>CM066031.1:147204735-147723939 GCA_033557465.1 Ichthyophis bannanicus
GCAGTCATCAAGCATGCTGTGGTCACTCCTCACTAGACCCTACCTGTCCTTCTAATTATCGACCCATCTCCCTCCTCCCTTTCATTTCTAAACTACTTGAACATGCAGTTCACTGCCGTTGTCTTGACTTTCTCTCCTCTCAAGCCCTTCTGGATCCAGATTGCTGGATTCTGCAATCTGGCTTTCATCCTTTACATTCTACTGAAAAGGCTCTTACCAAAGTCTCCAGCGACTTGTTCCTGGCTAAATCCTAGGGCCTTTACTCGATCCTCATCCTTCTTGACCTTTCTGCTGCTTTTGACACTGTGGATCACAACCTTCTCCTTGATACCTTGTCTTCACTTGGTTTTAAGGGCTCTGTGCTATTCTGGTTTTCTACTTATCTCTCTCGCCGCACTTTCAGCATTTGTTCCAGTGGATCCACCTCTACTGCTATCCCACTCTCAGTTGGGGTACTCCAAAGGTCTGTCTTTGGACTTCTCCTTTTCTCTCTCTGTACCCAGTCCCTTGGTGCACTCATCTCCCATGATTTTCAGTACCATCTTTACGCTGATGACTCTCGGGTCTATCTTTCTACACTTGAAATCTCTCCGGAAATCCAGGCCCATATTTCTGCCTGCCTATCTGACATTACTGTCTGGATGTCTCACCCCTGTTTGAAATTGAATATGGCCAAAACTGAGCTTCTTATCTTTCCCCCTAAACCCACCTCCTCCCTTCCTCCTTTCTCTAATTTTGTGGATAACACTCTGCTCCCTGTCTGTTTCCTCAGCACACAATGTTGAGGTCATCTTTGACTCCTCCCTCTCCTTCTCCATACACATCCAACTGATAGCCAAAACCTGTCATTCCTTTCTCTATAACATCAGCAAAATTTGTCCCTTCTTTCTGAACATACTACTAAGACACTTATCCACTCTTTAGTCACCTTCCATCTAGACTATTACTACCTCCTCCTTGCTGGTCTCCCTTTGAATCCTCTCTCTCCTCTTCAGTCTGTTCAGAATTCAGCTTCCCAGCCAATCATCTGCCAGTCTCACTATGCTCATATAACCTCTCTTCTCAAGTCGCTTCATTGACTCCCTATCCATTTCTGTATTTAGTTCAAACTTATCCTACTGACCTATAGTGCACTCATTCTGCTGCTCCTCACTACCTTTCCTCTCTTATTTCTCCCTATACCCCTCCTCAGGAACTCTGCTTTTCTGGCAGATCACTTCCATCTGTGCCCTTCTCTTTCTCGGCCAACTCCAGACATTGATCTTTCCATCTTGCTGTTCCCTATGCCTGGAACAAACTACTTGAGTTGGTACATCAGGCTTCATCTCTGGCCCTTTTCAAATCCAGGCTAAAAACTCCTCTTCGGCTGCTTTTGGATCCTGATCACTTAGTCTCCTATGTGTTTCCTTACCATTCCCCTAGACATATCCTTGTCCTCAGCAGTTGTGTTGTCTGTCTTGACTAGATTGTAAGCTCTGATGAGCAGGAACCATTTCTTACATGTCTTTGTACAGCAATGCCTATGCTTTATAGCGCTATACAAATATAATCAGTAGTAGTAGTACTAATGAAGACTCTCTCCGTTAAACCGGACGGATTTGAGACACGTATTAAGGCAGATTCAGTGAATTCAGTTACTTTCTCAATATCCAGGCTGTGGTAATTAGGGACCTGATGTTGGGAAGTAACAGAGTTCCCTAAATCTGTGTGATGAGGGCTGGAGAATTCCCCATCTTGATTGATGGATAACTACTGGAAGAGGGGAAAATTAAATTTGTCTTGGCTAACAAGGTGCTATGAACATCAGAGTTTCCTGGTTTCCTTTTGTTTTAGAAGAGTCTTTGCTAATATAGGATCGTAGGATATGTGCACAGAAGCCTCTCCGCCCAATCTAGGAAGAAGGCATCTGAGTATAGTTTGATGTGAGACCCTATACTGGAACAGAATTGAGGAACTTTCCTGTTCAGAGCCATGAAAGGGTCTAACAGAGCAATTCCCCACTTGTGGAATATCTTGTTCACTACTTCTAAATTCAGGGACCACTTGAGTGCTGGTAGAACTCAATTAAATGTTTTCAAGAGGATGTTGCTGTATGTGCTTATATATTGCTGCTGTTGTACATCACTATGGGCTGTGGGCAGTAGAGTCTACTAAACAAAATGAAATGAAGATGAAATAGTGTCTTTGCTTGCCAGATACATGGTTCTGAGGGTCATTCCATTAAGATGACCCCGTTAAACATTACAACAGTCTCCCGGCACAGGAGCTATGATTCTGTTCCTCCCTGCTTGTTCACCTAATACAGAGCTATTGGATTTCAATGCTTTTGTTGGCCAACTGATGTATGAGAGTCTTTAGAGCATTCCAGAATTCCAGATCACTCATTGTCTAGGACAAATCTTTATACTGCAAGCCTTGAGACATTTTGTGTGGCTTTAGGAGCCAGGCAAAAATCTTAGGAGCCAGTGCTTGTAACCATCATGCACCCTCCACCAACCCTACCCCATTGTCTCTTGGGTTGGTCTCATGTTCTCAAGTCTCACAAGACCAACACCAGAGTTCCTGAGAGGAGGGGAATGCAGCTTTTGACAACACCTTGCATTCTTCCCTCCTCCCTCCAACCCCTCCTCTGCTGGCTCCCTTCCTCTGTTACCCTTCCAGACTCCGCTCCTTCACCATCCCCTCTAGCACTCCCATTCCTATCTTCCTTCTCCCCATTCTTTTTTTACTAAGCCTACTGCCCCTTTAAATGTTTCCTGCCTTCAATACCTCACTTCCTCCCCCCCCCAATATTTTTATTGTTGGAGGCCGTTATCACGGCTTTCCACTTTTCTTCTGCCCATGGGGTTCCAATCTCCCACATGCAGACGGAAGGAATCGTCACCATGATCATGGCTGTACTCTTCTGCCTGCGAGAGATGGGGTCCCCGTGGGCAGACATAAGGGGTCGCAGCCAACCAGGGGGGCAAGAAATTCCCAGACTCCCATTTGTCAACATAGAAGCATGATGGCAGAAAAAGACAATATGACCTATCTGGTTTCCTTTTCTCTTACTTTTCCTTCTCCCCCCCCCATCTTACCCTAAGACCCTTGCCTCGAAGTTGCCGTCACCTTCAAAATGTCACACACGATCTCTTTGTGTCAAATTGTTCTCCTTTTGCGGCTGAATTTGATTTTTCTCCTCCTGATGATCAGGTTCTTATGTTTAACTCCACTATTTCGGCCGCTTTTGAGTTGACGGCTCTTTTGCGTCCTGTTTCCTCTTATTCCTCTCACCCATGGTATCATCATTCTAGTTTACATCTTCTTAAGCGTCAGCTCTGCCAACTAGAGCATCGCTGGCGTAAGCTTCTCTCAACCTCTGCACTTTTTTCTTTTAAATCGGCTTCTAAACATTACCCACGCAGCTATTCTTTCAGTTAAGAAATTATTCTTCTCTGATTCACAAGGCTACAACTTCGTCTGGTTTATTTCACCTCCTGCATCATCTTTCTGATCCTCCTGAAATCTCTATCGCTAGTTCACTTCTTCAACCACAGGATTTTTCTTCTACCTTTCAGCAAAAGATTCTGGACATCCAATCTACTTTGTCTTTTCCTTGTCCCTGTCCTTCATCAGTTTCTGTTTCCTCTCCCTCTTTGTTTTTCTTCCTCTAAATTTTCAGTCTTTAAGGCCACAGGGAGCACCTGTGGGATTAGAAACCCCAGTCCTTCTGGCCCAAGGTTGCTGTCCTCTAGTGGGATTTAAACCCCTGGCCCTCTGGCCTGAGGGAACATGCTCCAATCACTAGGCCACTCCTCCCTCCTATACTCTATCATATCAGCATACATTTCTGCTGGACTTTTCCTTCTTTTTCGAAACAGGTCATTATTCTTCCTATTCTCAAGCCTGGTACAACTGATCCACTCAATCCTCAAGGACAGAGAAGATGATGTTATGATAAGATCTAAGGTCTGGTCAGCAGTGTGAGTTGGATCGCCGATATGCTGCATTAGATCTGAAGAGAATAAAAAGGCCAAAAAGTCTTTAGTGATAGGATCTGAGGAAGAGGTAATGTAGATATTAAAGTTTCTCGAGTAATAAAGGTGAAGAATGAGTAAATAAGGAGAAACCACAACATAGAGGGCCTGGAGGGAAGCAGCAGAAACAGGGGGAGGTAAATTAAACAAGTAAACTAGTAAAAGGATGATCAGAAAGTACTTTAAAAGAGAGAATTTCAAGAGAAAGGGGAGATATAGGAGTGGCAGAACGTAACCTTTAAAGAAGGGGAGAAGAGCACAGCAACACTCCCACCATGCTTATGTGGGTGGTTAAGATGTAAAAAACTGATGGAGGAAGTGACATCACCCGGGAAGATGGCAGCATAATTTTTGTGCTCCCGTCGGGACGCTACTTTACGAGGTGAAAAGTGCTTGATATACCCCATCTTTCCAGGCAGAACTGGTGCGGGAGGAAACCATGTCTGGGAGCGATGTCGGTGAGGAAGAAATTGGCGAAATTTAAGTCTTCATAGGTGGAGGGAGCGGAGAAAAAGGCCCGCGAGCCGCCAGACCTCGTGGCATCAGGCGAGGACTCAGATGAGGAGCCGGACAGGGCCGAGGAGAGTTGCACTCGCGGAGATATGTGGGGTTGGATGAGATCCTTGCGAAAGGAAATCATTGCTACCCGAGGAGAGCTCAAGGAATCCCTGTCTGGCATTAAAGCTGACATTCGAGGTTTGGGCCACAGAGTGGAGGTGCTGGAAGAGCAGGCCGATCATCTGGCTGAGCGGGACACGGATATAGAGGCGTCTATGAAGGGCTTGCAGGAAGAACAACTCAGCCTTAAAGATAAGCTAGACGACCTCGAGAACCGTTCCTGGCGAAATAATGTGCGCCTGAGGGGAGTTCCTGAGACGGAGGCCTATGCGGACGCGGTGGCGGTGACTCAAACAGTTTGTCAATACCTACTGAGGGGAGATAATGAGGAGGCTGCAGTGCCAGAGATTTCGGTGGAAAGAGCGCATCGGGCGCTGGGCCCGGTACGCAACGGGAAGCCGCGTGATATTGTGGCTTGCTTGACATCGTTTGCAGTGAAGGAAAAGATTATGCGGACGGCTGCGGCCCGCCGGAGTTTCATGTGGGAAGGCCAGTCCGTGGAACTGTACCACGACTTATCAGCGGGCACTCTACAACGTCGTCGTGACATGCGACTGGTTGCCCAATATCTCCGAGCTGAGAACATGAAATACAGATGGCTCTTCCCCTTTGCGATGTTACTGGACATCAATGGCAGGAGCTTTCGGGTTCGCAGGGAGGAGGAAGCCTGGAAAGTTTTGCGGCAGGAAGGGGCCCCCCGCCTACCTGAGCAGGCCAAGAAACCAACGCTGGAAGGGCATAAAGGAGGGTTCTCAAGATGGGAGCGAATGCCCTCAAAGGGACAGCGCTTGCAGAAGGTGGGAGAGCCTGGCCAAGGAGACACAGCGAGAGCCTCGCCGACCCGAGTTACCTGAATGCTCCAAGGATTGTGTGGGGGATACTGTTAGGCTTGGCAACAGGCCTGTCGCCTGATATTGGTGACTGTTGTTACATTTCCGAATTGGAAGAATTTGGGTGGGGGTACTTAGGAATGGACTATTTCTTGTGGGGAGACTGCAAGAGGGGGTGGGGGGGCTTGTTCTTGTGCTTGTTATTGGGGGGGTTGTTGAGGGATATTGTTGTGGGACAAACATGAGTGATGTATTTAGTGTGCATTATGGGGAGTAGGGGGGGGGGGATTTGTTTATTGATGCCTAATGTTGTTGCCAGAATACTGGAGGGAGGGGGGTAGGGATGCTGTGTAACGGACAGAAGCCAGGAGGGGTGGGGAATAGCGTCCACGGGTGAGTTTCTTCCTCGAAGTTAGGCAGAGTGGAGCTCTGCGTGAGGGGAGGGGGGTGGGGAGAGGGAGGGGGTGGGGGGGAGGCTTTGCAGCAACATGTAGGGTGTAGCCTAGTGGTCTGTTTGAGGTTATGGCTGGTGTAAGAGTGGGGAGTCTGAATGTTCGGGGATTGAACTCCCCTCAGAAAAGAAAGCTGCTTTGGAAAGAGGCCCGTGCAGGTCAGTGGCAGGTGGTGTTTGTGCAGGAGACCCATTTACGTGCGTGTGATGAGCGATTGATGGGGGGGGTTCCTTTCAGGGGTTTTTTGCAGCGGAGGAGGGAGGTCGGAAGAGAGCTGGAGTTGGTATCCTGATTAGGAATGATGTGCCCTTCACTGTTGGGAGGGTGTTTCGAAAGGGTGATGGGAGGGCGGTGGGCGTTGTGGGGGAGTTAGGGGGAGAAGTAGTGACTTTTCTCTCAGTGTATGGGCTAAATGTGGCGCAGGGATCATTTTGGGAAGAACTGGGGGTGTGGATGGAGGGGAAGGTTCTGGGTAGGCTGTTGGTGGGGGGGGACTGTAACCTTGCTCTTGATGGGAGGAAGGGGAAGGGAGATGGTGGGAACTTGAGGCTTGAGGCGGTTTCAGGAGTGGATGCAGGCCCACGGGGTGGAGGATTTATGGAGGTTAGCCCACCCTACCGCCAAGGATTTTACTTATTATTCGGCGGTACATGCGTCATATAGCCGAATTGACTACCTCCTGGGGAATGATTACTGGAAAGAAGCATTAGACGAGATCTCTATTGGGGTGGCGACCTGGTCGGACCATGCTCCGGTAAGGGCCGTGTTTGGTCCTCCCAGGGAGCCTGAGCGCAGACGATTTTGGAGGTTAAACGATTACCTTATACAGGGGGAAGCGGCGAAGCTACGGCTTCGGGAGGTAATTAAGGATTACATGGCCAACAATGATAAGGGGGAAGTGTCCACAGGGGTACTTTGGGATGGGTTAAAGGCAGTTGTACAGGGTCACCTGGTCCAGTATGAGCGCAGCGGAAGAAAGCTCGGGCAGTTGAGGAGGGCCGCCTTCGGGAGCGGCTGGAGAGTTTGGAGAGGGTTCATAAGCAGAGAGGGGGGGTGAGACTGCGGGGACAGATCGAGGAGCTCCGCAGGCAATTAAATAGCCTTCAGGTGGAGCAGATCTCCCGCCAACTTGACTGGGCCCGGCAGCGCTACTATGAGTTTGACAATAAGGCGGGGCGTCTCCTAGCAGCTAGGCTAGCTTCTCAGCGGCAGCGGAGGGCTATTGTAAAAATTAAAGGGCCGCACAACAGATTGCTATTTAAACATAGTGCTATACGGGAGAGGTTTCGGTCCTATTACGAGGCATTGTACACCGCGGACCCCCCAGGGGACGGGGAGGAGATCCGGCAATATCTGTGGAATGAGGGGAAGGGCAGTGCGCGGCTCGAGAGTTCTCTGGGGGAAGGGTTGGAGGGGGAAGTTACTCTTGATGAAGTGAAGGGGGCTATCAAGGCCCTCGTAGCGGGCAAGGCCCCGGGTGTTGATGGATTCTCGGGGCTCTTTTACAAAGCATTTGTGGAGGAATTGGGCCCCATGATGGTGAGGGTGTTTAATGCAGTTTTGCGGGGGGAGGATCTCCCGACATCAATGCGCCAGGCGGCTATAGTTGTTATTCCTAAGCCCGGGAAAGATCCGGCTGTTTGTGGGTCGTACCGACCAATTTCACTCTTGAATATTGATGTAAAGATCTTGGCCAAGGTGTTGGCATTGCGATTGGGGCCGTGCATGCCGGGGATTGTCCATCCGGACCAGTCGGGGTTTATCTCGGGACGGCAACCGGCAGATGGGGTGCGGCGAGTCCTCCAATTTGGTTGGTTGGCTAGGCAGGAACATCAGAAAGCCCTGTTTCTTTCAATTGATGCCGAAAAGGCCTTTGATAGAGTGAATATTGATTTTCTCATGTCAGTTTTGGAGTATATTGGATTGGGTTCTAACTTTCGGGCGTGGATTAGGGCGTTGTATAAGGCTCCAGAGGCGACCATTTGTCTTTTTTCGTTTGGGTCGGGGGACTCGGCAGGGCTGCCCCTTGTCCCCGCTTCTTTTTGCGTTGGTCATGGAGCCTCTGGCGGCTCGGATCCGTTCGGTGGAGGATATTCACGGGATAGTGGTGGGAGATTCGCAGCATAAGATGGCCCTGTTTGCTGACGACTTGATCTTTTCGCTGACTCAGCCGCTGGTCTCCTTACCGTGCCTCATGCGGGAGTTAGGGGTTTACGGGACACTCTCGGGCTTTAAGGTCAACTGGGACAAGACTGACGCTATGTCCTTGACGCTATCCTCCCATATGGTGGCGAGCTTGAGGGCCTCGTTCCCGTTTCGTTGGGCGAGCACCTCACTTAGATACCTGGGGGTACAGATCACGGCACACCCGCTTAGGTTGTATGGTGCAAACTACCCGCCCTTGTTTGGGCAGTTGCGAAAGGATATGGGGCGTTGGAAAAGGGTGGAGCTGTCCTGGTTGGGCAGGATTGCGGTGCTGAAAATGAACTTGTTGCCTCGCCTCTTATATGCCTTCCAGACGCTCCCAGTGGGGGGTGGGCAGCAGGGATCTTAGGATGTTGCAAAGCCAGATCTTTGCTTTTGTTTGGGGAAATAGCCGGCCGCGGGTGAGTAGGCGGGTGTTATATGCCACTCGCGAGGGGGGTGGGTTGGGTGTACCCGATGTGGGTAGATATTATGCGGCAGCCCAGTTGCGGCAGGTTTTTGAATGGCGGGATATGGGAGCGCCATGTAAGCGATTTCGGGAAGTAGAGCAATATTGGGCTGGGACGATCCCTCTACGATATTTGCCATGGATTTGGGATAAGTTGCCCGAGGGGAGATGGAGGGATAATCCTTATATATGGCATTTGCTCATGCAATGGCGGAAGGCCAGGAGGAAGCTTTGCCCTGGGGCCAGTTTTTCGTTGATGGGGCCGCTGAGGGGGACGGGGGGATTTCTCCCGGGTAGGGAAGGGGTCTTTCAAAGGTGGGAGAGGTTGGGGTTAGATTCCTTTGATAAGTTTATTGACAGAGGAGAATTTATCCCCTTCCCAGATCTTCGAGTGAAATACCAGCTGAAGGGGGGAGATTTTTACGCCCACATGCAGGTTAAACACTTTTTAGCTACTAAGTTAACGCCGGAAATCCGAGAGGGGGTACAAGATGTTCGAGAAGGGCTGTGGCGTTGTTGGGAAAGCTCAAGGGGGTTAATAACCCAATTGTACCGGGGCTTAGGGGGGGGGGAATTGGGTGAAGTTCAAGCACCATCTTGACTGGGAGCGGGACCTGGGCCGGGAGTTGGATGAGCAGGAATGGCAGCGTGTGCATTTGAATATTGGCCGGCAGGCATTGTCGGTAGCAATCCGGGAGACATCCTATAAATTGCTTTATAGATGGTATTATACACCTTTGAGGCTGCATAGGATGTTTCCGGGAGTGTCTGACAGGTGCTGGCAGGGATGTGGTGAGGAGGGGTCCTTTATTCATGTGTGGTGGGAGTGCCCCCGGGTTAGAGTGTATTGGGGGACTGTCCAGGAGAGTCTCCAGAGTATCTTTGGGAGGAGGGTGGAGGTAGATATGGGCCTTGGGTTACTTGGGATATGGCCTGCACAGAGTGCTCGGGCAGCGGAACGTCCTATACGGGCATGTATCCAAGCCGCCCGGAGTGAGATCGCTCGAGCCTGAAGCAGGCAGACCTCCCGAGTCTGGCACTATGGCGGACCCGATTGCGGAGGATAGTTTTGATGGAGCAACTCACAGCGCTCAGACACCAGCAATATGGGAAATTTACAGGACTTTGGTTACCCCTATTAAACTTTTTTGAGGATGGCTAGGCCTCCGGGTGGGAGGGGGTGGGGGAGGGATTGCTACCTTGTTGGTTAAATTTGATGTTTTGGGGGTTATACTGTTTTGTGGCTTTTAACTTGGTATGCTGTATGCTTTTCTGGGTAGCTGTGGGGAGGGGGGGGAAATAACAAAAATGGGTGTTTTTTTGAAGGCATGATGTCTCTTATAGGGTGTAACAGTTTGTATTGCGCACTGTTTAATGTTTAACTGCTTTGGATGTTGTGATATGCATTTGGATGTGTGCCAATAAAGATTTAAATTAAAAAAAAAAAATGTAAAAAACTATAACAGGAAGGGCAAGACTGCCTAAGATGAACAAGAATCTGATAACCAAGTCTCTGTAAGGCAGAGAGCATCCAAAGAAAAAGAAGAAAGATCATAGATTAAGGGGTATGTTTACTAAACAGCGCTAACTTCGCAGCTGCGACGTTATCGCGTGATAATGGCACATTACCATGTGAGAACATCACGTATCGCACGATAACGTCTGCTGCAGCGGTAAGGTGTGCCGAGGGTGGAGCAAGGCCCCTCAGAGGGTGGAGGAAGGCTCCCCAGGGGCGGAGAGAAGGGGTCAATGGGCGGAGAGTGGGCGTGGAGTGGCTTCTTGCTCACTAACGCCGTGAAATGAAGCTCAGAAAATTAGCGCCAGTGAAAACCTGGTGCTAGGCACATTTGCAGGTCATAGAAACCATTTCAGTCAGCAATGTACAGCAAAGGCAGAGAAACCCAAAAATGTTATAGTAGTGATACATGTGCAGGAGCCAAAAAAGCAAAGAAACAGATAAAATGACCAGAACCGCATTTGAAATCCCAATAACCAAGCTGGCCAATAGTGATATTAATGAGAAACATAAAGCAACACTACTGACAAAGCATAAAAAAGAAGATATCATGTCTGGAAGGGTCTATTCTCAGTCCCCCTACAAAGTGAATGATCCCACATTGAAATACCGCTGATCAGGGTGTTTGTCGTTTATATTGGGCAGGTTTGTTATGGCGTGCACATGTGCAGCAACAGCAGAGTGGGCACGTAGAAAAGGGCAACTGTACTGATGCTGGAAATGGGATACAGAGGGATGCAGGCGGCACATGCTGTGGCTCGCTGGGGCAAATTGCGGACTAGGCAGATGCCTAGGTGACACATAGGAATGCCGAAACTGTAAAGCAGCAAGACAGAAACTGACGAGGGTCCAACATGGGCACGAGTGTGTGTCCCACAGTGTCCCAGGGGATATTACCCAGCAGGTACCCCCAAGGGCATAGAACATTGGCAGGCGGTGCCGGGGGGAAGCGCGCATGTCCAATGGAGGCACCCCCACCCGAGAACCCACACCATAGGCAGCTGCCTACCGGCACACTGGCTGGCCTGGGACTGCGCACCACCAGCATAAGGGCATGTCAGCATGGTGGCGGAGGGGGCAGTGGCAGCTGCCCACAGAAGACCACGGCCAAGCCCCGTTTAGGCATGTGCCGTGCACTGCAACAGACAAGATCTGTCTGATGTACAGTCATGGTATCCCCAGGGAATGATCTGGCTCCGTGGCAACAATGTGATGCAGTACACACAGCCAGTATGTTCAGGGGCAAAGGGTCACAGGTTGAGGTCCTAGCTGTGGCCCCTGCAAACCATATCCCCATATTTTATGCAGTAGTAAACCGTGGTAATAAAGACAGAACCTTTCTTGCAGAGAAATGAAACATGCCATAAACACCTATATGTCACCCTACAGAGCACAGACACCATAAACATGTGCAATCCCTAGAGCAGAGTGTCCCACCTGCAGTCCTGGAGGGCCAAACACCATTCAGGTTGTCAGGATGTCCCTAATACATATGCATGAGATGTATTTACATGCACCACCCCCATTGTATGCACATGTATCCATGCATATTCAGTAGGGACAGCATGAAGACCTGAACCGTGTTTGGCCCACCAGGACCGGAGTTGGGAACCTCTGCCCTAGAGCAGCAGCACAAACACCCACACCCACAGGCTCCACTATCCAATGCCTCATGGAGAGGCAAGCCGTTGGGCCCTACGCAGACTAGCATCTCCCAATACTAGCAACTGCATACCTCAGCAATGCCGCCCTAAACTTGGGAATACGTTACACATATATCAAAAGGCTGCTATGATTAATGGCAGATATCAATTCCTAAGTTAAGCACAATTTGCTGATAGAGCTGCATCATAGCAACCTTTCTGATATCTGTGGAGTGTGTTTCAGTTTTGGTTTCTGACAGTGTTTACCACCCTGGGGAGTGACCCCAACAGTATTGTGTACCATAGCCATGCCTGCACTGTGCCCAGGACTGGTGTGGTGGCCAGGGCTGCCAAAAGCCTCTATATTTGCACAATGCTGGCATAGGTGTGGGAGTATGTGTCTGTCTGTCCAGTGTGTTGTGGCTGCGTGCACCTTACTCAGCCCACACTGCTTGCACTGTTTCCAGTGTTAGCCTGCCAGTGTGCATAATGAGGATCAAGGTACTGTGGGTATGGCCCGGACAGGGTGGCCTGGGCAGGATGCATCTGCATAGGGCAATGGCTGGGACATTGTAGTGCCTGGCCACCACCTGCATGGACAGGGTGGCCACAGCATGTCCTGCTGGGAGGTTACTCTCACCCTGACTGAGCAGTGACCACGGCATGGCTAGGTTCCCCCATAGTGCTATATAGTATTTCTCTCAAGTGATATATATGGGTTCTCTTTTCTTGGGCCCAATCACTGACATCTGCTTGGTGGGTGTGCTCACATCCCAGTTTTGGGTGCACACATCTCCTCCAGGAACATGCACTATGGACTAGCTAGCAGACTGTCTGCAGTTAGTATGTGTATGGCTGGAACACCTTGCAGGGTGCAGTGGCTGGAGACTCACTGTGTTCGCTGCTGGAGAATGTCAGATAGTGGTGGTGGGGGGCAGCTGAGCATTTCCAGGCCTTCTGTCTGCCTGCCATTGCCATATGGATGCATACAGATCTGCATTGACTGCCCTGTAGGGTGCCTGTTCCCCAGCAGGACTGGGGTTGATGGTCCCCTCTACTGCCACCATTGCAGGGATGTAGAATGTGGATCTGTTGGTGGGAGATCCTGTTCCCCATCCTGAGCCCCAGAGGGCGGGTTGGGTGGTGCTACATAATCTGCCTATGGGTCCAAACACCCCCTTTCACTTAAATCATGTGACCATGGCACCCACACAGGATATGCACTATTCTGGGTGCATCATAGTCCACAAGGGCTAGACATGACTGGGAAATACAGATGGACACAGGTGTATCCTAGGTGTGTCTGCAAGGACTACCTATCACACACTGGCACTGATGGCAACCTGCAGCATAGCCTATCTCAGCTAAGCCAGGTGCTGCGGACCTGGTGCTGGGCGCCCCACCTCACCCTCAGGGTGAGCACAGTACCCCCACAATGTGTCGGTCTGTAGCTACTCTGTGCCAGTAACACACACGGTCAGTTCCCCCTACCAGGCCAAGGTGCTGTGGGGGTGCATACCCCATCTTGTGATCATCTGTAGACTGCTGATCTGCATGTGCAGTGCATCATGGGTACGGGTGGGTTAACCCTATCCTGGTAACCACAGCAGACAGTTTGTGTGGTGACCTGCAGTTCTTCTGTAGCCAGTCAGGGGTTTGTTAGTAGCTATAGAGATGTAGCCCACTGGTTACTTCACTGACTGTGGAGGCAGAGGTTATGGGTTTGATCCCACAGTGGTGTTATTTGATAGGGCTGTCTGAGGCATTTCCTTTTTTAATTTAAATTAGTGCTGCCAGCAAAAACACCCTCACAGTGCTGTAACCTTAAGGTGCCTCATAAGGCGCCCTATAGGGAACATTATAAGGTGCCTTGGCGGACAGTGCACTTTATAATGCGCCCTCTGGAGTGCTTTATAGGGCGCCTTATGTGGCACCTTTAGGTTATGGCACTGTGAGGGTGTGTTTACTGGCAGCACTAATTTAAATTAAAAAAGAAAATGCCTCAGACAGCACTGATTTAAAGTAAAGGGTAATGCCTCAGACAGCCTTTCTCATTAAGCCCACTGGGGGATCGAACTCATGACCCCTGTTTCATCAGTCATTGTATTAACCAGTGTGCTACACCTCTGTTGCTGTGTTTGCAGGTCAGCGTGCCTAATTAAGGCTAACGCGCGTTAATGTGCTATGGCTCCCTCTATCGCGCGATAACGGACTTTATCGTGCGATAACCCGAAATGCTACCTTAAGACCGGAACGCCCACTACCTTATATGGCATTCGTTACAGTAAGACTGCAACTAACGCCGGTAACATTAAGACTGTTTAGTAAACGTACCCCTAAATGAGACTTACGATTGAGAGAACGGACATTCAAAAGACCTAAAGACAACTTATAAGGAAGAGATGATGGGAAACAATTTGAAGAATGAAGAGTAGAGGGAGTAGAAACAGAAGCTAAACTTCTTACCAGAGGATAAAAATTGGTGTGAGGTGATGGATCATGAAACTTCCAATGAACAGGAATGGGTGAAAAATGCATCATTCCAGAAGTAATATTGAAAATCTGAGGAGGAACTCAGGGAAACACAAGACAGAAAAAGCAACCAAAAAGATGGTGCCTGAAGGTGGCGCACAAAGGACCACACGAAGGAGCACGATATGCTCCTTTGGCATGTACCGCAGCTCGCACCATGGGAGAGAAAGAAAGACTTAAAACAAAGGAAGGACGTCACTTCCTTACTGGCAGATCAAGGGGCGGAGCTATGGTGGCCACATTCGCAAGCAGGCAAGTCGGTTGTTTCTCTCCGTGAGGAATACCCCATCATCACAAAGATGGCGATTTAAAGCACTTCTTCCTTTCTCAGCATCTTATCTGTTTGAGATGATTACTCTGCTATGAACACAATGAAGAGCAAGAGCAGCTTTAAACACTAGAAGAGGACTTGAGGGCATGCTTGTCAATCATCCGCCCACGGACAAGAAACATCACCAAGCACAGATTTCCCACGCTTTATTTTAAAAAAATTAACACAATGATTAAAATTGTGTTTAAAGTTCAATAACTACATCTTCATACTTGTTGTTAAATTCTGAAATATATCTTTAAAAAACTGATGGCATGCCTTGACAATTTTAGCACCTTGTCGGTCACCTTGCAAGATGAAAAAGGTTGAAAATTGATGGTCTAAGGGACCCTCAGGCTTGGGAACCACTACTCTAAATAAACTTATTTTGTTATTCTGAAAGACTTATTTTATTTAAATATGTATATTCCACGTAAGCAAATAGAATTGAGGTAAGCAGCCCCTCCTGCCTCCCATCGCAAGGCCAATCAGTGCCCGATGTGAGAGATTCAAATTAACACCGCCTCCAGGCACGCCCGACATCCGCCGCTGGCTCCGTCCGTCCAGCAGAGCCCTGATCAGCATCGGGACAGGGAGCAGGAGGTAATAGGCAAGAAATTCCAACAAAACCCTATGATCTACAGCGCCTTACAATTATAGTCTCTAGGTCAGGGGTCTCAAACTCAAATTGCTTTGAGGGCCAAATGAGGACTTGTAAAATAACCCGGGGGCCGCATGAGACGTGGGACCTCATTTGCATAAGGGACCTCATTTGCATAAATATTTGCATAATGTTACCATACCCTAACTTTTAGTAAACATGCCTCTTAATGAGTGCATGAATAAAGAAAGACTAAAAGATTTCTACATTACTATAATCCAGTGGCAACCGCCAGGCACATTAGGAACTACTACAAACAAACACTGCCCATTTAGAACCCATAGCAAACCCGCCATATCCTAACAGCACTACCAGGACTCACAAAGCACCATACCCTACCTATCAAAAGGCAACACTGCAAATATTAAATCAATACATTTCAGAGAATAACAATACATGACCTACTGGGGACAGAGAACAAGTAGCAATGTCAAATAGGAATTACATAAACAGAATACCTCAGCTCAGTTACACATGCAGAATACACCATCACCAAACAAGGAATCAAAATTTAGAAACAAGACAATTTAAACTGGGACCCCCCAAAAGCCAAACTTGGAATGTACAACAACACTGTAGAAATAAAACTATAAATTAATTTCCTCTTGTACTAAACAAAGCGCAGACGTTATTGATGCACATTTCCCAGAACTGACATATTCCAGTTAATAAATTCAAAATAAAGATATTTTTCTACCTTTTGTGCATTTTTTTTCAGTTCCAGCCACTTTCTTCTGGTTTCTTCGTGCCTTCTGCTAACTCTCCATCGTCTGCTGTCCATTTGTCCTTCTCTCTTCTAGCTTTTTCCATTCTCCCTCTACATCTGCTTTAACATATTAATCTTTCTCCTTTTGCTCTTTCCTCATTCCTATTTTCATCCACTCAAATTTTACCCCTCCATCCTCAATCCCCACTTACCTGGCCAATTGTAGATTTGTCTTCCCTCCACACAAAATATTTTCCCCTCTCCATTTCACTCTCCCAGCTCCATCCCATTCTAATCCTCCCCCAACATCAGCTCCCTTCTAGTTCCAGTCCCACACAGCACCCCCTCCCTTCTAGTCACTGCATCAGCCCATTTTCAGTCCTAGCCCCCCATCAGCCCATTTCCAATCGTAGCTCCCCCCCATCAGCCCATTTCCAGTGCTAGCTCCCTCCCCTCACAGCCCATTTCCATTCCAAGCCCCCCTCCCCATCAGCCATTTGCAGTTCAAGCCCCCCTTCCACTCAGCCCATTTCCAGTCCTAGCAGACCCCCCAGCCTATTATCAGTCCTAGCCCCCCATAGCCGATTACCAGTCCTAACCCCCCATAGCCCACTTCCAGTCTTACCCCTCATAGCCCATTACCAGTCCTAACCCCCCCCCCATCACCTCATTTTCAGTGTTACCCCCATCACCCCATTTTCAGTTACCCCCTCATAGGCCATTACCGGTACTACCCCCCCCCCCCCATCACCCCATTTTCAGTGTTACCCCCATCACCCCATTTTCAGTTACCCCCTCATAGGACATTAAGAGGACTAACCCCCCCCCATCACCTCATTTTCAGTGTTACCCCCCACACCCCATTTTCAGTTACCCACTCTTAGGCCATTTATAGTTGTATGCCCCCTTCTCCCAATTTTGTGTGTTTCCCACTCATAGGCCATTACCAGTCCTAAACCCCCCCCCCCCTTCACCCTATTTTCAGTGTTAGCCCCATCACCCCATTTTCAGTTACCCCCCTCCTAGGCCAGTACCAGTCCTAGCCCCCCCCCCATAGCACATTACCAGTCCTAACCCCCCTCCCACCATTAGCCAAATTAGATTTTAAAAAAATGTATATTTGCTGCTGCTGCAGTATTAAGCGTCCCGCGGGCCCCTCTGCCTGGTCCTCTCCTCCCTGCAGCATTCAGCTCCAAAAGCGGCGGCTTTCAGAGCTGCGAAGAGAGAGATTCTCTCGCGCGGTTCTGAAGACTCTCGCGCTGCTCTTCAGAACCGCGCGAGAGAAACTCTCTCTCTTCGCGGCTCTGAAAGCCGCCGCTTTTGGAGCTGATACTGCAGGGAGGAGAGGACCAGGCAGAGGGGCCCGCGGGACGCTTAATACTGCGGCGGCAAGTTTGGAATTTTATTTTTTTTACTCGCCGGTACTTCGCGGGCCGCACAAGATGCTCTCGCGGGCCGCGTGTTTGAGACCCCTGCTCTAGGTTAAGCTCTTACACCACTGAAGGCCTGTTCTTACTTCAGCTACCTGAGACCTATACACTATTCTACCCCCTTCTAACTTTGGAGGTTTTCAGCTGTGCCCCCATCTAAACGAACCTGTACTCTGAACGTTCATCAGAGAATACACCATCTCTGGCTCCTAACCTTCACCCCGATCGCCCTCACGATGTCAGGGCATCTTGCACTCATATGGCACCTTCTCTGCCTAGCCCAATTCATATCATGGGCAAGCTCGTATACAAAACACCAAGGCCTGATACCCAATGTGCAAATACTAGGACACAGGAACAATTATGACTCCCCCCCCCATTACAGCAGGCCTTATTTGCCTGTAAACCAGCACAGGCTGATATACATAACCTGACTACAAATGGAAAATACCAAGAAACGCAAGCTACCACACCAAGAGAACCTAAACTGCATGCTAATAAACGCTTGATCCATCCGCAATAAGTGACCTGTTCTCACTGACTATGTCAACAACCGGAACTTGGACTTGCTCTTTGTCACCGAAACATGGTTACCTGACGCGGACACAATCATCACCAACCAGCTAAGACGTCCAGGCTACGATCTATTTAACTGCCCCAGATTGAGCCGACGAGGTGGAGGTGTCCTCATTATAGCTAGAAGCAACCTCCATTTTCAGTGCACCTTAGCACTGAGTGCAACCAATCTTGACTACATCATGATCTCAAATAAGACCCTCTCAATTAGCCTGCTCTACTGGCCTCCATCATCAAACACTGATGAACTGGTGACTATCCTCGACATGCCATGCAATCATGATAACCAACAAAAAAGGCTCTGGCTTTTAGGTGATTTTAATCTCCCTTCCCTCCCTGCCAAGCATGCCACAACATTCCTGGATGCAATGAATACCCTGAACTACCACCAACTCATCCACACCCCCACACATGTTGGAGGTAACATCCTAGACCTTATATTCACTCCGCTACCCCTCTACACTTTAAACAAACTTATCCCACCAACTGTACTTCCGGTCCCCTGGTCTGACCACAATGCCATCCTCTTCTATATTCCACATGACAGTGATAAACGACAGGTTTCCACATCAAACTCTCCCATTGTCCGCCGCTTCAGATGTTTCGACAAAGAGAAACATTTCTCAACAACACTCTGCATGACCTCAACTCTAACACAGATGATCTGGCTAAGCTAATAGACAATTGGAATGACAACATCTCTAGAGCTGCACTCCTTCCTCCCTCCATAAAACCCTCATTCAAGAACCACACAGCTGTATGGTTCACTGCTGACCTACGTAAATTACTGGTGCACCTCAGAAAGCTTGAACACCACTGGAGACGTTCTAGACATATCAACGACCAAGCTGCATACCTAAATTCTCTTCATCAACATCGTAAAGCTGTCAACCACAAGAGAAAGGAGCACCACACTAACACCCTTCTGCGCTCCCTCAACAAACCTCGGGAGCTTTTCAACCTCATTAAAACCCTCACTAAGGATACATCCTCAAAAAAAAAACAGCAAATATCCCCAACCCAGAGACCTTTGCTACATACTTTCAAAGTAAAACCACCTCAGCAACGCCTCACTCAGACCTGCCTGACCTCTGTAACCTATCTGAGCATCCCCCCTCTGCTAATGACATACTTGTATCCACATTAGAGATCTTTTATTCATACTCCCCAGAACAAATTGAGAAAATCATATGCGGAATCAACACCACTACCTCCCCAACTGACCCATGTCCAGCATTTTGGGTCAAACAAGCACGAATGAACCTCAGCCCAGTCATCGCCAGAATTGTTAACCTCTTACTGTCTGAAGGATTCCTACCACCTCCCCTCAAAACTGCCTCCATCAGACCACTGATTAAGAATATCAAACTTGACCCATCGGAGGTCAACTCCTACAGGCCCATCTCCAGCCTTCCTTACTTAACCAAAATACTGGAAAAGGTTGTTCACCAACAAACACAAGACCACATTGACTTCTACGCAACTCTAGACCCACAACAGCACGGATTCCGATAGCATCATGGTGTGGAAACCCTACTGACAACTCTTTTAGACAGACTCCACACTGGATTAAACAACAGTAAACAAGGATTCATCCTAATATTCATGGACATTGCCTCTGCTTTTGATTCAGTCAATCACAATCTCCTACTTAACCGCCTACACCAAATAGGGATAAGGAACATAGCCCTCAACTGGTTCAAATCATACCTCTCTAATCGCCAGCAGCAAGTCCACGTAGAAACGCAATCATCCAGACCATTCCAGAAGACACAAGGTGTCCCACAGGGCTCATCCTTCTCTGCCCTGCTCTTCAATGTGTATATACAGCCAATCTGTACAATCAATCATTCAAAGTCTACTACCACATCTATGCCGACGATGTCTTACTCTATGCCCCCTTCTCAATAAACAACCCTGACTATTCTCACATCACAGAATGTTTTTCAAAGCAGTTTCAGATGGGCTCGCCTCCCACAATCTGACGGTCAACAGGAAAAGGTCAGAGGTTCTATTTATAACTAAAGGCAATACTTTCATTCCCCCACCTTCCCTCAAGCTGAACGACATTGATCTTCTGCCCAAGCAGGAAGTACGTTACCTGGGAATCACACTGGACCAGCATCTGAATTGGGAAACCCACATACATAACATTACCAAGTCAGTTTACCATAAACTAAGAACCCTCCAACACCTACGCCCTCTCTTTGAACCCTCAGATTTTTGCTCAATTTGCCAAGCCATCATTTTTCCTCACTTTGACTACTCCAATATAATTCTCCATGGCCTCCCAAAGCACGCCCTACAGCCTCTACAACTGGCCATGAATACAGTTGCCCGAACACTCATGTCAGTGTCCAGATACGAACACATTACGCCCCTCTTGATACAGCTCCACTGGCTCCCTATAACAAGTTGCTTGACATACAAAGCCCTCCTTCTTACCTTCAAGGCTCTTAACGGCATGTCTGCAACCTCCATCACGGAGCTCATACAACGGACTTCAGAAACCATATCCAGGAGGTCACACATGGTAAACTCACTCCTCATCCCTTCAAAAATAAGGACTTGCACCCAAGCTACCAGGAATCGTGCTTTTTTTGTTTTTTGCACCAACCTGCTGGAATACCCTACCTGCAACGATCCAGTGCATCCCAGATCTGACATCATTCAGGAAGGCATTAAACACATACTTGTTCCAATCAGTCTACAACCAACCACCCTAAACAAGGCCTCCTATTTTCTGCCCATCCTTGCTCATCACCCCTCACATTGGTCATGAACACTGATTAAGAACATTTAACGAGTTTATATTTTTCCTACTGTTTTGTTTTAGTTAAAGTTAACCTGTTCTATGCAAAATTGTTCCATGTAACTGTTCCACTGTATTTGTTCTTGTTATCTCCGGTTCTATGTAAAATGTTTGGTTGTTTATGTTATATGTAAACCACACTGATTGCATAAAGTGCGGTATATAGAAGCAAATAAATAAATAATTGAGCTAAGTGGGTTCCAAATCAATATACATAATATTGTATGAACTGTAAAGTACTGCCTATATGACATTATAGCTTGGTTGTCTCGCCACCATTTGAAATTGAATATGGCCAAAACTATGCTTCTTCTTTCCCCCTAAACCTACCTCTCCCCTTCCTCCTTTCTCTATCTCTGTGGATAACACTTTACTACTCCCTTCTTTCCTTGGCTTGCAACCTGGGGGTTGCCTTTGACTCCTCCCTCTCCTTCTCCAAACACATCCAACTGATAGCTGAATCCTGTCGTTTCTTTTTTCTAGAACATCAGCAAGATTTGCCCCTTCCTTTGAACACACTGCTTGAGACCCTTATCCACTCTTTAGTCACCTCCCGTCTAGACTATTGCAACCTCCTCCTTGCTGGTCTGTCTCTGAATCATCTCTTTCCCCTTCTAAAATAACCTACAGTATGAATTACATTCTTCTTATGGAGATTGTTATGTCTACGTTGTTGGGTAGGAGGGAGGTTGTGTTAACATTCATTTTATATCATGTCTTGAGCGTTCCTAAAGTCTGTATATCAAGTCTAGAGAAATAGGCACACCAAACCCTACTATGAAATTCCTTTGGGATCATTTTATATGGGTTGCCTAGATTTGCGCATGCCTGTACATGTGGAAATGATGCTATTTTATTGGTTTCTGTGTGTAACTGGCCGCTGTGATAAGGAAGCTTATCATAGCTCAGGTAGGAGCTATAAAAAAGATGATGTGACTCTGAACAAGCAACCTGTCAGTTCTGGTAGAAGCAAGAAAACAGAGTTTTCACATTAAAAGACTACCAGTCCCAGAATGCACCAGGTTTCCAGCAGCCATGAGAGGGGCTGAAGTGAGGAAATGTGTGTGCAATCAAGAGAGCTATGAGGTAATCCCTAAGCACTCATCTCAAAGGGCAGGGCCTGATTCAAGACAGCTGCACTGTGTTAGGGAGCAGCACACATTAGGAAAGAATAAGAATAGAGATTATTCTTCAGATAACAGTTACTACAAGCTCCAGCCCAGCTTCAGGGAGAGTTTCAAGAACAGCTTCAGGAAGAGATACAGAGGGGAGAGCTTCAGCAACGGCTACAAGCACCAGTATCACCTGGAGAAACAGAAGCCAAGCCAAGCAGATAGAGAGAGAAGGAAACTCTCTGGAAGGAAGAGAAGAAAGGCCATTGGAAGGTCTGGGAGATTCCAAGGCAGTACTCATACTGGGAGGTATTCCAAAAGCCAGCAGAGTCCATTGGACTGGATTCAGCCAGAGGAATGGAGTGGCAGAGATAGGAATCACCAGTGGCTACCTGGAAGAGAGAAGACTGCATGTGGAAGGGACTTTCAGACCAAGGCCAGAAGGTATGTGAGAGGAGATCCAGTGTCCAGGGATCAAGATTGGAAGGCTGGACATCAGAATTGGATTACATATTGGCCAGGCTATACAGAGAGGAATAATGATAGCAGGAGAGGCTCAGGTATGAACACTGATCCAGACCCTATCTATAATAGAGAATGGCAGCAAGGGAATGAGCATTCTCATGATAGTGCCTTAATGGAAGACTCGTCTGTGCCAATGTATGATAATGACCCTATGCTGATTGATACAGCAGATGAAAGTACAGTTTATATGGACTGTTCTCTATCTAAATGCTATTGCTAGCTTTCTCTGAGCAAACACATCAGCCATCACAAAGAAACCTAACTTTGTTCTTTATTTCCACTGAAAACCGCTCTTAAAGCAGGATTTGGGTTCACACAGTAGCAGCCAGCCAGCTAAAGGCTTACAGCTGGTCAATTGATAGTAATTAAAGCTGCACCTGATTGTGTGTGTGAGCAAGGGAGAATCACTGCTGAGATCTGCATGGAAAATAAGCAGAAGTTAACCTAACCAGCAAAGTTTATTCTTTTCTTTGTGCCTTGGTATTTGGTAATTATTTGCTAAGAAAACATTAGCTAATTGCCTGACAAGCTGAAGGTTGTTTTCTGGTTTATTTTGTGATTTTTGTTATCCATTTTAAACACTGCAAGCAAGTAACCTCATTTATAGTGCTATCAAGCATACATGTGCTGGGTGAATTAAACCCCATCAATAAAAGAAGTATTTTATTGATCTTACCACTTGGTTTCACAACTCAAATTATTGTCATCAGCTGTGTTTGGGAGTGAATGAACTACAATACCCACAATACCTTGCAAGAATCATATGAATATATGCATCGTCAAGATTGTGTAAGTTCTCACCCTAGGCAGCCGTCTGACACCGCTTATGTGCAAAATGTATTCGGTCACTATTCTAAAAGTACGCACAAAGGACTGATGGTGCGTACTTTCACTGTCGACATGTACAGGGGCCGCATTCGGACAGAGAATCAATTTACTTGCATAAGTTCTAAAAGATTATAGCTTACGTGTGTTCTTGAACAACCTAAGTGTGACCATTTACACTTGCCCTAAGGCACCTAGTTTAACGCGCATTTTTGATCACTTCCATCCCTATTTTATAACTTATTCTACACACATCCTTTACTTTGTGTGCTTATTTGCATTTGCTATACCGCCCTTCGATTCCATTTCAGAGCAGTTTACAATTAATAAAGTAACATGCAAGAGCTAAGAAATCAAAAGTTACAATTTTCAATTGAGAGTAGAGTACTGAAAATAAAGGATAGGATTTATGTTCACCTTCTGCTAGCTGATTGCAGCCCCATGCCAATTTTACAGTCCTGACTATTGAAAAAAAATATTTTATGGGTTCATAAAAGCCTGTTCGAACTAGAAAACCTTTAAATACTTTTTTTGAATTTTAGAATGTTTCCAGCCTGATGTCATGGGGCAGAGAGTTGGAGCCAAATAGTTTATAAAAAGTGGCCTTTTTTTTTTTTATATGAAATTTTTGAAAAAAAGTCAAGAATGGTCGGGTGTGACCTATCTTTAAGCAATAGACAAGGAAATTCAGAAACATCCACAGGCAATAAAAAAATCCCCCAGGATACAATAACAGGAAATAATTTACATACATAGGTGCAGAAAACCTTGTCTCTCCAGCCCACTAAAAAGGGGGAGTAAACTTAAGTAATTCAAACACAATACATGAAGAAAATGCATACAATCATATTTCGGACCTAAAATCCTATGAGTCAATAGTGGCCTCAGAATGCCTGGCGCTAATGAAAGCCAACAGTTGGGAGGGCTCAAAAAAAATATAAGAAAACGACTGGTATTTCACCAGGCACTTGCATGGGTGCTTAAGAAAAAAAAGCCCTCCCAATTGTAAGACCCCAGGCCGAAGCAGCAGAAACTCTCTACGCCGCTTCTGAGTTTCTCTAGATAGATCAGGATAAATACGTACTGAAAGCCCACGAAACAAAATTTTTCGCTTCTGAAAAAACAGTTTCAGTAACCATTCTTTATCAGATAACAAAGCGAAGGTAATCAACAACGTAGATGGTACCTGTGATTCAAAACCAGAATTTTCTAATATGTCTGAGACGTTCAGAACATCCTCCTGGGTTTGATTAACTCCCACAACACTTTGAGCCAAAACATGTTTGGCTACAGGTAAATAATAAACTTTTACCAAAGGGGGCATCAACTCAGTGGACACTCCTAATACCTCCTCCAGATATTTCATAAACATATCCCTAGGAGGACTTCCGGTGACGTCAGGGAGCATGCTGGCAGCTTTCTGAGGGAGCTCCGGGGCGCTTGTTGAATAAAGCTAAAAAACGAGTGATCCTACCCTGCCTGTAGAGCACAAAACTAGGGATAAGAGCCTAAGATACCAGTGTGGATGTCAGTGAAAAAGCGGTTGGCGGCATACCGCTCCTCATACGCGGTAGCGGAGGAGCGGGAGAAAGACGGCCACGTGGACAAAATGGAGGCTGAGGTGACAGAGCGGTCCGATTCTGATGGCGAGTCCGATTTCGGACCGGATTTTCTGGGGGGGCCTGAAGGAATGGCTCACAGAATTCAAGGAGGAGCTGAAGGCCGAGATGGGCTCCTTTAAGAAGGACTTAAGAGACTCTGACCTCGCTGAAACAGGACATGAAGGAGCTCGGGGCCCGAGTGGAGGCCACGGAGGAGCGGCTAGAGCAACAGGTGGAGACGATAAGTGACCTGCGGGTCGGCTGGGCAGAGTTGAAACATGCTCAGGACCTTCTCAGGGCGAAAACTGAAGACCTTGAAGATAGGTCCAGAAGGTGCAATGTGTGGGTGCGGGGTATCCCGGAGGACCAACGATTCCAGGACTGTGAGGCGACGCTGGCGTGGCTGTTCATTGCCATTCTGCAGGAGGCAGACCCCGCGGGTGAGTGGGAGGGAAAGCCGATGCCTATGCACAGAGCTCATCGGAGCCTGGGCCCCTCTCGGGAGAATAGACCTCGAGATGTGATAGCGTGCATGAGCTCATTCAAGCTGAAGGAGAAGCTCCTAACAGCAGCGCGGAAGCTTGGCCCGTACAAGTGGGAAGGGGCAAAGATCGAGCTATACCATGATGTCTCGGCAGGCACGCTGCAACGGAGGTGGGAGTTGAGAGGAGTCACATCGTTGCTGCGCAGAGAAGGATGGAGATATATTTATGTTTACTTCCATGTTAATTTTCCTGTTACTTGTAATAGGTCTGTTATATCTGATCAATTGTTGTATTGTTTCAATGTAAACCGCACTGATGACAAATAGCGCTGTATATAAGAAAATTAAATAAATAAATAATAAATAAATGGCTTTATCCATTCGGGCTGCTGGTGACGGTAAAGGGCAGCACACGCCAAATCCAGAGCGCTGACGGGGCCTGGCAAATACTGCGCGACCTGGGCGTAGAAAATATCCCGGCGAATCAACTGGACAGCCAGCCAAAGGAGCAGCGCTCACCTGTCAGGAGCGCAGGGATGAAGTGGCAGAGAGTGGAAAATAAGAGCAAGCGGCTAACCAGGCTATCCAGAGGCAAAGAGCAGGTGCCGGCGGAAGAGGAGACCGGAGACTGATCGGAGGGGACTGTTCTGGTCCTGCCAGGAGGTGTCTGGACTGTTAAGGACTGGCTTGGTGGTAATTAACAAGTGTACCACTGGATCTTCACTGCTTTAGAATATGAGCCATGGTAGAGGTGTAGAGGCAATATAAGTGTCTATATTGTATTGCATGGAAGGTACTGGGTTTCCCAGGGGAGGTGGGGTGGGGGGGGCGGAGGAGAGAGGGGGATGGGAGAAGGCAGGGGGGGAAACTCTTGTATCCATCTGTGTGTGGGGGGAAGGGGGGGAGGTAATGGGGAACGGAGGGTAGAGGGTGGGGTGTAGCAAGAGTTGGTATATTGGGCAAGCAGGGGGTAGGCTGGCGGGAGGGGAGGCAGGTGGGGTAGGGTGGGCAGAGGGAGCACCCGGGGAGCATCATCGGGGGGTGACATGAAAACTCCGGAGGGAGTGGTAATGCAGGGGGGGGGGAAGGGGGAAGGGGGAGGGGGTGGCGGGGGGGAAGTGGACAGCGGGGTCTCGACAGGGATGGAGGGGGAGAGTTTGGGGCGAACAAGTTGACCCAATGGGGAAGATGGGCTCTATAAACACCAAGGGGTTGAATAACCCCCGAAAACGTCATCAGCTTTATAGAGAGGCCACAAGGCTGGACTGGGAGGTAGTGCTGGTGCAGGAGACTCACTTGAGGAGGAAGAATGAGGGGTTGATGCGGAATGCGAAGTACCCGCAACAGTATTATGGGGGCCCTAGGGAGGCGGGGGCGAGCAAGAAGGGGGGGTGGCTATATTGATACGAAGGGAGAGCACCTTTAGGGTAAGTAGGGTGGAGAGGGATGGTGAGGGTAGGGTGCTGCTTCTGGGAGGGGAATGGCAGGGCGAACGGGTTACTTTGGTTAATATATATGCCCCGAATGAGCGGCAGACGCAGTTTTGGAGAGGGGTGCAGGACCTACTGGCCCGACATGTGCAGGGGAAGCTCATTCTGGGGGGAGATTTTAATTTGGCTCTCCACCCAAAGTGAGACCGCCAAGCGGTAGGAGGAGATGGGAAGAATAAAATTAGAAGGGTACTGACGAGAATTATGGAGACATATCAGTTGAGTGATGTGTGGAGGCAACAGCATGAGGGAAGTAAAGAATACACTTTTTACTCCGCACCCCATGATAGCTATAGCAGGATAGATTATATTTTGATGGATACTGGGTGGGGCCCTAGGATCCAGGAAGCGGCAATTGGGAACATCACTTGGTCGGATCATGCACCAACCTGGGTGGGAGTAGGGTACCATAGGGACGGGGGGGGGGGTGAGATTTTGGAGGCTCAATGAAAGTTTGTTAAAAAAAGAAGAGGTGGTAAAGGATGTCAAAGAATGTCTGAAGGAGTACTGGAACACTAATGATACGGGGGGCGTGGGGGAGGTGGGACTGTGGGAGGGTATGAAGGCAGTGGTGAGGGGGCGGTTAGTGATGTCATCCAGATACAAAAAGCAACGGCTGGCACGGGAGGAGGATTTGCAAAAAGAGATAAAGCACGTGGCAGAGAGCTATCAAGGCCAAGGGAATAAGCGGGACCTTAAGCGCCTAAATCAGCTGAGGATGGAGCTGCATAAACTGCAAGTGGAAGAGATTGGGTTCCAGATGGCTAGGCTGAAACAGTGTTATTATGAATGGGGGGATAGAGCAGGGAGAATGCTGGCCAACAAATTGCGGAAACGGGAGGCCCAGACAACTATAGGGGGGTTGGAGGGGGAAAGAGGGGAGAAGTTACGGTCTGAGAAGCAAATTGGGGAACGCTTTTTGCCAATTCTATAGGGAACTGTACAAGAAAAAGGAGGGAGGGACATCGGTGCAAGGGGAGGATTATTTAAAGGAGATAGGGCTGCAGAAACTGGGGGAGGGGGAGAGCCAGGACTTGGAGGCGGATATTACCCGGGAGGAAGTGGAGCAGGCCCTGCGGGCGCTGCCGCCTGGGAAGGCCCTGGGCTTGGACGGCCTGACGGGGGCCTTCTATAAAACGTTTAGGGAGGACCTGATGGATAGGCTGGTCCGGGTAGCGAATGGAGTACAGCAGGAAGGGGGACATTTCTCAGTGGAAATGCTCACAGCGGGGATTACTGTGTTGCTCAAGGGGGGTAGGGATCCGCTGCAATGTGGATGTTACCGCCCTATTTCTCTGATAAATGTAGATGTGAAAATTATAGCCAAAGTGCTGGCTAATAGCTTGGCCCCGATGATGCCAGGGCTGATAGAGATAGATCAAACCGGGTTTATAATGGGGCGGCAGGCCTCCGATAATATAAAGAGGGTGTTGGAAGCAGTGTGGGGGGCGCACGATCAAGGGGTCGAGGCAATGTTGTTGTCTATTGACGCTGAGAAAGCGTTCGATAGGGTGGATTGGGACTTCTTGTTTCTAGTCATGCGGCGGATGGGCATAGGCCCTAAGTTTATGAGGTGGGTACAAGCGCTGTACAGGGGCCCTAAAGCGAGGGTGAAAATTAATGGGAGGTACACTGAGACTCTAGACTTGGAAAGGGGGACCCGTCAGGGGTGCCCAATGTCCCCGCTATTATTCGCTATTGCTATTGAGCCTCTGGCGAGGGCAATAAGAGGAAATGGAAAGGTGTGGGGGCTGCAGAGGGGGGGGCAACCACCATAAAATATCCCTCTTTGCAGACGATGTACTTCTGGTGGTGACGCAGCCCGAGGAGTCATTACTGGAGATCCTGAGGCAACTAGGAAAGTACGGGGAAGTATCGGGGTTCAAAGTGAACCCGGACAAAACTGAGGCCTTGAATATTACTATGGCCCGGCCGCGGCTGGAAAAGCTGAAGCAAGCTTACCCGTTCAAGTGGGCGGAGAGAGCCATTAGATACCTGGGGGTCAATATCACTTCTCAACCCCAAGGGATGTATGGGGCTAATTATAGCAAATTGTGGAAAGAGATAGATCAGGACCTGCAGAGGTGGATGAGTTATGAAGAGTCGTGGCTGGGGAGGATAGCATCAGTTAAAATGAATGTGCTCCCGCGAGTGTTGTATTATTTCCAGGCGCTGCCGGTGGCCATTCCGGGAGCCCATCTGCGAAGATTGCAGCGGCAGGTGAACCAGTATATATGGAGGAAACGACCGCCTAGGATAGCGCGTGCTGTGATGTACAGGAAGAGGGAGGAAGGGGGGCTGGGGGTACCCAACTTGCAGGCCTACTATTGGGCAGCCCAGGCACGCCATGTGATGGATTGGCGGGAAGGGGGGGAGAGGAAGAATTATGTGGAGATGGAGAAGGAAAGTGGCAGGGGGCGGCCTTTGGCTGGGCTCCCCTGGATGGGAAGGGGGGAGAGAGGGGTAGTAGTGCGGGATAATCCATATGTGAGCCACGTGTTGCAAGAGTGGGATAAGATTAGAGGGGGGTGGCAGGGGAGGGCGGGGGGGCACATTTTTCCTTGATAAGGGAACTCTGTCATACGGAGGAATTCCGCCCCGGGAGAGAAGGGGGTGGATATCGGAGGTGGGCACGAGGGGGCTTGAAGTGCTTTTATCAATTTATTGATGGGGGAGAGTGGGTTCCATTTGAGGCATTGCAGGAGACGTATGGGCTGCGGGAAGGGGATCGATTCTACTATGGGCAGGTGGTGCATTTTCTAGGGAAGAAATTAGGGAAAGAAGGCCTCGAGCGGGACTACACCCCGTTGGAGGTGATCTGGTATGGGAAGAAGACATCCACAGGGTTAACCTCGGCGCTCTATAAGGCAATCCAGGGGCCCCCGGTGGGTAAGCATAGATATATGCGGGAGTGGGAAGGGGACTTGGGAATAGATTTAGAGGAGGGGCAATGGAAGAATATATTTGACCAGATGAGGCTATTACCATTGTCGATAGCCATTCGGGAGAATTGGTGCAAGGTGGTTATGCGCTGGTATTACACACCTTTCCGCCTGCATCGGATGTTTCCAAGGGTGTCTAGTATGTGTTGGCGAGAGTGTGGGGAGGTGGGAACTTTCTTCCATATATGGTGGACGTGCCCCCGGATACAGCGATATTGGGAGGCGATTCGGGACTGGATAAGGGAGGTGGTTGGGAGGGAGGTGACGCTTGATCCTAGTGGATATTTGATGGGGTGGTGGAGCGAAGGAGGGCCGGCCCAGGATAAGAGGCAGGTAATGGCGTGCTTGAGTGCGGCCCGTTGTGAGCTGGCCTATTGCTGGAGACAGCGGGACACACCGAGGGTGGAGCAGTGCGTGGAACGTCTCAGGCAGGTGTATTTAATGGAAAAACTGACTGCTGCACGAAGGCAAAGGGTGGATAGATTTGAGAAGCAACGGGATAAGATGTTGCTGTATCTACGGAACGATACCCTAAAATAGAGGGGTAGCAAAAGAGGGGGGAGAGGAGGGGGTGGGGGGTGAGGAGACAGAGGGGGAGGGTCGGGATCAGGGGGAGGGGTTAGTAGGAGGAGGTAGGCCTGGAGAGTGGGGGGGGGAGGGAAATCAGCTTTTGGGGGGAGGGGGGTGGGAAAGAAGAATGGGGATGGGTGGGGTAGATGCTATTGATGCTAGAATGAGAAGCCGATGGCTAACAATAATATAAACAATTCTGTAAGTTGGGGAGATGTTTTTCTTGTTTGAGTTGACAGAGATGCCCTTCGCAATTTTGGGAAAGGTGGATGGGGCCATTAAATTATTATGAGATAACAGGATGTGGTATGCTTGTATTATATCTTATACTGTTGGACACTGGGGGAGGGGATGCTATTGCAGAGGATAGTTACTGCATGTCTAGATGTTGCAATGCTACAATTTCTGTGTATGGTTATGTGATGGAATTGTTGACAATAAAAAGTTAAATACAAAAAAAAAAAAAAATCCCTAGGAGAAATCGATGGAACTTTTGGAAAATTAATGTCTCAAATTATTAGCACGAGATAAGTTATCCAAATGCTCAATTTTCATCTGTAAGGACTGAAAGTTCTTTCTATGTCCCTCCGAATGTTCCTGAAGGCACTCCACCTTATTACGAACATCAACACATTCCGCCTGAAACGTGGAAACCTTCCTCTCCAATTCACTCACCAAAGCTGTAGAAGCGTTCACCCTTTTAGCCAACGAAGATACTTGTGGTAAAAGAGCCTCACCCAAGGTGACAATCACATTCCAAATGGCTTCCAGCGTAAAATTCTGTGGTCTCTGCAGTGAAAAAAACACTTCTGATTCAGCGAGGGATACCGCTGGCTCCATACACGCCGAGGGTCGATCACCACCGGTGGAGAGCAACTCCCTCTCCACTCGTGCCTCTCCTGACGCCGCCAAGGATCTCCGTGAGCTCAGGTCTCCAAGCAGCTCACACTCTGACCCAATTAAGACAGCCCGTCCTGACCCTCGTGAGGATTTGCCCCCCACCTCAGAGGATGGAGACACCAACTCCAGGAAGCCCTCTGGCAAGGGCTGACTTCGAGTCAGCTTAGGCGCCGGACTCAATACGGGAGACGAAGATGATATCGAAGCAGACGCTGGGCACTCCGACTCCAGCGAAACTGCAAGCCGAGTAGTTCCTCCCGCTCCTTCCGAAGTCCGCATTGTGCGCAAAAGAAATGGATCCAAAGGACCCAGTACAGAAACGGCACTCGGCGTAGAGGAGGCAACAGGCTGTGAGGGCAACGACCCGGACTTCCCCTTGCGCTTCCTTCCCATAGCAGCACACTCACGCGGAGCTGACTGTTGCTGCGGCCATCTTGGTAACGCCCCCTCCTACCATAAAGTTGCCTTTTGAAGAATATCCAAATCTAGGCGACTCTTATAAACTCACCATTATCATCTCTGGATTAGCTCTAACCTCTGATTTCTTCTCTAGTTTGTCAGCTATCAGAGAAAGAAGAAGAGATGTTTAGGAGGCAGATTTCCCTTTTCAACAATTGCCCAGCGTTTGTCTTTTGCTTCTGTTCACCGAGTTCCTCTGGGGATAATATTCAGCATATTAAACGCCAGTGACAGCATGTAATAGGCGCATTCTGCATTGCTACTGGTGAAGCCTAAAGGTATGCGTGGCTCAGGTAGGAGCGTAGATGTAGAGTAGGTGCGCACAGGAGAGAAATGTGGATGGAGCATGGTGGGATTTATGCACGTACTTTATAAAGTACTCATGTAGGAATGTACTTTACGTGCCGACATTTACGCCTGCTCCCAAACAGGTGCAGTGTCGGCGCCTTCAGTCTAGGAGCGATTTTCTGCAGGATCTGTGCTAATCTATTAAGACACACAGGTGCCTATATGTGTCTTTATAAAACAGACTGCAAATGGGTGTTTTTCCTGCTCTTCACCCAGACACATTTGTATAAAAGTACCCTCCGCATGGAGAGTGACAGGGTGGTTAGATATATATTCAGCCAGACACTTTGAGGGTCATTTTGGAAGCCCTAGTCGTGTTTTGGATGTTTTGAAAATGGGCATCGAGCCGTCTCCAGAGTCATTTTAAAAGCCGGCTCTGTGGATATTCCCAGCATGAAGGCTGAATGGGGGCACAGTGGAGGTGTGGTTGGGACATTTCCAGGAACCTGAACGTCCCCTCCTAATCTCAGAAATGTCCCAGACGTCCGGAGTCGCGTCTAAGTTTAGACTTGCCCCGGGCACAAAGGAGCCACTAAAAAGTGCACGTTTTTTAGCTGAAAAATTCCAGAGGGTGTAGAGAAGAAAGCTTTCCGTCATTCCCAATTAGGCTATTCCTAGAGTTCCAGGTTCTGAAATACTATTCTGGGGCCGTCTATGCTTCTTTTTTTTTTTCTACAGATGTTCTGGCTTAGATGTCCCAGATTGCATTGGGACGTTCCTTCCAAAATCATCTTCCAGCTGTACTGTGGCGTACAATTCAAGTAAGCAGAGTTCTTTGTTAAACCGGCCTGTATATTTTTAAGGTATCTGGCCTTTAGGTACAGTATAAATGAGGCAGTGTGTTGACTGAAGTGCGGGAAGAATGTCTCAATGCTCAATAATTCTAGATACTGGAGAAATGAATAGAGCAATAGTACCAGACAATGCAAAATGAGAATCTGCATATGATAATGCAGTGGGCTATTAGGAGCAGAGACACATCTTTAAATCCATTTAAGTGGAGTGTACATAGTTTTTCTGAGATATGCAGGGCTTCTGAATGGAGTAATTTGCCTCTTAAAATGTATTTATTCAAAACTATCTCAAGTCTTTAGAATAGTAGTTCAAGGTAAGTCCCATTCAGGTACGATAGGTATTTCCTGATCCCCAGAAGGTTACAGTCTAATCCTGTCACTGAGGAAATGGGGGGTCAGGTGACCTTAGCCAAGGTCACAAGGAACAGTAGTGGGACTTGAACGCTGGCTTCCCGGTTTGGAAGACCACTTCTGTGACCACTAGGCCATTTCTCCTAAGACTGCTAATGGCCCTTGCTGTGAAACGTTTTTAGGGACCCTGTGCTCACCTATGGAATTTTTTAAACATCACAGATCTTGTGTGCCCGTTGTGTGAACACTAATTCATGGTTCATGTCTTCTATTTATGTCCTCTAGATGATGAGATCATACAGAAACAGGAGAGAGAGCAGAATCGAGAAGAACCTCCCGCAGAAATAGAACAAATCCCAAAACACTCAGGAAATGTCTGTGAGAATATTTCCCAGATGACTGAGAGGAGATACACAAGGGACCATCAGCAGAAATCAGAGAAGGACCAGAGACATCCTGCAGGAGACTCACCAGATGACATCAGTGAGCATGAGAGAAGTAACCAGGAGTTCACAGACATCCCCGAGCGCCAGAGATATCTGAAAGAAGAGAGACCCTTCCAAAATAACACATCTCTTCCTTACCAGAGAGAGAGGAATGGGAACAAATCCTATCTGTGTGATACCTGTGGAAAAAACTTTGATAAGAAATATAATTTACTATTGCACCAAAGAACCTACAGGAGCCATTCTCGAAAGAAACCTTTTACTTGTTCTGAGTGTGGTAAGAACTTCATTTATTTGTCACGACTGAAAATGCACCAAATGATTCACAGCGGGAAGAAACCCTTTTCATGTACTGAGTGTAGTAAAAGTTTCAATAGGGTGTCAAATCTGAAAATGCACCAAATGATCCATGGTGGGAAGAAACCATTTTTATGCACTGAGTGTGGTAAACGATTCATTCATCTGTCACTGCTGAAAAGGCATCATGTGATCCACAGTGAACATAAACCTTTTACATGTTCAGAGTGTAATAAAACTTTCATTCAGTCATCCGATCTCAAAAGGCACCAAATGATTCACAGCGGAAATAAACCTTTTACATGTACTGAGTGTGGTAAAAGTTTCATTAATCTGTCGTTTCTGAAAAGGCATCATGTGATCCATAGCAAAAGGAAACCTTTTACATGTTCAGAGTGTAATAAAACTTTCACTCATTCATCCAATCTAAAAATACACCAAATGAGTCACAGCGGAAAGAAACCGTCTACATGTGCAGAGTGTGGTAAAAGGTTCATTTATCTTTCACATTTGAAAAGGCATCAAATGATCCACAGCAGGAGGAAACCATTTATCTGTACTGTGTGTGATAAAAGGTTCAGTCATCTGTCATTTCTACAAAGGCATGAAACGATCCACAGCAAAAAAAAACCTTTTACATGTTCGGAGTGTAATAAAAGTTACACGCAGTCATCAGATCTGAAAAGGCACCAAATGGTCCATAGTGGAAATAAACCTTTTACATGTACTGACTGTGGTAAAAGTTTCATTCAGCCTTCGCTTTTGAAAAGGCATCAAATCATCCACAGTGAAAAGAAACCATTTACATGTTCTGAGTGTAATAAAAGTTTCACTCAATCTTCCAATCTAAAAATACACCAAATAATCCATGACATAGAGAAACCATTTACATGTGGTGAGTGTGGTAAAAGCTTCAATCGGGTGTCAAATCTGAGAAACCACCAAATGATCCATAGTGGATATAAACCTTTCACATGTACTGAGTGTAGTAAAAGGTTCACTCAGCTGTCCCTTTTGAAAAGACATCAAATTAGCCATAGCGGGAAGAAACCATTTCAGTGTTGTGAATGCAATAAAAGTTTTATTCAGTCATCCAATCTGAAGATGCATCAAATGATCCACAGCGGAAAAAAACCATTTACATGTTCTGAGTGTGCTAAACGTTTCACTAGGATGTCAAATCTGAAAATCCACCAAATAAGCCACAGTGGAAATAAACCATTTACATGTACTGAATGTGGTAAAAGGTTCAATCAGCTATCACGTCTGAAAAACCATCATATGATTCACAGTGGAACAAAACCATTTAAATGTTCTGAGTGTAATAAAAGTTTCATTCAGCTGTCATGCTTGAAAAGGCATGAAATTATCCATAACCGAACAACCCTTTTTACATGTTCTGAGTGTAATAAAAGTTTCACTCAATCATCAAATCTGAAAAGGCACCAAATGATTCACAGCAGACAGAAACCTTTTAAATGTTCCAAGTGTAATAAAAGTTTCACTCAGTCATCGAATCTGAGAAGGCACCAAATGATCCACAGTAGAAAGAACTAATTCTACTAGCCAGCGCTAAGAAAGCAGAAATCTCAGTATAGCCTGCTGATTATAAGAAAGCTTTTGACAGCGTCCCATACTCTTGGGTTAATAAATTGCCTTGAAATGTATAAAATAAATCCTGGTTTGATAGAGTACATTTGACAGTGTGACAAACCACACTGTTTTTGAAATATGAAGGTGGTCAGTACATCATTCCTAACATTAAGATCCAGTGAGGAATATTTCAGGAAGATTCACTGTCAATCCTTCTGTTTTGTGTGGTGCTTAATCCAGTGAGTACTCTCATCAATTTTTTGGGATACAGATTTAGAAGGTAATAACCCAGAAACAACTATTTGTAGATTATCTGAAGCTCTACAGTTCCAGTCACCTACAATTATCAGGGCAACTCCGAGTGATGAAAAGCTTCTCTGACATCAGAATAACCTTTGGCCTTGGCAAATGTGCTAAGGCAACTTTTTTTTACAGGAAAATTGAGCAAAACTGAAAACATCTCCCTGACTGAGGGCTGTGACATCAAGGATCTTGAAAAGGAAGGTGTATATAAGTATCTTGGAGTAGAGGAAGGGATGACACTCAAGCAGAAATTACTAAGAGAAAAGATCAGTAAAGAATACTACAGGAGATTAAAATCATTATTGAAAAATGCTTAAATATGATGGAATAAGATACAGGCCATTAATCAGATGGCAATTCCTGTATTCATACAGCTTTTGGATTGTGGGCTGGCCTCTCAAAGATCTTGAAAAAATGGATGTGTGAACAAGAAAATTCCTCAATGTCCATGAATTAATTTACAAGGATCAGTGTATGCCAAGACTGTACATCCTTAGAGCTGAAGGAGGGCTAGGCCTCATAGAGATTGATTACACATACAGGCCTACCTAACTGCATCATCAGATCCAATTGCACAAAAAGTACTGAAATATGAAAGTAAACTTCCAGAATCTGTCTCCATCATCAAACTTGGGCAAGAATTTTGATGACTAAAAGGAATGATTGAGAATCCACATGCATACACAAGGAAGGAAGTAACAGAATTTCAAATCAAGAGAAAAAAACTACAAAGAATTGGATCAACAAGCTAGGGAAAAACAAGTTTCAAATGCACAAATGCAGTAGGAAATAGAGTGTTACTCCAGGAACCCTTTGTCAATCAAGAACAGACACCTGAATGGTTAAGGAGAGATGAACTGAAACTGAAGGATGAGAAATTGATAGTTGCAGCCCAGGACAGCAGCTTACAGATGAGATGGTTTACAGTGAGCATTGAAAAAACTGGCAAAACAGACATATGTCACTTCTGTGGGAAAGAGCTGTAAACAGTGACTCACCTCATAGCTGGCTGCGAAGTTCTAGTGGCTGAAAATTTCCATACAGAAAGGCACAATAAAGTAGCATGCCCTTCCACTGGAAATTGTGTAAACACTACAGATCGGGGCAGTGGGAGAGGAGGAGTTTGAGCTCCCAGGAGGGCCATAAAAAGCGGCGTCCCTACACTGAGGGAGCCGCTTCGCTGAAGTGAACGCCCGACTGCTCACTACCTCCACTCCTAATTAGCAGACATAACTAACTGAAGCCGGGTCACAACTACCAACAGTCATTTGTCATATTATGCACCCAATAGCACGGACACTGATACTGCTAACCGTCACTAGCTTAGTCACTGTGTTACTGTTATATAGTATATAATACCATTTCTGTGATAACACTGTTACACTGCCACGTGCTCTGATACACTGCACTGCTAGACAGTTTACTGTTATAAATTCTGTCCATGTTATACATACTGTTCTGAGATATATACTGTTACTGTTACTGCGATACATACTGTTCTGAGATATATACTGTTACTGTTACTGTGATATAGTGACATTAACAGTCCTACAGTTATACAGTTCCTGCTATTTGTACTGCTCTGTGATATATGCTGTTACTGTTTACTGTGATATTTGCAAACACTATTCCAGTATATACTGTTTACTGTAACACTCGCAACCATAATACTAACACAGACACAACGGGCTTCTGAACAGCTGGGAAATGGAACCACTCTACTTTTTTCTAATACTATGCATGTCTATATTCGCCCAAGCACACTCATGCCACCCCAATGTGCACTATAGTTTGACACACTTATTCAGACCCATCTACTACCTTTACCCCCTACCAATACCCCCACCTCCCTCACTTAATATAATCCACCGGGCTAGCAACGAGCCATCACCAACTCAAAGCCATTTCGTGCCTAGCATAAACAGGGCTCAGAGATGCAAGAAACCTAAGTCGCTGAAAATGAAGGGAAACAAGCCTGGCCAAATCCAAACCAACCACTTACCTACCTCCCAAACAACGCATGATGACTATAGCATCATCCTCATCAACGCCAGATCAATAAGGAACAAAACGCACATCCTACACAACATCATCTCAGATGAACAACCGGACATCCTCTGTATAACAGAAACCTGGATCACTGACTCCGACCCTGCAATAATAAATCAACTAAACAAACCTGGATACAAAGTGTTCAACTGCCCACGCACCAATAAAAGGGGTGGAGGTGTCATCGTAATAGCCAAAACCATCTTACAACTAACAACCACCTCCCTAAACTCAAATATGGACATAGACATACTCAAAGTTGAAAACTCAGTTCTTTCCATCTGTCTTATCTACAGGTCCCCCTCATCAATTCACGAAACACTTGCCTCAGCACTAGAAAGCATCTCCACCACTCAGATCAGAAAATTCCAAATCATCTTGGGAGACCTGAACTTAGCATCACTACCAACTAGTCATGCAAACAATTTCATGGAAGCCATGGAACAACTGGGGTACCAACAAATCATAACTGACGCTACCCACGAGAAGGGAAATACCCTAGACTTGGTTTTCCTACCCACCAACCAACGGACGGGCGAGGAGAAACCTGTGATCAGAATAACTCCAGTACCATGGTCAGACCACCACCAAGTAGATCTCAAAGTAAAACTGCCCTCCCCACCCAAAAATGCAAAATCCAGGAGGACAACGCACGCGCAGAGGAGTTTCAACAAATTCAACAAGGAAAATCTCATAGGCACCATTGCCTCCCACTTAGATTTGGAATGTACGGACCTTGAGGTTCTAACCAGCAGATGGAACGAAGGTATACAAAAAACATCAAACCCTACATGGAAAACCACTACAGACTCAACTAAACCTCGATCGGAACCTTGGTACACAGCTACACTGACCGGAATGAAAAGGGCACTCCGTAAATCAGAGAGGAAGTGGAGACAAACAAAATCCATTGTACACAAGACAGAATACCTGACCCTCCTCGCCAAATACAAAGAAGAGATTAACTCCGCAAAAAGAACTCATCATACAAATTTACTGAACAAAGCCATCAATAAGCCCCGCGAATTATTCGAACTGGTCAAATCTCTAACAAAAACAACACTGGTTGACCATGCTGACAACGTAATCAAGCCTCAAACTTTGGCAAATCACTATGCAAGCAAACTCACGGCTTCAACTCCCACGCAATACCTGGGCCCAACCCTCCCAGTGCCAAACCCAACCATGGCAACCACCGACAGTCAAGACATGATATGGAACACTTTTCACAAACTTGATGACAAACAAATAACTAACATAATCACAAGCATCAACACCACCACCTCTCCACTAGATCCCTGCCCAGCCACTTGGATCAAGGCAGTGAAACAGGACATCACTCAACTTGTCTCGCACATAGTAAACCTATCACTGCAACAAGGAATCATGCCCACACAACTAAAGAAGTCTATCATAAGACCTGTCTTAAAAAACAAAACAAGCAATAGAGAAGACCCTGCTTCCTATCGACCAATATCGAGCATATCGTTCCTGGCCAAAATCATTGAAAAGGCCGTGTTACTACAACTGCAAAACCATTTGGATGACAACGAAACCCTGGATAAACAACAATATGGATTCAGACGATATCACGGCGTTGAAACACTACTCCTAGCGCTGCTTGACAACCTCCTCAAGGGTTTAGAAGACAAAAAGAAAATGTTTCTACTCATATTCATAGACATATCTGCAGCATTTGATACAGTTCACCATGGCACCTCTTAAACAGGCTTAAATCCATTGGAATAACAGGAACCCCTCTAAAATGGTTCTCCTCGTACATATCAAACAGAATGCAACAGGTCCAGTTCAACGGAGAAAAGGCAGAAGCATTCACGCAAACACAGGGTATACCACAGGGTTCGGCTCTCTCAGCACTCCTGTTCAATATTTACATGCAACCACTTTGCAAAATCTTCCAACATCATAATATCAAATACCACGTCTATGCAGACGATATTATGCTGTACACTCAACTCGACACTGCCAACCCAAACTACACCCAACTCGAAGAGTGCCTAAGTGAGATGCAAGCCTGGTTACTCCAAAGTAACATGACGATCAACCACAAAAAAACAGAGGTAATGTACATCTCCAGAAAGCCAAACTTCGATCCCCCCGCAACAATCACCTTATGTAACAATACTTACCAAACGAAGGAGGAAATAAAATATCTGGGAGTAACGTTCGATAGTAATCTAAAAATGGAGAAACACCTCCGCAAAACAAACAAAGCCGTTTTTCACAAGCTTAGAGTCCTTCAACCGCTAAGGAGCATTATCGAACCTCAGGACTTCAGGACCATTGCCCAGGCACTCATCATGCCACATTTCGACTACTGCAACGCCATCCTGCAGGGTCTCCCAAAGAAAACTCTGAACATTCTGCAAATGGCGCAGAATGTAGCCGCTAGGGTCATCACGAAAAAAGGCTTTGCTGATCACATCACCCCGGTATTGATTGAGCTCCACTGGCTCCCCATCACGGCTCGTATAAAATACAAAACACTCACGACCTCTTTCAAGCTCCTACATAACATTGCTCCATCCTTCCTCTCCACCTTGATATGCTCACAACCACCCAACAGAAGCAGAAGAACCTTCAACTCCAACACCCTCCTCATTCCAGCTGATATAAGAACTGTTAAAACCATTACTAGTAATAGAGCGTTCTCATATGCAGCACCTACACTCTGGAATCATCTGCCGCCAGAGTTACGAGATTGCAAAGACCTAACTGTCTTCAGGAAAAACCTCAAGACTCATCTTTTCCAGAGTCATTTTAATTTGAATTAACCTAAGGGGTCTAAGTCCAGAACATATTTATGTACTCCTGCTCATTTATGTATAATGTATATATGTATATATGTAATTAGTACTCATATACTTAACAAACCCCTCGTGTGATGTGCCTACCCTCTTGATCAACCTGTACACACCCAAATTTTACTGTACTGATTGACAGTCCTCCGTATGTTCTCCTTATGTAATCAGACCGCTGCTGATCGCTGGAAGTAGCGGTATATAAATGTTTGCTAAATAAATAAAAATAAATATCACTGTGCCTGAAAAGCACTGGGATCATGACCCTAAAAGGATTACAAAGAGGTTATAATGACCTGGGATACACTCATTCCGACCGATAAAAAGCTGGATGTGAGGAAGCCGGATCTAGTGGTAAAGGAGAAAAAACCCACCAGAATGGCAGGGATTATAGAGGTGTCAGTTTCAAGCGACTACTCTGAATTGTGATGAGAGGGAGAAAATCTTCAAGTACTAAGAAATGCAGTCGGAGACCAAGAAAATGTAGCAGAAAAATACTGAGTTATTTTCCATTGTGTTGGGTGCCACAGGCCTAATTAAGAGCCGGTGATAAGCAAGGAACAGATTCTAAAAGGGGATCAGTGATATCCATGCAACTGAGGAGATGCGTGGGCAATAAATGGCCTTGGCCAAGAATATGTTTTGGATTCTTTCTGATCTTTATTGTCCTAAGAAGAGCAGTCCTCTTCATTTTCCCTTTGCATTTATGATTATATAGTTTTTGAAAATTGAAATGAGTTTTTTTTTTAATATTAAAGGGTGAACTTGTATGATTGTTACTGGTGTACTGAGATCGAATGCTTTGGGATGTTTTTCTTTTTCAAATTTTAAAATGTAATAAATATTAAATTAAAAATAAGAAAAAATGACATGTTTTAGCAGAGTTTTGGATAAGCGTAGAGAAGGAGAGAGAAACATCAAACCCCTAGGCTATGAGCTAGGGAACAGGAAGGGATGACTGTGCCCCTCCACAGCAACAGAAAAAGAGCAGCACCTGTGTGATATTAACGAGGGCTTCCTTCTGGAGTTCCTAAGATGTAACATGTGGAATCAACCTATCCAAGTATGCTTGAAAATTCTTTATAATCAAACCTGTGATGGGAAACATTTCTGCATTTTTCTGCCACAGTTTTTTTTTATCTCTAAGAGGCGTGTTTGCCAATACATTTAGCCCCAAAAATGAGTATGGGGTGGCGCTCGAACCTAGCTATAAAATGGAGACTTGTCCGGTCTGTGCCTATGTAGCTAGCATGGATTCGCGGACCCCCCATGCTCATTCCGTTGGGCGCCATGTCTATGCACAATGCCACCCATTGAGGTGGCAGTAAATATGCCCGCGCTAAGTGCAACGTTGCTGCTGAACATGCAGCAAAGACACTCAGGCTACCCACAATGTGCACGTTCTGCCCCGACCTGTCCAGTCTCTGTCCCAGCTCATGCAACTCGAGTGGTGTAGGCTTTTTAGCACCGGCACATTTTTAGCACACAGTAAATTTTTCCGTGCCATACTTGGAAAGTGCTGAATACCGCACTACCCGGTAGCCTACTTTGGTAAACATGCCCCTAACTGCATTGTGTCGTACTGGATGATCTCTTTCTCCACTCGGTACATAGATATTTCAGCGCCAAGGGTTTATGCTCTTATTAATGCTGTTCCCATATTTTTTCCTTCCGCACAATGACTGGTCTTCCTGCATCAAGATTTCTATCCGTTGGAGTGGGAATGTCCCAGGTAATCGTAACCTCTACAAGAAGACTAACCGTTTAGAGCTCTTTCTTATAGAATTTACATACATCAGTTTCCCCAATTTTTTCAATGCTTTGCTGTGAACTCTCTCATCTATAATCCACTGTCTTGGGCTACAACTATCAATTTTTTACCCATAAGTTTCTTTTCGCCTTTCCTTAACAATTCATCAAGAAAGGGATTCTGGATAACACTTTCCATTTCCCACTGTATTTGCAACTGTTTGCTGATCTAATTCTTTGAAGAGATTTTTTTTCTCTCAATTTGCAAATTATTTTGCTTTCCTTCCTATGTGTACTAGTGGATTCTCACCCATTCCTTGTACTTGCCGGAATGCTTGACCAAGTTTGAAAATGGAGACTGATTTTGGACATTTACTTCGGTATTCGGATCTGTTGACACTGTTAAGAAGGCCTGAAGGCCTCTGTAGGCCTCTTTATGTATAATCTTATTTCTATGAGACCCATTCCTTCTTTAGCTTGAGGAATGTACATTCTTGGAACATTCTGGTTCTTATAGAGTACTCCATGGGCATAGAAGAGTTTTCTTATTCATACATCCATTTTTCAAGATCCTTAAGAGGTCAGTCTATAAAAGCAATATCAGAATGGGGAATTGGTAGTTGATTAATGGCTTATATTTTATTCTGTTTAAAGCACTTTATGATAACAATTTTAATCTCCTGTTAAAGGGCTATCCTGGTTTTCAGGATGTCCCCAGTGAATATTCATGAATATATTTGCATGCACTGCCCCCACTGCATGCAAAAATATCTTATGAATATTCATTGGGGACATCCTGAAAACTAGGCTAGATTGTGGCCCTCCAGGACTGGAGGTGGACACCCTTGTCCAGTAATATTCTTTACAGATCTTTTCTCTCGGTAATTTTTGCATGATCATTACTCTTTTCTCTACTACTAGCTATTTATCTACACTTTGATGCTGATTCTGTCCCTTGCACGCCTGGCCGCAGTGCCCACCCAAATCCTAGACGGGTCCAAGATAGACTCGATTCCGTTCATCTAGTTCTACTGGATCACATCCTTTCAACTTAACAAAGCACTTTCTAGGAAACTTTAAAATGAAATTGATTCCCAGAGCCTCAGCCCATGCTAAAATCCATCCCTTTGTTTCCGAGCGCACTACCAAAATGCTTATCCACCCTGTCATTAGCTCCCAACTAGACTAGTGCAAGCTACTCTTTGCGAGTCTTCCATGGAACCAGATTTGCTCAGTGCAAACAGTTCAAGATACAGCTGCTAGACGTATCTTCTTTCAGCGTCTCCACAGCTGTGTTATCCCTCTCCTCAAATCTATCTCCATCTCTGTTGCTTCAGCCTTGCTGCGTCGGTTGCCTAGAACAGACTTCCCGAGCTGGTGTTTCGTGCCCGCTCTTTAGCCATTTTGAATATATACCATTTCAAGGCCTGCTCTTTCATCTTGACCACTCCTCTATTCTACATGTTGCTAGAATCTCTTGTTTGTCGTGTGGTCAGTAAACTGTAAGCTCAGTTGAGCAGAGACTGTCTCATTTGTGTCTGTACAGTGCAGCAAACAACTGCTGGCAATTTAGAAATGAATAGATAAAAACGTTCCTGATTTATTATTTGTTATTAAGTGCCGATGCTCAGTCTAATAAGTTTGACTGCGATTTGTTTCCCCAATTATATAAATCTGCAGCATGATGAGTTTTTGAATATTCTTTGACTTTAGTTCTGTGTTTTGCATTTTTGAAAAGATGTTTTTTGCATTTATTCTTTGCAGATGTTGTTCTTCGGTTGTTATACGTTCTCCCAGACTGTCTTGTTTGTCATCTGTATTTGTCTTCATTAGATTGTAAGCGCTGCGGAGCAGGGACTGTCCCATATGTATTGCTGTAAAGCATAGTTCGTGCCTGGTTGCGCATTAGAAATAATAAATAGTAGTAGCTGTAAGCTGCTTGAGGTATCAATCCTGCCTTTTTTGTCTTTCTTGGACCTTTCATGTGAGTTCATCAACCGTTATTCGTGTCTGGCACACAGGATGGCAGGACCTATAGAAACCTCCCATGTGATATTTAATTCGCCGATATGCCATGTTGCTGGGTCTGACCTCATTTCAGTACTCTAAGATAGTTTCATTTCTTTCATGCCTTATTTAGCAGAACAGGTCCCCCCCTCCCCCCCCCCCTAGGTCCAGCATTAGAACGGGCTGAAAGGCACATTATAGAAAGGACGTGGAGAACTATGACAGCAGTTTACAAGAGGTTCTTCCTAATGTACAGCCCCTTGTAAAATAAATGCAACACCGAAAGGGTATTCGTGTCTGGCGGGAGCAACAATTTTAAGAAGCTGCATGAGGGGAAAAATGTGGAACCCCCTCAATACATGTGGGAGCAGTGTCTTAAAATCGTTCCTCCTGTGATGTAGGCATACCTGGGTTCAGAAGCATACACCCCACAATCAGAGGCCCGACCCCCAGTAAACCCATTCCCTTGTGACCACTACCCCCTCCCCTCCACCCTTCACAACACACTGACCAAATGCACAGCCCTTGATAGAAGGCCCAGTGGTGGCAACCACTATTCCACCAATAGGAGGCCTAGTGCAGGTGACCCCCTACCTTGGCCGCACACTCTCCGATACCCATCTCCGGGCTTACCGGGGTGTCACTGGTAGTCAGTGGGAGCAAAGCCCATTCACCCCTCCTCAGCATGTGGTAGGATCCAAAATGGTACCGGTGACGTCTTGCGGTAATCTCATGGCACTGCAGGATTACCATTAGGAGTTATTGGTGCCATTTTGGATCCTACTTCATGCTGAGCAGGAGGACGTGGGCATCACTCCTGCTCCCACTATCCACCAGTGACTCCCCAGTAAGCACAGGGATGGGGATCAGGGGTGGGCAGACTACTGGAGTGGTCTCGAGGGGGGGGGTATTTGTTGGGGGAAACCTGAGAGTGGTTGCCAATATTGAGCTACTAGGGGGAAGGGATGTTTGCCTGCATCAGGCCTTATATCAGGGGTTTAGCTTGACCAATGTGCTGTGGGGGGAAGGGGGAGTAGTGACCACATAGGGGCAGTTCAATGGGATCAGAGCAGCAGAAACCTATGTCTAAATACAGGCATCCAAAAACTAGCAACGAGACATGGATTCTCTATCTGAAATGGAAAATCCACATCTTCACTGTAGGCCCACCCAGACTACTCCCCCAGGGGCCTTAGATGCGGTGAGCATTCCCACCTCTGAAAAACTCCAGTTCTAAAGTGGCATTTAGATGTGTCAGCCAATACATACGTGTAAATGCTGCTTTTTAGACGTGGAAATGCTTCTGAAATAACCTCCTAAATGTGTAGAACCCTAGTTGGCAGGATTCCAACCGTTGTGGGAGTATGCGCGTACTTTCATTTGATTTTGAAAATTCACTGAAGTGTGCACAGGTAAAAGTGCACATATATTGTTGTTATTATGTACCATTGAATCAATGCCAACTCGTGGCAACCCTGTGGATAGTTGTCCTAAACCATGGTCTTCAGTCAGGTGGCTTATTGTTGATAGAATAGCATCCATATGTGCTGTTATTGTACATAAGAATTTCCATACTGGGTCAGACCAAGGGTCCATCAAGCCCAGTCTCCTGTTTTCCAACAGTCGCAAGTACCTGTCAGGTTCCCAAAATGTATATAGCTTTCATGCTGCTCATCCCAGGAATAAGCAGTGGATTTCCCCAGTCCTCTTCAATAATGGTTTATGGACTTTTCCTCCAGGAACTCGGAACCAAACCTGTTTTGAACCCAGTTACACTTTTACTACATCTTCCAGTAATGAATTCCAGAGTTTGATTACGCGCTGAGAGAAAAGATATTTTCTCCGATTATTCTTAAATGTGCCACCTTGTAGCTTCATTGCGTGTCCCCTTGTCCTTCTACTTTTTGAAGGAGTAAATAACCGATCTAATTTACCCGTTCCACTCTATTCATTATTATATTGCTCTGAGGTAAAGGGATTATTCTCCTAACTTGAGAGTTATTTTCCTAAATTGGCCTTTCTGAAAAGTTCTTAGAGCTGACTGCCTACATTTCTGCTCAAAATTTCACTGAACTCATAAATGCAAGTGCACAGAAACTGGGTAGCAAAAGGGAAAAAAAGTTAAGAGATTAGCACTGATTTTTAGCACTAGGCACTCGATATAGGTTTATAAATCTAGGCTAATGATTGGTGGGCCTAGATTTAGGTGCATTACTGTTCTCCTAAATTCAGGTGATTTTTTTCCTGCAGAAAACTTAGGGACATGTATATTAAACATTAGTGCACGCTATCTGTTGAGACACCCATGTTATTCCTATGGGCACAGCGGCAGATAGTGCACCCTAATATTTACTAAATATGGCTCTTAGGCCCCTACGTTTGGCTCAAAATAGGGAACAAATTTAGGCTCCTAACTTAGGAACTCGGCTGTCTTTGAATATGAGGTCCAGACTCTTTACATGTGTACATAATTATGAAATTACCCCTGAGGAGGGCAATTTGTCAAGGTATTTGCCTGTGGAACTGATTCTTTTAAAAATTGTAGTAAAAAGTGCATACACACTTTATCATGCACAGTTTAAATGTTGCCCCCAAAAGTCATAAAAGAGGGAGCAAGTCAGTATAAAATCTCATGTCTACCAAAGCAAAAAACACAAACATTACTATTTAGATGAAGGTTTTTCAGGCCGGCTATGATCGCAATCCAAAAAAATACAATTCACTCTATGAGTTGTTTTTCTTTTCATCTCGCTCCCTTTTGTGGTTGTGGGGACAGGAACGCCAGCTGCTCTGCTGCAATGGCTTAGACAGTCAAAGACAGAAAACTGCATTTGGGCTTGGATTTTATACCAGTCGGGCTTCCCTCCAAGCGAGGGCTTCTCCTACCGTTACTTCACTGGTCAGGAGCACTCCTATGTTTTGGAAACCCTGGGTGGCATAAAAGGTCACAAATGTCTGATGAGGAGCAACTAGAAGGAAGCACTGAGGTGAAGCTCTGGGAGATTCTGCCCCAAAAGTGGCCTTTTAAGTTACAATACCCTGCTGAATTAATTTCTGTAACAGAGGATGTATTGTTGGATTGCTTCGGAGGACGGTACCTACAGTGATATAGCGGAAGGGCTTTCAGGTAAGGTTTGCCTCTTTGCGGATGATACCAAAATCTGCAATAGAGTACCCAGGAAGGGGTAGATAACATGAGGAAGGATCTAGCTAAGCTTGAAGAATGGTCTAGAATTTGGCAGCTGGGATTTAATGTTAAAAAATGTAAGGTCATGCATTTGGGCTGCAGCAATCCAAGGGAGCAATATAGTATAGGGGGTGAAGTACTTTTGTCCACTAAAGAAGAGCGGGACCTAGGCGTGGTTGTGTCTGATGATCTTAAAGTAGCTAAACAGGTAGAAAAGGCGACGGCAAAAGCTAGAAGGATGCTTGGGTGCATACAGAGAGGAATGGCTAGCAGAAAAAAGGAGGTGATAATGCCTCTGTATATATCTTTGGTGCGACCTCATTTGGAGTATAGTGTGCAATTCTGGAGACCGCACCTTCAAAAGGATGTGAACAGGATGGAGTTGGTGCAGAGGATGGCTACTAAAATGATTAGTGGTCTTCATTATAAAGCATATGAGGACAGACTGAAGGATCTTAATATGTACACCTTAGAGGAAAGGCGGGATAGAGGTGATATGATTGAGATGTTTAAATACCTCCATGGCATAAATGTTCAGGGAGAGAACCTCTTTCAATTGAAAGCAAGTTCTGCTACGAGGGGACATGGGATGAGGGTGAAGGGAGATAGATTCAGGAGTGATATGCGGAAATATTTCTTTACGGAAAGAGTAGTGGATCCGTGGAATAGTCTCCCAGTGGAGGTGGTAGAGATGAGGACAGTAACTGAATTCAAAAAAGCATGGGACAAACACAGAGGATCTCTAAAGGTAAAAAGGGGACTGTTGTAGTTGTTATGGAAGGACAGACTAGATAGGCCATGTGGTCTTTTTCTGTCGTCATATTTCTATGTTTCTATGTGATATGCCCCTAAAACTGACCCGCACTGCAAAGGAACTTGAACGGCCTGTAGAAAACACAGCAATGGACCAAAGTAGCCTCAAGATCTCAGAGGAGGCGACTGCGGACATCTCCAAAAGCATTTTAGCAGTGCAGGAGAGCCGGCTGATAAGGCTCCAGATGGCTATGGAAGAGACTAAAGATAAAATCGATTCTACTACTACTATTGAGCATTTATATAGCGCTACCAGTCATACACAGCGCTGTACAGACACGTAAGAGACAGACCCTGCTCGTCAGAGCTTTCAAGCTAGTCAAGACAAAACACAGAGCAAAACACCCGAGGTCTTCCTCTTGGGCAGAGTGGAGGTCTTTTTTGAGAATCAAGTTCTCGTCATGAATTCTGCCTCGAGCTCCGTAGCCTTGTCTGACATGGACTTGCCATAAAGCTTCTCACCTTGGCATAGAATGTTGATAAGTTTGTCCTGGACCCATTGCTTCAGATCCAAGGACTGGAGCCAGGCCTGGCGTCGGGTGCCGATACCCACCTCAGCCACCCGGGCATTGTAGGCTGCTTGAGATATGAACTTCAAGCAGTTACCGACGTCTTTGACCAGGCTCCTGAACCATTGGAAGGGTTCCTCAGAGATGCCAGCAGAGAACCTGGCTAGCTCCTTACCCAGGTCCCTCAGCTACATACCCATATAGAGTTGGCATGCCTGGATCCCACAGGCCAGCATCACGCCTTAGTGGCATTTTCTGCCGAGGGCATTGAGGGTCCTGGCCTCCCTGCCTGGGGGCATTGAGGAATGCCTCTTTTGGCTTCTGAGCCGACGCATCACTGACTCCACCTCCATGACGTTGTGCGGTAGTTGGGCTTTCCTGAAGCCTGGGCCCCGGCGGACTCGGTACATGGTATCGAGTCGACGGCTGACTATGGGTACCAATGCCTGTGACTCCCACATCCTGAGGAGCAGCCGCTGGTACTGCAGCCTTCGATATGGACACTGGTGTACCCGGGCCCGGCGCTGGTGAGAGGGAATCCTTGACGAGGACAGCCTCAGAGGTCCAAGGCCAATTGCAGGAGGCCAACAATTCTTTCCTGGAGACCTTAGGTGGCCGCTCCAACTCTGATTCCTCAGTCCTTCTGCAGGGGCTGAGGAACCTAGCATGAGGCTTGGCTACCTTCTCTGAGTCTCGTGAAGAGATTCTCGAGGACGTCTTCTTCTTCTTTCATTCTCAGTCTGGGGAACCCCTGTTGGATGACCCGCGGGGTCACTACATGATTATGGGGTCTCGGAAAGGGCCCTGGGGTCACCAGGGTCTCTGGGGCAGTCTGACCTCGAAAAAATCTTGTCATGCTTCTGCTGCCAAGGTCTGATTGCTTTGGTGGATATCTGTTTGCAGAGGCCACAAACCTCTGGGTCAAGGTCGGGACCAATACACCAGAGGCAGCAATCGTGCGTGTCGGTGAGGGACGAATTTTTGGCACACCGATCGCACTTCTTGAAGCCACTGGCCATCGGGGGGAAAAAGGACTCCAGTGAGGTCAAAGACTCGAGGAATTGCCAGTTGGCAGAAAAAAGGTCCGAAGCTGTGCTGAGGGAAAACCTCTAACTAGATTAAAAAGGAGCAGTCTGAGACACGGTGCTGAAGCAAGCAAACTCAGAAGCAGGAAAGGAATTGGCCACAGCCGGAGAAAAACAAACCACTATTTAATAAAAACGAACTGCTTTTTCCAGGGATATCAGACACATGTCTGATGGGCTTTGCGGAAAAAAGGAGACTGAGCAAGATGGCTCCCTTGGGCAGGAAGTGAACCATGCATGCATGATGCATCTCCCAAAGGCTTTCTTTGAAAGCAAGGGAGATGCTTCCATGCTGGGCTCCGTCAGTGCTGACTTCACCCATATGTGAGGACTGACTTCCTGTTTGTTCCCAGAGAAAACTCAGAATGGAGGAAAAAAGGTGCAAGGATTTAGGTCAACTAACGGCCCTTAATGGAGTTGAGTTCCCTAGTCTTTCACAAGTGAAGGAGACGTGGATGATACCAAATAATCATTTGTTGTAGTTTATGCAGGTATGCCATTATTGGCAGAAGCTTAAAGAGAAAAACCCACAGGGATTAAAATTACAGAAGGCTTTCGAGAGGGGTGGGGACCACATATTGGAACAAGCTGTTGACTTGGTATCAAATAGGGTGCTGAGCTGGGGGGAGGAAGGGGGAAAGAAATCACGAGAGAAAGTATGGGCACTCTGAGAACATTTCCAAGGTTGTATAATGCCAATCTACAGGAGATGCCGTTCAAACTCTTACACAAAGCCTATATTACGAGGGTGAAAGGGAAGTAATTGAATATGTAAAGTGCGTAGTGCGTGAGGGCATCCTTTGGCGTGCTTTTTTGGAGTGTCCAGGGCTGGGTGAACTATGGGGTTTGGTGAGTGAAGCAACTGAGTATGTTCTGGGGAGAGGGGGTCGCGTGGTTTTACCCATTGCTTCTCTTGGGAGGATGGGACAATTTTTCAGGAACAGAGAGGGGTCAAAGCTGAAAATCAATTTGTGCAAATAGCACTACTGCTGGCCAAAAGGTTGATCTTAGGGTGAGGGAGGATCACCCTCTAAAGCAACACTGGATAAGCCTGATACACGAGGTTGAGAAGCAGTCTATAAGCATCGGGCTTAGCCATGATGGAAGTGATATTTGTATTTATGGTCCTGGTTCCAGCTACAGTACCCAGTCATAAAGGGATTGTGGGAGGAACAGTAGGGAGGGGGACGAAATTTGAAAAATGCTTGAGGGAATGTGTGTGGATTGTGTGAAGGCTGAACTGTTGTCAGCAAGGTTTATGGGGCACATTGGGGAATGGAGGAATAGCCTAGGAACAGAAAAATTAGGGTTCAAATCCCACTGGTACTCCTTGTAGCCTTCGGCAAGTCATTTAACCCTCTACTACCTCAGGTACAGTCCTCTAGGGACAGGGAAATAACTATTGCACCGGAATGTAACGCGCCTTGAACTACTATTGGAAAGGCATGAGCTAAATACTAATAATAAATAATGCAAATGTAGGTTGTTAATGTTACTGCAAATGCACAATGTGAGACGCTGCCCAACTGATGATGTTGAGTTATGCATGTTGCGGTAGGAACCACCAAAAAGAACAAGTTGCCACGTGTAGATACAAACCCAGTGACAAATCGTGGTATAAAGGAAGGATAACTTTATTAAACTTCAAACACCATGCTGCCCGACACAGGCCGTGTTTCGTGATAAACTTCCTCAGGGGAAACTCTGGTGTACTACATAAATAAACAAACAATAATAATAAATAACATCATGTAAACAAGCTGTATGGACACATTACACAGTCAAATAATTGATGAATATGTTTGATTTTAATATTTTAATTGTGTTTTAATTTGTTGTTGGTCATAATTCACAGTTATTTATTTATTTGACTGTGTAATGTGTCCATACAGCTTGTTTACATGATGTTATTTATTATTATTGTTTGTTTATTTATGTAGTACACCAGAGTTTCCCCTGAGAAAGTTTATCACGAAACACGGCCTGTGTCGGGCAGCATGGTGTTTGAAGTTTAATAAAGTTATCCTTCCTTTATACCACGATTTGTGACTGAGTTATGCATGTTGTACATATTTCTTCAAGTTAATAAAATATAGATATGAAAAAAGTCACAAATGCAATTTTAATAGGCCCATGAGAGGTCTCTTCAACCCAAACAAGGCAAAACCTTAGAGGTCTCATCATCGTTTATTTTATAAACATAGAAACGTGACAGCAGATAAAGACCAGTCTACCCTTTTGTTATTTCTATTTTCAGTTCTCTTTATAGCTCCTCAGTTTTGTGCTTCTGCTGCTATTTCAATTTGTTATTAGAGGATGTGCATTGAAGGTCTTCTTCTGTTAACGTAGCATTTTTCAGATCCATCTTCTGGATCTTTTTCATTATCTTTGGTAATTTGAGTCCTTTGAGCTGCCCGTCTATCAGGCACACACCTTTGCATGCAGCGATTTTATTTTTCCTTCAATGCATTTTTTCGATGGAGGAGTTTTTATCTTCGTGTTTTCCTTTATCCATGTGTCATTGTCGGTAAGAGTCTCTCAGGTGTTTTGGTTCTTAGATATTTTTTTAAGAATATTAATGAGAGGTTTTTAGGCTGGCAAGTGCGTATATTTCCTGATTTATCCCGGGCAACCCAGGTAAGGAGGAAGGAGTTCCTAACTTATCGGGCTAGGACTGTCTCCCTGGGTGCTACTTTTTTGTTAAAAGTATCCATCTCATTGTTATATTTCCTATCAAGGAAATAATTTCCTGTTTTTCGAGCCTAAACAGCTTCTTGATTTCTTAAATGCTAGGGATGAGATCAAGGTAGATTTGGCTCCACACACGGCTGACGCCTAAGTCTTATCCTGCCTGGAAATTTATTTTTCCTTAATAATTTCCTTATGGAGACTTTCTTTGCATTTGATAATGGAAGTCTTTTTTGTTCTTTATTTTCCTGGTACCCCCTTTTTTGTGGTCTAATATTTGGCTGATGTTAATTGTTTTCCTTTGTATTTATTTGTGAATTTAATATATGATGTTGCCAGTTTTCTTGGTTCATTCATATAATTACCTGAACGTTTTTATATATATATGCCAATAAACTTTAAATTAAAAAAAAAATTGATTCTCTCAGGTATGATTTCTTTCCATGATATTATTAGGTGGCCTTGTTCATCTTACTTATATTCTTTCAGACCCTGTTTCTTTTTCTTTCTGCATCTCTTTTTTCTTTTTCTGCTTATACCATTCTTCTAGTGCATCCAAATAGGTCTCCTCTTTTTTTCCTACAGAAACCTTCAATTGTTTTACAATGTTATCACTCACGCACTTCTCTACTTTTATCTTTAAAATTAGGGACCTTAAATCTGCATCAATTTCTTTGTGTAGCATTTCCAGCGGCAATATCCCTCTTTTTTTCTAGTTTTTGGTGGATTCTCTTTGCATACCATCTCAATTTAAATATAGTATTTGTAGCATAAAGGAGTCCACTCAATTACAGTTAATTCTTAACTATTAAATTAACTTCTGTAATTTATCTCCTGCTGAAGTGGGTCCATGAACAAATTCACCATGGCCTTTATCTGTAGTGGGGATGTTATCTTCATCTGAACTATTGCTACCACCACCAGTCCAGCCCTTATAAGTGAACTAAGATTGTGCATCTTTTTACTTTGGGGCATGTGGTGTCATGAGGCTGGTACCAATAAAGATGCAGAGTTGAAAAAAACCTCTGTTTTCACAGAGCTCTAGAGGTGCAATTACCTCAAAGCACAGCTAGAGGGGGCAGGAGTGATTCTACAGAGGCTAATGAGGCTAGGAGAGCTAACCAGTTGCACCTGGAAATGAGCCCGGGAGATTCAAAGGGAAGATCCCTTTATAAACGGAAGCTTAATGCTAGCAAAGCAGAAAGAGAAGGAGAAGGGGAAGGAGCAGCAGAAGCTGAAGCAGCAGGAAGAGAAGGAACAAGGATTATGGCTGAAGAAGGAGGGAGAGACCTGAAGGAAGGAATCTTCCTTGAGCAAGCCCAAAAGGACAGAATTCACAGAGGTAGAGTTCAGAGGGGCCAAGCTACGAGAGCCGCAGTTCAGAGGGAGTCTGCTAAGGAAAGCAGTCAGGCTGGAGGGTATGCCACTCCCTGCTTAAGCAACGTTCCTGAGTCCAAAGTTGAAAGACATATACAGAGAGCCAGAGAGCCAGGCTTGGAGGAAAGTCTGCAGGCATTGGAGTATGCTGCAGGCATTGGAGTATGCTGAACAAGCTTTACCAGGTACCCGAAGGGAAGGAGTTTTTAACAAAGCTACTTTGTCACTGAAGCATAGAGCTGGAAAATCCGCACCAGGTTTTACTAAGCTTTCAGGAAGTCCAGCACTGCCCAGAAGCTACCGACAGAAACCCTGTTGTCACAGAGACGTGCATGAGAGAGAAGGCTTCAAGCTACAGAAACTCAAGGTATGAAAGTTTTATTCCTGCTAAAGAAAGCTTAACTCCTAAAAGCACTACTAAAGCTAAATCTCACTTTATAAGAAGAGGAAAGAAACCAGAGTGGTTTGAAGAACTACCAAAAGACTTTAAAGCACAGTCTTATTGGAGGCAAGATACCAGAGACAGTCCATATAAACCTGTAACTGCCAGGGACAGCGTGTGCTCTGAGGGGGAAAGTAGTGAAGCTGAATTTATGGAAATAGAAGATGCCAATACTATTCCCATTCCTCAGGAAGAAGCTATGGATTGTAGTTTGTGTATGGCTTCTAGCCTAGAATCCATAGTGACCTTGTAAATAAGAAGAAGTCTTGTTTAAATTACTTTGCCCTGGAATGAATTGAATTCCTCCCTTTAACCCTTTCAACTAATTGTGAAGATATTAACAATTGGTTTTACCTGCTTATTACTGGAACCTTTATGAACAAAGGACATTCTTTAATTTCTAGTGTCTTAATGAACCCTTGCACAGAGGGGAAATAAAAGCCTTGTTTCCCTACACTCGTGGCTTAATTATTGAGTTCTCACAAGGAGCTGAAATACCTAAGACCAATCTCCATTTTTGGCCTTAAATACCCCACGCTCCTTGAAAATAAATATGTTGTACAGCATGCCCTTACCGCCATTGGCCACTAGGGGATGCCGTCACGACAGTGGTCAGTATATATTCTTCCTTTTTTTTTTAACTTTCAGCTGTTGTGTTGCCTTGCAGAGATTTACAACAGGTATTATACAGTGGGGTCACCATGTGAAGGCAGTCAGCAAGACTCGAGGAAGAAACTTTTATTCTCTCCCCTTCAGATCTACACAGCAATTCACCCACTCATACTGCTGAATTTTTTGTTGTTTCCCTTTTTATATTTCCTGTGTGCTTTGTCTAGTTCATTGTGAAGTCTCCCATCTGACTGAATCTTTTACCACATTCAGTATATTTAAATGGTTTCACTCCTGTGTGCATTTTCTGAAGCTTTGTAATATTGCTTTCCGATTGAAGTTTTTACCAGACTCATTAAATATGAATGGTCTTATTTGGGGGTAATTTCTGCAAATGAATTAGGTTTTGTGCATACCATGAACCTCACTTTTAAGCCATGGAATGTAAAGTATGATCTCAGCCTCTCAGATTTACTATTACTCAATGTAGTACTTACATCATGCCAAAGGCTTCCTTCTAGAGTTCATAAGATGCAACATGTATAAGCAACTTGTTAAGGTGGGACCAGTGGCTCCCAATATTTACGGTAAAAATTTCTATATCTTTCTGACACATTTTTTTGTCTGATTGTATTTCTTGGTATTTCAGAATCTTTTCCTTCTCCATGCAATTCACAGAATTACTTGGAATTGATATCTCCATTATCAATGCCATTCTGGTCATTCCTATGTTGATTCTTTGGTGGCTTGAGAAGTCTTCTTCTGAGTGAAACTCTTATCACATTCAGTATATATGAAGTATTTCACTCAGATGTGGATTCTCTGATGCCTTGTGAGGTCTCCCTTCTGAGTGAAGCTTTTACCACACTCAATACATGTAAATGGTTTCACACCTGTGTGAATTTTCTGATGCACTGCGAGGTTTCCCTTCCAAGTGAAGCTTTTACCACAATTAGTACATGTATATGGTTTTACTCCCATGTGTATTCTCTTGTGCTTTGTTAAGATTCCCTTCTGACTGAAGTTTTTACCACACTCAGTACATGTAAATGGTTTCACTCCCCCATGGCTTCTCTGGTGTCCTGTGAGATCTCCCTTTCTAGTGAAGCTTTTACCACACTCAGAACACATATATGGTTTCACTCCCTCATGGATTCTCTGATGCATTGTGAGGGTTCCTTTCTGTGTGAAGCTTTTACCACATTCAATACATGTAAATGGTTTCAGTCCTGTGTGGATTGTCTGATGCCCTATGAGACCTTGCCTGTGGTTGAAGCTTTTACCACACTCGGTACACACAAATGGTTTCACTCGCAAATGGATTCTCTGGTGGATAGTGAGGACTCCTTTCTGACTGAAGCTTTTACCACACTCAGCACATGCATATGGTTTCACTCCACTATGGATTCTCTGGTGACCTGTGAGGTCTCCCTTCCGAGTGAAGCTTTTACCACACTCTGTACATTTATATGGTTTTACTCCCTCATGTATTCTTTGGTGCATTGTGAGGTTTCCTTTCTGACTGAAGCTTTTATCACACTCGGTACAATTATATGGTTTCACTCCCTCATGGACTGTCTGATGTCCTATGAAACCTTGCTTGTGGTTGAAGCCTTTACCACACTTGGTACATGTAAATTGTTTCACTCCAAGATGGATTCTCTGGTGCAGTGTGAGACTTTGCCGCTGAGAAAAGCTTTTACCACACTCAGTACATATGAACAGTTTTACTCCCATGTGGATTCGCTGATGCATTGTGAGTGTTCCCTTCTGACTAAAGCTTTTACCACATTCAGTACATGTAAATTGTCTCTCCATTTTCTGGAACTTTGTGTTGCAATTTCTCCTCCTGAAGTATTTTTTAGATTTAGCAGAACGGAATGATCTCTCACCAGCGTGTGTTTTTTTATTTTGTGTGGATGCTTTCCCGTGGCAGGAGCTTTTCTTACATTCCTCTCTTGAATTGTCTCTTTTTCCTGGATGGCATTTTGCTTTTCTTATGAAAGGACGTAAAGATGTTCTCTCATCAGTGCACATTTCCTGGTATGTTGTGGGGTTTCCTCTATTAGTAAAGCTTTTCCCGTGTTCTGTACTTGCACACATTTTCATTTCTTTATTGATTTCCTGGTATTGCATTTTCTCTTCTTTCTTATTGAAATCTTTCCTACACTGAGAACATGTAGAAGAGCTCTCTTTTGTGCACATTTTCTGTTGTCTCTGTAGTTCTCTCCTTTGATTGAAGAGGTTCCCACAGTCTCTACATCTAGTTGATATCCCTTCAGTGTCAGATCTTCGTTGTGATTTCAGATCTCTAAGGAATATTTCACATGCATCACAGAAGCATCTTTGATCTTTCATCTGGTTTCTCTGCTCTTTTCCTGCGCGAATTATATTACTGGCACTGTGCTCACATGCAGCAGAGTCTCCTGTTGAATGTTTTTGCTCATTTTCTGAAACCCATTGATCTTTTTCCTTTTTCCCCCAGTCAGAACAGAAAGACGTTTCCTCTTTGTCTCTTTCTGATAATATCTTCTCCCCTTCAGACTTCTTGATGAACTCCCAGTGCTGTGTCTCCACATTACTGTTTCTAGGATCAACATTTTCTAGATAAAAAAGTGAACATGGAACATTATTGGAGAAGAACAATTTATCAAACTCGGTAAGACAATACCCTTCTGTAAATTTTGCCACCCACCCATGTAACATTTCCAAGCTGTTCACTGCAAGAGAAAATAGTATTTTGCAATTGTTGGGTGAAGCTTTTGTTTCCCTTCCCTAGTTGGTGTTTGCTACCCTCCTTTATGTGGAGTGCGAGGACTTGTGGTCTGCTGACTAGGATTTAATGAACTGGGTGAGTAGCCTCTGATGACAGAATTCCGGAAGGCCCCACCCCCTGCTCATACTTGGATGCTTAAGCATTATGACTTGTCGCTCCCTGATTAGTGCCTCTGAATGTGTGGGAGGAATTAGAGGGCGAGGTGTTCCTGGTTGTTTGTTGCTGCTTTGTTGGTTTTTCCTCATTGTTTGTTTTTACCTTCTTAATGGATGGGTGGGAGATGGGGAGGAGGAATTTACTGGAGTCAGTGGGACTAGGCTGGAACCTGGAAAGCACGTTAGCTGCGCGTTTGAGGTAATTGAGTGTGTATGTCTGGTGAGGATAGCCTGTTGTTCACTACATGCTGACCATATTTGCTGTGCAAAGGGGAGACTTGGTGATGGCAAGACGGTGTGATGGTTGACGTTGAATGTGTACAGGATTAATTCCCTAAGAAAGCGATTCCTACTATGGAAGAAAGGTTCCTGAAGGCACACTGATGTTTTCTTGTTACAGGAGACACATCTTAGGGAGCAATGTTGGTCATGGTTCTCCACCTTATGGTGGGGGCCTCCACAGATGTTGGAGGAGCGAAGCGGAGAGGGGTGGCCATTCTCCTCCAGAGAAACCTGGTGGCTGAGGTGGTGGCCTTGGACTGGGACAGCCTGAGTAGATGGGTGGGGGTTGTTTGGCGACTTGGAGGAATACTCTACTCTATGGTGTGTTTATATGCTCCTAATGAGGGTCAGCAAAAATTTTTTGCACAGCTTCAGATAACTCGGGGGGGGGGGGCCTTTATTCAGGGGAAGGTAGTGATAGATGGATACTTTGATTCGTAAGTTTCATGAACCATATATGTTTCGGGGGGGGGGGGGGGGGGGGGAGACAATTCCAGGGATACAGAGGGTCCATTGAGGGAGATAATCCGGAGGTTGAGTGTGGTAGATGCCTGGAGGGCACTGAATCAGGGGGTATGGGAGTATTCTTTTATTCTTATATCCATGATATGTATATATGTATTGACTATCTTCTGGTGGGGCAAGATTTGCTGGAGAGTGTGAGTGGGTCTGTCTGGGGTGGCTGCTATTATATGGTTGGAACATGTGCCCTGTTGGATTACACTGCGACTTGGGGGGGGGAGGACTTAGGGGGACGAATCTGGGTGCTGCATAACTCCCTCTTGCAGGACAAGCAGATCTTGAGTGACTTTCAAGTGCTTATTGTGGATTACTTCAAGTGACATGAGGGTACAGAGATCCCCCTTCCAGTGATATGGGATGCTTTTAAAGCTGTGGGAAGGGGATTCTTCATAGCACTGGGGGGGGGGGGATGTCATAAGTGTCTATATGAACAGTAGACCTTGCTGTTGCAGCAGCCAGTGGCCATTTGGCCAACCTGCAGCGGGACCACCAGCGGACAGGCTATAAGCAGGCTCTGCGTGACCTTTTGGTGGTGAGAGCCCAGTTGGATCAGATTGCTCAGAGAGACCTTGAATTTAAGTTACAGAGGGTTAAACAACGTGAATTTGGTAACAAGGCTGGGAAGCTGCTGGCTTACCACTTGTGTAAGCAATGGGCTGAGAGACAAGTGTACTAGATCAGAAAGAGTGGAGGACAAATGGTGTTTACTAACTCGGAGATTCGCGATAGATTTGTGGAGTATCTACAAGAGTTGTTTGCAGACGAAACACAAGCAGGCAGGAATGCCATTGAAGGGCATATGAATCAGATTGAGCTCCCAAGCCTGGATGGAGCCCAAGTTGAGCTTCTGGATGTGGACATCACTTGTAGAGAGGTGCTCTCAGCTATTAAGGTGTTACCAGTGGGAAAGGTGCCAGGCATGGATGGCTTTATTTCCAAGTTCTTTTGAGCCTTTGGGCAACAGTTGGCCCAGTACCTGGTCTGAGTGTACAGTGCAGCCTTTGGAGGGGTGGGCTTGCCGCATTCAATGCTGGAACCCTGGATCTCCATGATACCAAAGGAAAAGAAAGATAGGATGCTCTGCCAGTCATATCGTTCGATATCCCTCCTGAATCTAGATGTAAAAATCTTGGCAAAAGCGTTGACTACGCATCTTAATAGGGTGTTGGCATGCTTGGTACAGCTGGACCAAGTAGGGTTCGTTTTGGGGCAGTAGGCACTGGGTGCTCCAGCTGGCACAGGTGAGTTGATCGAGGCAACAACAGGCCTTTTTCTAGGGGTCGACACAGAAAGAAACTTGGACCGCATGCCGTTTTGGAAAGGGAGGGGTTGGGGTCCACATTTCGCACATGGGTACAACTACCTTATGATGAGCCCCAAGCACATGCGAAAGTGAATGGCAGTTGCTCCTCCTTCTTTCTGCTAAGGAGGGGACCGGGCAGGGCTGTCCCCTGTGCCTGCTATTGTTTGTTCTAGTGATGGAACCATTTGCTCAGGCAATTCAATCTGACCAAGGGATACAGGGGATGGGGGTAGGTGGGACGGAGTACAAGTTGGCGCTTTTTGCTGAGGATGTGCTTCTAACCCTTGCTGAGCCTAACCCTTGTTTTTTGCAGCAGGTGGAGAGCTATGCTGCAGTGTCTGGTTTTAAGATTAATGTAAGTAAAACTATGGCTCTGAATGTTTCTATCCCACTACAGTGGTGGCATGACCTACAACAGCGATATAGGTTCAGTTGGGCTCAAAGTCACATGCTTTATCTGGGGGTTAACTTGACAGCTTCCTCGGTGCTTTTTTATAGGGCAAACTATCCAGATTTGATGCACATGTTCTGAGTGACTTGACCAAATGGTTGCGGTTGACGCTATCAAGGTTTGGGCGACTGGCAATGTGGCGTACGAATGGTTTAACACCGTTGTTACATGCCTTTCAGATGCTGCCTATACCAGTGCCTAATAAGATTATGGTAAATCTCCAGGGTAAATTGATGGACTTTGTGTGTATGTGTTTGGGTGGGGGGGGGGGGGGGAGAACAGGCTCCGTTTCAACTAAAAAGTGTTGTACAAAAAGATAGGCATGGAGGGGGAGGTATGGTGATCTCCAATTCGGAGTGGTACCTTTTCCCTCCCTTTCCCCTCCTCCTTTTTTCCACCTTTCCCCTTCATCCGTCCCTCTTTCCTTCCCTCTCTCCTCATCTTCCCCCACTTTTTACTCTATCTCCCCTCCCTTCCCCACCTCCACCACATCCCCACACCTTTTCCCCTCCCTCTTTCCCTCTTTCCCCCTTTCCATTCCTGTCTTCATCTTATTGTGTTTTGATCTACAACCAAGCCCCTTTAATGTCCTTCAATCAACAATTTTATTTATGTTGTGTGACAATGTCAGCTATACTGAATAGATGGAGATAGAGGAAAATGGGGACTATACCTTTAAGACTGAGGAAAGGCAGGGTTTCCATAAAGCTCAAACTGTAAACAAACCAGAGAAGCACGTTGTAGCAGAGGTTGAGCCCCGCCCAAACCTTAACGTGGGGGCAGGTTTAAGCCCAGATAGCAAGTACACGTGCACAGAACAGGGCGTGGTGGCTAGAAAGCACCTTTTTAAACCTGCGTCACAGAAGTCAAAGGGGCAGGAAAGAGCAGAGTGGAAGCAACCAGAGTTGGAGAAGAAGGAAGCAGCAGATACAGCTACCGAGAGGGCAGAGATTCCAAACCAAAGCACAGAGTTCAGTCTGTAGCTGGAGTTACTGCTGAAGCCAAGAGTCCAGAGCCTGGAGGTTCAGAGAACGCTGAAAGGTCAGTGTGGACAGAAGGCTCAGCAAGAGCAGGAAACTCAGGGCTGGAATCCTATTCAGAGGAAGCACTGAAGCCAGAGGGTTTAAAAGTGAGAACTGCTTTTAAGAAACCCAGAGAAGGCAAAGCTGGAAAGTTTTATTCCACCGGCCAACTTAACTCTAGTAGCAAAGAAAGCAATTCCTTTGTGGAAGGTGTGGCTGACTCAGAGCCCAGCAAGAGGTTTGCAGAAGACGTTGCTAATGAGCTAAGGAGAAGTGCAGGACAGAGTGCTCCAGGACCTTTGAATGCCAGAAGGTGGGTGAAAGCAATTCCTAATGCTGATATTCTGAAGACAGACAAAAGCAGAGATAGAGACTTGAACCTGATTAAGAAGCTAAAGCAACTGTTTCCAGATAGTGGAAGTTTTCCAGAGAGCATAGCTAATCCTTGGTTAGGAGAGCAGCATGTAAGGGAGTTTCTGAATACCCTTTCAAACAATAAGCTGAACTCTTCCGTTAGAAGCCCAAGTGGGGAGAAAGGACTTGCAGGGGAAGAAGATATGCAAGTAGATTCTCCTTCGCCTGAAGCTGTGTGTGACAGTATTCCCAGGGATTGCTCTTTCTGTAAATCTGTTTACCCGGGATAGGAGAAAGACAAAAACCCCATTGAAAGCAAAGAATATTTCTGAAAGCCTAAATGTGATTTAGAAGAGTTGAATGAAGACAAGAGATAAATGCCCATTGTAAATAAGAACAATAGCTGTGATTCTTTACTACTGGAAAAGGCCGGTGAACAGCTATTGTCACTGTGTAAAGAGCTTTTGCCAAGTTCTGATATTCCAGATAACCTGTATGCTCCTGTATTATTTTCTTTTGGAGAAATTATCCTTGCTGCTTGTGTATATGAACTTTAATGCATGAAGGGGAGCCCAAAAATAAAAATATTCTGTTTTTGCCTTAAACAAAACCGTGTGGTGACAACTACTTTGTCTGCAAGTAATACAGAGAAACTACAGCTCCCAGAATCCCTTGAGGGAGGGAGAACCAAGTGACTCTATACTTAAGGGCAAACAAGGCCACCCCTCCTGCTTATAGCCTTGGCCAGCAGGGGGGAGTGCGACAGTTGACATAATCTCATTTTGGATTGTCATTTTTACATGTATGTTCATCACCCTGTTAATCATTTGGGGTCATGCATTAGCATTTCTTAGAATTTTGACATATATGCTCATTTATATGTTTCATTTTTGCGATCTTCTACTTTTGGTTCATATATGCTAGACGGGGTATTTCTTGAGTGATCGAACACAAGGGCATATTAGGTTTCAGCAGCCACTTGTCTACAAGACTCTAAGGCACAGTGATCAGATTTGATGTGCTCAGTCTTTTGATTTATATGTATGAAGGCATAGTTTTTACGTATTTTTTATACTTTTTATAGTCAGCCCATGCTCCAAAAAAATTGTTTTTTATATTTAGTTCTCCAATGTGGGTTTGACCTTTGACTGCTGTGGCGCGAATTCTGTCTTTTTAATATAGGCAGGCTCTCATCATTTGGCGTTCATCACATTGGTGTCTGTTTCTAAGCAAGTATGCCCCCAATGTTTACTCTTTGTATTTGGATTTTGGATGTGCTAACATTGAATATTGAGATCAATATTTTTCTTACTGTTTAGGACTTGCTAAAAGTGGTTTTTACACCTTTTGGATACAGCAGCACAGTGAGTTTTCTAGATTAGGTGGATTTCCCTTCCCTCTATCTACACTGGAGTATTTATAATAAGAGTCACCTCATGCTTACTGGCTTATTTATCTTATCGACAGTTATTATAATCTGCCAGCATGTTGACCTTCTATGGCTACGGTTCACATCAACACTTTGTCCTCCTCATCCCTCTTTGTGACTTATATCGGTTTACACCTAGGTCTTTCTGTTTTTAATCAGCTTTCCTTTCCTATTTTGTTTTACATATATTTATGTGGATATGATTATTTTGAGGTTTTAGTTTTTTGTATTGTATTGTGATTTTCTCTCACTTGGTTTGCAGCTTGTCGTGCTGTGAGGACTTGTGTGCATCAGTGATGCTGAGAGCTAAACTATCGGTAGTTTAACTACTGGCAGAGTCTCCCAAGATGGACAAGTCTCAGCTGAGGTGCTAGACCAAGACAAACCACCCATCTGGGCAGCAGCAGAATGGGATAGTGTTGACGACGGAGGATCACATTTTTGTGACAACGGCAACACCACCAAACTTAAACTGCGTGGAAGAAAGGCCCGGCATATCTACTTCTGTATCTTGCCATGAAAACCCAATGGATAGTTACAACAAAACAAATTGTGCTATGGTGCTGGAAGATGAGACCCCCAGGTTGGAAGACACTCAACTAGCTACTGGGGAAGAGCTGAAGACTTTTCAGAGTAAAGCCAGCATTTATGATGTAGTTGGATCAAAGCCCTCGGGAAGTCTGACTGCTGATGTAGCTGTGCATGAAATGAGAGTCAGAAGCTGTAAAGATGTCTTACGCATTGGAACATGGAACGTATGAAGCATGAACCAAGGGAAGTTGGAGGTTGTCAAGAATGAAATGGAACGTGTACAACTTGATCTGTTGGGTGTCAGCGAACTGAAATGGACTGGCATCGGGCACTTTGCATCAGATGATCACATGGTCTACTATGCTGGAAATGAAAGACAAAGAAGAAATGGTGTTGCATTTATAATAAAGAAGAAACTTGCAAGAACTGTAATGAAATACAATGCAGTCAGCGAACGCTTAATCTCTATTTGTCTACGAGGATTGCCTATCAACACAACTATAATTCAAGTATATGCCCCAACAGCTGCAGAAGAGAATGAAATTGAAGAGTTCTATGAACCAAGTACAAGCTGAAATTGACAGAACATGCAAACAAGATATCCTGATAGTCATGGGTGACTGGAACGCAAACGTTGGCAACAAAGAAGAAGGCAAAGTAGTTGGAAAATATGGACTTGGCAACAGAAATGAAGCTGGAGAAAGACTGATAGAATTCTGCAAGACCAATGATCTATTCATCTCAAACACCTTCTTCCAGCAACACAAGCGGCAACTGTACACATGGACTTCACCCAATGGATTGTATAAAAATCAAATTGACTACATGTGTGGAAGTCAACGATGGAAAAGTTCTATAACATCAACAAAGACAAAACCTGGAGCTGACTGTGGTACAGATCATCAACTACTAGTATGCAAACTCAAGCTAAAGTTGAAAAAGAGCAAACCACTCATGAATGAAGCAAAATATGACCTTGAGAATATACCACTGGAATTTAAAGACTACCTGAAAAATCGATTTACTGCTTTAGATACAAATGACAGAGCTCCAGAAGAGTAATGGAATGACATCAAGAAGGTTGTGTTGGAAGAAAGCGAGAAGTCTCTACAAAAGGTGAAAAGGCAAAAGCGGCCAAAATGGATGACGGAAGAAACTCTGAAAATTGCCCAGAAACGCAGAGAAGCTAAAGCCAGAGGAGAAAGAAAGACAATCGCAGAACTCAGAGATTTCCAACATGCAGCAAGACAGGACAAGGAAAAGTACTACAATGACACTTGCAAGGAAATAGAAGCAGAAACTATTAGAGGAAGAACAAGATCGGCTTTCCTAAAGCTACAAGAGTTAAAGAAAAAGTTCCAGCCTCGAATTGGAATGTTACAAGATGCTCAAGGTTCTATGTTGAATGATGCTGAGAAGATCAAGAAAAGGTGGAAGGAATATACAGAGTTTTTATATAATAAAGATTAAGTGGACCAACAGCCGTTTCAACCTGTACCTTATGATCGGGAACCATTGGTGATGAAAGAAGAAGTTGAAGCAGCATTGAAAGCCTTATCAAAGAACAAAGCACCAGGCATTGATAGCATTCCTATAGAAGTATTGCAGCAATCTGATGCAGCTGTTACCATACTTACAAGGCTCTGCCAAGAAATATGGAAGACAACATCATGGCCAACTGACTGGAAAAGATCTGTGTTTATACCAATACTAAAGAAAGGTGATCCAACTGACTGTGGAAATTATCGAACAATCGCTCTGATCCCACATGCCAGCAAGATTTTACTGAAGATTATTCAAAAGAAACTACAACCATACCTGGAACAAGAACTACCTGAAGTGCAAGCAGGGTTCAGGAAAGGGCGAGGAACGAGAGACATCATTGCGGATGTGAGATGGATCCTTGAAAAGACTAAAGAATACCAAAAGGATATCTATTTGTGCTTTATCGACTATAGCAAGGCATTTGACTGTGTAAACCATGAGAAACTCTGGGCCACATTAAGAAGCATGGGTATACCAGAACACCTGATCGTACTCTTGCACAATCTGTACATTAATCAAGAAGCAACAGTTTGAACGGAACAAGGAGAAACAGAATAGTTTAAAATAAGCAAAGGTGTAAGACAAGGCTGCATACTTTCCCCCTACTTGTTTAATTTATATGCAGAACAAATCATCAGAGAAGCAGGATTGTATGAAGAAAACAGAAGTGTGAAGATTAGTGGAAGACTCATCAACAACCTTCGCTATGCTGATGATACTACATTACTGGCTGAAAGTGAAGATGATCTGAAACATTTGCTTCTCACAATCAAAGAACATAGTCTCAAAATGGGCCTGCACCTTAATGTAAAGAAGACAAAGATCATGACAACTGGCATAATCAACAGGTTCATTGTTGAAGGAGAAGAAATTGAAATTGTGAACAACTTTAACCTACTTGGATCAACTATCAATAAAGAAGCAACAAGCAGTCAAGAAATCAAACGACGCATTTTTCTTGGCAGAATGGCTATGAAAAACCTAGATAAGATTCTCAAGAGCAGAGATGTCTCTCTCCATACAAAGATTCGACTTGTCCAAGCCATGGTATTTTCAATAACATCATATGGATGTGAAAGCTGGACAGTGAAAAAGACAGACAGGAAGAAAATTGATGCCTTTGAATTATGGTGCTGGCGGCGAATACTGTGTATACCATGGACTGCCCGAAGAACAAACCAGTCGGTACTAGAGGAGATCAAACCTAAGCTTTCTTTAGAAGCTCAGATGACAAGACTTTGACTTTCATACTTTGGACACATCATGCGAAGAGAGAGATCATTAGAGAAAGACATCATGCTTGGCAAGATAGAAGGTCAACGCAAAAGAGGAAGGCCAGCAATGAGATGGACTGATACAATAACAGCAGCTACGGGTACCAGTCTGTCAACAATGAGCCGCCTGACTGAAGACTGAACACAATTTAGGATAGCTATTCAGAGGGTCGCGGTGGTGGTGGGGGGACTCTTGGGGGGAGAGCAGGTTACACTGATTTCTGTTTATTGCCCAAATACTGGCCAAAGGAGGTTTTGGGAAGAGATGGGAGTTTGGCTGGTAGGGAAAATTCAAGGGAATGTGTTGGTGGGGGGGGATTGCAACATAGAACTGGAGGGAAGGCAAGGGCGGAGGGGAAGGGATGAGGGGGGTCTTAGGGAATTCCGGAAATGGCTGAAGGACTTGGGGCTTGAGGATTTATGGAGGGTGGCAAATCCCAGGGTAAAGGACTTTTCATTTTATTCAATAGTCCACGACTCCTATAGTCGTATAAACTACCTATTGGGGGATCGGTATTGGCTGGAGGCCTTGGACAGGGCTTCCATAGGGCTGATCACGTGGTCCGACCATACCCCAGTGGGAGTTTGGTTTGGTCCATCAAGGGAAGGGGGTAGGCGAACCTTTTGGAGACTGAATGACTATTTGTTGCAGGGGGGGGAGGGGAGCAGAAGTTAAAGGAGGTTATTACCGAGTATATGGCATTTAATGATAACGGGGAAGTGAAGATGGGAAGTCTATGGGACGGGTTGAAGGCTGTTGTCCAGGGTCATCTGATTCAGATGGGAGCCCGGAGGAAGAAGAAAAGGGAGGAGGAGGTTTGTCTTCTCATTAGCCAACTGGAGGAGTTGGAGCAGGCCCATAAACAGCAGGGGGGGGATTAAACTGAGGGGAAAAGTGGAGGAAATTCGGAATCAGCTTAAGGCCCTCCAGTTGGAACGGATCTCTAGGCAACTGGAGAGGGTAGGTCAGCGCTACTATGAATTTGACAACAAGGCAGGCCGGCTCCTGAGTAATAAATTAAGGACTCAGAGGCTACGGCGGTTAGTTGCCAAAATTAAGGGCCCCCAGGATAGATTACTGTATAAAAGCGGGGAGATCCGGGAGAGGTTTCGGGATTACTACCAGCAGCTGTATGCAGCTGAGCCTCAGGGGGACGGGGAGGCCATTGAGCGGTATCTCCAGAATGGGGGTAGAGGGAGTGCGAAGCTCGGGGAAATGGAGGGGGTAGCACTGGAGGAGGACATAACCTTGGAGGAGGTGATGGGTGCCATTAAATCCTTGGTCCCAGGCAAGGCACTGGGCTTAGATGGCTTCACGGGGTTGTTCTATAAAAAAATGTCCAAGTTGGTGGCTCCGGTCCTAACGAGGGTGTTTAATGTGGTGTTGGGGGGAGACCCTTTGCCTCCCTCTATGAGTCAAGCGGCCATAGTGGTCATACCCAAGCTGGGAAGAGATCCAGCAGTGTGTGGGTCGTACCGACCTATATCTTTGCTGAACATAGATGTCAAGATTCTGGCAAAGGTGTTGGCCTTGAGACTAGGCCCGCTTATGCCTGGGCTGGTGCACCCGGATCAATCTGGCTTTATAATGGGCAGACAGACTGCAGATGGGATAAGGAGGGTGATTCAATTGGGGTGGCTTGCGAGGCAGGAGGAGCAACAGGCTATGTTTCTCTCTACTGACGCGGAGAAGGCCTTCGATAGGGTAAATTTTGATTTTCTGCAAGCGGTATTAAAGTACATAAGTTTGGGCCCTAGGTTCCGAGCATGGTTAGGGGCGTTATATGCTTCCCCAGTAGCTGCAGTGAACGTTAATGGCGGGTATTCTGATTTTTTTCCATTGGGTAGAGGTACTCGGCAGGGGTGCCCACTGTCACCATTGCTCTTTGCGCTAGTCATGGAACCGCTGGCCGCCAGGATTCGGTTGATGCAGGATATTAAGGGTGTGGAGGTGGGGCAGAAACAACATAAGATGGTAATGTTTGCGGATGATGTGCTTTTTGCCCTGACGCAGCCTTTGGTCTCGCTACCGGTGTTGATGAAGGAGCTGGGGGACTATGGGGCCCTCTCGGGATTCAAAGTTAACTGGGATAAGACGGAAGCCATGTCAGTATCGTTGCAACCACAGGTCACTGAAAGTTTGAAGGGCTCCTTTCCATTTCGCTGGGCGAGCAGATCCATAAAATATTTGGGAGTGCAGGTCACCGCTCACCCTTTGGAACTTTACGGGGCGAACTATCCCCAGACGTTTAAAAAGCTGAGGGAGGATATGTCTCAGTGGCGGGGTGCGGAGATCTCCTGGATGGGTAGAATAGCAGTCTTGAAGATGAATCTTTTGCCACGGATGTTGTATTTGTTCCAAACCTTGCCGGTCCCCATTCCACGTAGGGAATTACGCATATTACAGAACCAGATGTTTGCTTTTGTGTGGGGAGGGAGTCGTTCTCGGGTGAGTAGGAGGGTAATGTACGCGAGTAGGGAAAGGGGGGGACTATGGGTGCCAGATGTCGCTAGATACTATGCGGCTGCACAACTGAGGCAACTTTTCGAGTGGAGGGATAGTGGTGGGGTTGAGAAAAGGTTTCGGGAAATTGCACAGTATTGGGGGGGGAGGTTCAACGGAAGTATTTGCCTTGGATCTTCGGTAAACTTCCTGGGGGGGAGGTGGCAGGATAATCCGTTTCTTTGGCATTTAGCTATGCAATGGCGTAAGGCCAATAGGATATTTGCACTAGGGGCCAGTTTTTCGCCTTTGGCTCCAGTGAGGGGGCTGAGAGAATTTGAACCAGGGAGGGAGGGAACGTTCCAGAGATGGGAAAGGGCAGGGTTGGACATGTTTGAGAGGTTCTTAAAAGATGAGGAACTGATTCCCTTTCCAGACCTTAGGGTGCGGTTTCAATTGCGAGGGGGGGATGTTTTCCCATACCTACAAGTAAAGCATTTCCTGACCCAGAGGGAAGTCAGGGAGTCTTGGGAAGGGGGCCCTGACGATAGGGTAGTGCTGTGGCAGGGCTGGGAGGGCTCGAGGGGATTGATAACCCAACTCTATAAAGGATTGGGGGGAGGACTGGGGGGGGCGGTTTCCTCACCAGATAGCGTGGGATAGGGATTTGGGAAGGGAGCTAGGGGAGCTGGGTTGGCAACGGGTCCACACCAATATTGCACGGCAGGCCTTGTCGGTGGCAATTAGGGAGACCTCCTATAAGCTGCTGTATCGCTGGTATTACTCCCCAGAGTGGCTACATAGGATGTTCCCGGCAGTGTCGGATCGTTGTTGGAGGGAATGTGGGAGTGAGGGGACATTCCTGCATATGTGGTGGGAGTGCCCTAAAGTCCAGGTGTATTGGGCCATGGTAGCGGGGCAGATTCAGGACCAGGTGGGGGTGTGCCTCAATGTGGACATGGGGCTGGGACTCTTGGGGCTTTGGCCAGAGCACATTGGTAAGAAGTTTGAACGCCCCATTAGGGCGTATATTCAAGCAGCACGTAGCGAGATCGCACGGGCTTGGAGAGCTGGAAGAGTCGACTCAGGCACATTACCCTGATGGAACAATTGACGGCAGTTCGACGCCAGAGGGGGGAGAAATTTAGGGAGCAGTGGTTCCCACTTTTAGAACATTTAAGAATCGAATGCCTTCGGGAATTGGGAGGGAGGGAGGGGAGGGGTTTGGAGGGGGATTGGGGGGTTTGGAGGAGATAATCTTAATAAGTAGAGGGGGGGATTGAGGGTTACTTGGGGTGCCCGGAGGGGAACATCAAAGCACCTGGAGTACTTTGGAGAGAGACTCGGTGCAATGTATACTATGCCTCCCGGGAAAGGGGGGGGGGGGCGATGGAAGAAAGATCTCTAGTTAAGATAGAAGTGTGTTTATATTTCTTACTCAGGGGGTTGAGGGGAAAGTATTTGTAGTATATTGCTTATATGCCAGTCGATGTTCCTGACTTGCAAGACACTGTGTGGGATCATGAATGTAGACTGTTGCTGTTACTGTTGTATTTACATAAAAAATCAATAAAAAGAAATATACAAAAAAAAAGAATCTCCGTTCCCTTGAATAAGAGACAGTCTTGCGGTCCCTTCACCTTCACAATAGTATGGAAGCGAACCTGCTTTTGCAACTTCCGCGCCAGCAATGTTGAATTTGTAGTACTGCTGATGTACCCACTGGAGCTGAAGCAAAATCCTCTCCAATTGCTACTCCTGAAGTTGTTGTCTCATTTCTCAAGCTGTTCTAGCACCCCCCCCCCAACTTCCTGTCCGCTTATACTCCTTTTCCAGGGTCTCCACCCATGCTATCAAGTGGCAAACCCGTTCTGCCCGCTCCCTCTTTCTCCGTGCCCCTAACTGCACGAGGTGGCCGTGAACCACCACCTTGAGCCCATCCCACAGGATCCTGGCCCCATCCAGGCCCTCCGTCCAATAGCTATCTCCCACAATATAGCCGCTATGACTATAGCTTGCATGCACCACTGAATAATATGCATAATCACGCACCAGGTGACTCACCCTCTAAAGATCAACCAGGCCAAAATATCTCATCCACTGCAGCGCCTCCTTCCCTTCCTGCCCCCTGCCCACTCCCCCTGGCATCCATCTATTGTGATATTAAAATCTCTGCCAGGAGGTGGCCCTTCACACTCATCTCCAGCCATCTCCCCAACTCCTGCCAGAACTCAGGTTGATCGATATTAGGCCCATAAACTCCCAAAAAAGCAACTTGTTCCCCAGAAATCTCACCCCATACAACCCACCCAATATGGCCAGTGCTCAGCCATTTGGCTTACATGCCACACCCCCTAAACTAAAGGGGAGGTCCCCTGGAGCAACATCACCACTCCTGCCCATTTCCTACCCTCCCTCTTCTGCAGTAAAAAAGGTCTGGCTAGCAGCCACTCATTTTGGCCTCGGAGGTGCGTTTCTTGAATGAATGCCACTTGCTCAATGAAATTCATAGTCGTAACCGGCAACAGCTTACATTTCCGAGGAGTGTTCAAACCCCAGGCACTGATCATCCCCACTTTCAGCCTACCCGCCATGGTTTCTATTACTCTCGGACTTCTACTGCCTCTCAAAGAATGTTTTCCCCTGACCCCCCCCCAAAAAGGGCAACAAAAAAAAGGGAACCCCTACCCATAGCCTGCAGAGCCTCTCTGCTCATCCTCCTGAGGAAGGGATCCTTGGTGGATGTCAGCACCCTATATCGAGTTTCCCCCAGACAGTCCTCCCTGTAAAATCCTTTCCTGATACTTGCATCATTCCCCACACACATTCATCCCTCCCCCCTCCCAGCCTCACACACCAACCATTCATCTTCTGCCATTCGTCCCCACCCCACATCTCTCTTCCTTACACTCATCCCATTTTCCCTCACTCACCTGTATATAGATAGCTTTCTTGGGTTTCCCTTCTGCAAACAGTGTTAATAGTACATCCCTCCTACAGTATACAGTCTTCACAAAGCTTGGCAGAAATCAGGAAGCAGCCCGATTGCAAGCTAAATGCACTGCTGGACTATAGACATCTCTCTGGATATCATCACAGTCCTTCAAGGAAGTCTCTCACATATACACTGGGCAGCGAAGTCCAGCTTACTTTCTGGTCTCAATGTCCGTTGAACGCTGATCCTCTCCTCCTGCTCGGCCTTTGGAAAGGCGTCACAGGTGCTGTCCATTAGTTGCAGCTCTCTGCCAGAGTGAGTTGGGACTGGTCCATGTTGTGCATTCCAGAAGATTCGCCATACCTGCTTGTTTGAGCTTGGACCAGGCTTCCTCTTCCAACCGTACACAAATCATCCAGACATTGATTTCACAGGACAGCCCAAAGGGGAAGAGTCACCTATATTTCACATTCTCCTCTCATAGGTATTTGGTCATGCACTTCAATGCCTCGCCAGCACTTCAATGCCTCGCCAGCACTGCAACTTGCTTGGCGCCAAATCATTAAACCCTTCCACTGTGCAGCCATTCCATGCAAAGCGGCCTTTCCTCCTAGCCACATTCATGGCACGATCTTTCTGGGCAAAGGAGGCCAGGCATGCCACAGTGTCCCGTGGCTTCCCCCCCTGAGAAGGGCCCAAAGTCCAATGCACCCATTCAATCATCACAGTTTCCAGCTTCATGCAACAGTTGCTGGCATACCGTCTGAACCATTGCGGCTACCTGCAAGCATTTTTCAGTTTCATGGACACGCCACACTCACACATTACACCGCTGGGAGCGGTTTTCAAGATCTTCGATCTTGTTACACAGTGCTTCCTGTTCAGTACGCAACACATGCAATTTGACCTCGGTCACACCCACTTTCTCCTCTTGTTACGTTTCTAAGGCCTCCACTCGTTGCCTAATTCGCAAATGTACCCTTGGATCTTGGTAAGGGCCTCCCAAATATCTCCCCAGACTGAGGCAATCTCTTTACTTAACTCTTTGAACCGGCCCCAAATGTTTCATCACATTCATTGTTCATCTGTTCGATCCAGCTCATCCTCCATTTCCCCGCTGCAGCCCCCAAGGTGCCCAGTCTCACGCTGATCTCTACTGGATTTCCCGGCATAAGGGGATTTATACTTCTCCAATTTCTTACAGATGGACATGGTGCCTGTTATCTCAGGCTGGAGGGAGATTTAGCAAGCAAGCTGCAGAGGGGAACTCACTTAGTCACCACAATTAGCGGCACCTCAATGGGAGCTTATCTCAAGCTGCCATCTTCACCGATGACATCACTTCCTCTCAGCCCTCTCTTTTCCAAATTGAAGAGCCCTAACCTTTTCAGCCTTTCCTCATAGGGGTATCCTTCCATCTCCTTTTCCATTTTGGTGGCTCTTCTCTGTATCTTTTCTAATTCTGCTATATCCTTTTTAAGATATGGTGACCAGAATTGCACACAATATTCAAGGTGCAGTCGCACCATGAAACAAAACAGAAGCATTATAATATCCTTTGTTTTATTCTCTATTCCTTTTCTTATGATTCTCAGCATTCTATTTGCTCTCTTGGCCGCCGCTGCACACTGGGCAGAGGGTTTCAATGTATTATCCATGATGACGCCTAAATCATTTTCCTAGGTGGTGGTTTCTAATGTTGAACCTTGCATCGTCCATTAGATGATAAAGGGGTTAAAGGAGCACTAAGAGGCGACAAGGCGATAGCGGAGAGACTGAGTGAATTCTTTGCTTCGGTCTTTACTGAGGAAGATGTAGGGATGTTACCCATGACTGAAGTGGTATTTAAAGGTGCGGAAGAATTGAAGGAAATATCGATACATCGGGAAGATGTATTACAACTATTAGATAAACTGAAGAGTAGCAAATCACCTGGGCCGGATGGTATACATCCAAGGGTGTTGAAAGAACTGAAATATGAGATTGCAGACCTGCTATTAGTAATCTGTGAACTATCATTAAAATCATCTCTAATACCTGAAGATTGGAGGATCACCAATGTAACACCAATTTTTAAAAAGGGTTCCAGGGGTGATCCGGGAAACTACAGACTGGTGAGCCTGACGTCAGTACCGGGAAAAATGGTAGAAACCATCATAAAGAATAAAATTACTCAGCATGTAGATAGTCATGACCTAATGGGAGACAGCCAACATGGCTTTAGACAAGGAAGATCTTGTCTTACTAATCTGTTATGTTTTTTTGAAGGAGTGAATAATCAGGTGGAAAAAGGTGAGTCGGTTGATATTGTGTATCTGGATTTTCAGAAAGCCTTTGACAAGGTCCCTCATGAGAGACTTTTGGCAAAACTAAAGAGTCATGGGATAGGAGGCAGTGTACTATTGTGGATCAGGAACTGGTTAAAAGATAGAAAGCAGAGGGTAGGGCTAAATGGCCAATTTTCCCAATGGAGAAAGGTGAATAGTGGTGTACCCCAGGGATCTGTGCTGGGTCCGCTGCTTTTTGACATATTCATAAATGACCTGGAAAGTGGAATAACGAGTGAGGTTATCAAATTTGCAGATGACACAAAACTATTTAAAGTTGTTAAAACCCAAGAGGATTGTGGAAAATTGCAAGAGGATCTTGATAAATTGGAAGACTGGGCATCAAAATGGCAGATGAAATTTAATGTGGACAAGTGCAAGGTTATGCACCTAGGGAAGAACAACCCAAACTATGGTTACACGATGCAAGGTTCCATATTAGGAACTACCACCCAGGAGAAAGATTTAGGCGTCATTGTGGATACCATGTTAAAACCCTTGGCCCAGTGTGCAGCAGCGGCCAAGAGAGCAAATAGAATGCTAGGTATGATAAGGAAAGGAATGGAACATAAAACAAAAGATATTATAATGCCTCTATATCGTTCCATGGTGAGACCGCACCTTGAATATTGTGTGCAATTCTGGTCGCCGTATCTTAAAAAGGATATAGCGATTTTAGAAAAGGTTCAGAGAAGAGCCACCAAAATGGTAAAGGGGATGGAAGGATACTCCTATGAAGAAAGGCTAAAAAGGTTAGGGCTCTTTAACCTGGAAAAGAGACGGCTGAGGGGAGATATGATAGAAGTCTATAAATTAATGAACGGAGTGGAACGGGTAAACGTAGATTGATTGTTTACCTTATCAGAATATAGAAAGACTAGGGACATGCAATAAAGCTACAGTGTATACTATTTAAGATTAATAAAAGAAAATATTTTTTCACTCAACGTGTAATCAAACTCTGGAATTTGTTACCGGAGGATGTAGTAAAGTCTGTTAGTGTAGCTGGGTTTAAAAAAGGTTTGGACAAGTTCCTGGAGGAAAGGTCCATAAACCATTATTAAGAAGGGATCCAGGATATCAATGCTTGAACCAATACAAGCATTGTGGAACCTGTGTCCCTTGGGGAAACTGCTAGGTACATATGACCTAGATTGGCCACTGTTGGAAACAGAATACTGGGCTTGATGGACCTTGGTCTGACCCAGTATGGCATATCTTATGTTCTTATGTTCTTATCGTGCAACTGTAGTTTGGGTTGTTCTTTCCTAGGTGCATAACTTTGCACTTCTCCACATTAAATTTCACCTATCATTTGGATGTCCGGTCTTCCAATTTATCAAGATCCTCTTGCAATTTTTTACAATCCTCTTGTGTTTTAACAACTTTGAATAATTTTGTGCCATCTGCAAATCTGATCACCTCAATCGTTATTCCCATATCGAGTCATTTATAAATATGTTAAAAAGCAGCAGGCCCAGCACATATTCCTGGCGTACTCTACTATTCACCTTTCTCCATTGAGAAAATAGGCCATTAAGCCCTACTCTCTGCTTGCTAACTTTTAACCAGCTCCTGATCCACAAGAGTAGACTGCCTCCAATGCCATGACTTTTTCATTTTGCCAAGAGTCTCACATGATCTAATGATCATTTACCCTTAAGCACTGTTGGATACTCATGTCATTTGATCCAGCTCTGTTTCAACTAAGGGGCTTGTTTACAAAGCCGCGGTAGTGGTTCGCGATCGCGATCGCAGCCCCATTGAAATCAATGGGGCCGCGGCTCCGATTACGATCGCAAACCACTACCGCGGCTTTGTAAACAAGCCCCTAAGGCTCCAGAGATGGTAGTTCTATTAGAGAGTGCTGCAGGAGTTTGCCCACAGGGCCTTTGGACCTAGAAACAACCTTAATCCTGGAGCAGCGGATAATCCCAGCCCTACTGAGTATACAGGATGAAGCTACATCTCTTGTGAGTCCAGCATTGGCAGAAGTTGTCAGCGGCCCAATTCAGATGGGAGCAGGAGGCATGGAACTCCCTGCGACAGAGAAAGAACAGGTCTGCAAGGGTGACTGGCCAAGGATGATGAGGAAAGATGCAAAACAGACCTGCTAGATGAGGAGAGGTCTGCAATAGTCCCAGTGGATTTCCTTCACCTGCAAAACCTCACTGAGCTCTGGATAAGTTTAGAATTCTTTAAGCTTATGTTAATTAAACCTAAAGCCATCTCACTGGAATATATATGGGAGGCCTCATCTACATTGGAGAAGTCTATTTGTTTCTAAAATGTCCAGGTTTTAGCAGATAAATGGTATCTCTGGTAAAATGTTATGTTTGGAGGAAGATGTTTCTGAATGTAAGCAAAGAATAGACACTGCACAACTGAACATCGGGAAGTTTCAAAGAAAATAAAGTGCTCATGTGGGACAATTTGAACTTGCTCGTTAAAGTGGAGAATTTGGAAAATGTCCAAAGAAAGCGCACATTAAGATTTATACATTTTCCTAAATCTTAACGCCCCCTTGAATTTCCTTAAGGGATACACTTTTGAAATACTAAAAATTCTAGACTTAGCCTGTCCCTCTGTTTCTAGGGCATATTATCTGCCACCACATAAAAAAAAGGTTTGACGGAGCTGTAGAGGAAGTATCTCAAACCATAGGAGCCGACTTTTCAAAATGATTAGGGGTGCTCAAATCAACAAACTTTACCGTGGCCGAAAGAAGAACACCAAAGTATGTTTGTTCATGGACAATGTAGCGAAAAGAGCCAGGAAAGCACTGAAAGTCCCACCAGTCTCTCTTCCTCCCTAACTCTAGCTTATGACCACTTCACTCTTCTTCTACTCACATTCTATCTATACCACACTCTTTCTGCCCTTTCCAGTTCAGCCTGGCTCATCCATACCACCCGCACTCTCCCCTTCCCAGCCAGTTCTCAATAGTCTCTTTTCCTACCCAGCCTGTCCACATCATGCACGTTCCCTCCCCCCACAACACCCCAACTTCTTTACACCACCACTTTCTCTTAATCTCCTCTTCTTTCTAGCCCCTTTTTATCCTATTCTTCTCTCACTTTTTGCTCCCTGTGCACAGTTTGACCTTTTCTGCTCCATCCTCTCAGTTCCTCCTTCATCAGGTTCCCCTTCATCCATCCCTAGCCAGTTCCTCTCCCCTTGCAGGCTAGGCTCACCCATCCCATCAATGCACTCTATCCATTCTTTTTTTATGTTTTATTATAATTTGCTTAGAATTGCGGCATAAAAGAATTAAATAAATAAATCCCTCATCCCGCTTCAGCTCGCGTTTCGGTTTATTATTCCCCCTTTTCCATTGGTACCGATGACCTTCCTGCGTCTCCTTCCCAAAGCTCCAGTACATCTCGACTCCCTGGATCCATTCCTGTTTTTCCATCCCCTGCAGCATTTCTCCCCAAATTCATGGACTGCAGGATAGCAGCGATTCTGGGTTCTGAGAGAGCCTACAAGCCGCTCTGCCACCTGCATGACCTAGCCTTAGAAGTTCCACAGCACCATAGCCCCAGGGTCACCGCTGTGCATGGTGCTTCCCGCCCTTGCCTGAAAACTCCAGAGATCGAATCTAGGTACCCTCCAGAAGTGTGCACTCATATCAGCCCACTGTGCCAGCCCACCTGACACAGTTCTAATGGCCCCAGAGTGATGACATGCCCTTAAGACTATGAAGGGGAGAACCGATGCACGAAGATTCCAGTGGTACATACAGGAGATAAATGCCCAGTGCCAGTAGGGAAATGGCATCACTCCTTACTCTGCAGCCTAGAGGGGTAAAGGAGATGGGGAATAATTACCTCAGCCTGCTACAGGGTTGCGCTTTTCTCCATTCATTTATTTAAAAAGCTTTTCTATACCGCCTCTTCCAGAGATCAGAGGCGCTTTACATATAACATAACAATGAACTTTACATTGAACAATGATCAAGGTACATTAGTAACAAAGTTTATAACTTAACTATAATACATTAACTATGTACAATTTGGGAGGGCTAGGGGGCATTGGGGAGGGATAGGAAGGGCGGGGGTAGCGCTTGTCTACGTGAGAGAGGGAATAGCTAATTAGGCTATATGGTATAGTTAACTGTCAGAGGAGGCACCATAATATTCAATAAATAGATGGGTTTTGAGCTCTTTTCGGAATGATTTTAAGTCCTTTATTGCTCGTAAATTTTCTGGGAGCTCGTTCCAGAGTGTTGGGGCAATATATGTAAAGGCTCTAGTGCTGGTGGTATGATGAGTGTTTCGAACATAGATAGGTATCGTATATGTATTTTGTGAGTGGTTTCTCCTGGTTCTCGTGTTTTCGGATAAGCTGATGAGGGAATTAAGGTGTGCTGGGGATATTTTCTTGTGCAATTTAAAACACTACCATTATGTATTTATATTTTATTCTGGATGTACAAGGGTTGCTATTTATATTTCTGGCCTTAGCAACAGTAAGTGTTGCCAGGCGCCATCCAATGGTTCCATTGGAACACTGACATTGTTGAACATAACCTTATTCATAACATTTTATCATTTGAGTACGATTTGTTGTTTACAGTAACTTGAAAAATTCATCTCGGGCAAAAAATGGAATTAACTCGTGAACATTTTCGTGCAATTATTTTTCATAACTTTTGACGTGGATTATCAAGACAAGAGTGCATCGATGAACTTAATTTTTTATACGGCAATAAAGCACCATCCTACAGCACTGTAAAAAACTGGTATAACGAATTCAATCGTGGCCGACGTTCGCTCCAGGACGAATTCCGTCAGGGTCGTCCAAAATCGGTTGTTGTGCCAGAAAATATCGATGCTGTGTGTGAACTGATAAAGCAAGATCGTCATGTGACATACCGTGAGATTGAGGCATCTTTGGGCATTAGTATGACAAGCATCAATAAGATATTGCATGATCATTTGGCCGTAAAAAAGATTTGTTCGCGTTGGATCCCACATAATCTGACAAACGCTCAAAAGAAGGCTCATGTCGAATTGTGCAAGGAAATGTTGAAAAAATACGTTCAATACACTTAAAAGACTGTGTATAACATCTACACAGGTGACGAATCATGGATCTATGCATATGAGCCCGAAACAAAACAGCAATCGACTGTATGGGTCTTCCAAGACGAGCCAAATCCAACAAAAGTTGTTCGTGGAAGAAGCACATTGAAGCAAATGGTTGCGTTTCTTCCGCATTACCGGTCACGTGGCGACAGTGCCGTTAGAGCAACGTAGGACGATCAATTCTGAATGGTACACGACCATTTGTTTACCAGAAGTCTTCGTAGAAATTCGGAAAAAGTCGAAGAAGAGGCGAATAATTCTTCATCATGACAATGCGAGCTCTCACACATTGGCTCAAACAAAGGAATTTTTGACCGGCCAAAACATCGAATTGATGGGTCATCCACCGTACAGCCCTGATTTGGCACCTAATGACTTCTTTTTATTCCCGCACATCAAAAACAAATTACGTGGTCAACGATTTTCAACACCCGAAGATGCGGTTGATGCATTCAAAACGCATGTTTTGGAGTTACCTCAATCGGAGTGGAAAAAGTGCTTTGAAAATTGGTTCAAACGCATGCAAAAGTGTATTGATCTTCATGGAGAATATTTTGAAAAACAATAAAACCAATTTCGATCATAAATATATGTTTTTTCATTATTAGGCCAGAAATATAAATAGCAACCCTCGTAATTGGCAACCAGAGCAAGTTGTGAAGAAGTGGTTGCATTCGTGGTCCAGCCTCTGCCGAAGGTCGTCTGACTGAATGAAAGCCCGAGCCGCTCTGATGCAAGGCTTGCGGCTCTTCAGATGTCGTGCTGGCAGTGTCTGACGTATCTTATCACTGGTAGGGAATGTGATGGATGTTTAGCATCTTTAAATGCTTCTACCCTGGTTACAGTTGACTCAGATGAGGTGGAAGACCTGACAAAATGTGCAAGGCATGAACTGGTACTGAATGTAGGCAAGTGCTTATCAGACGAAGGGCAGAATTCAGTTGTATATCCATCCAGTTGGATGTATGTGCACTCCTGTCCCAGACACACACGAGGCACTCAGCTGCAGTGTACACAAGAACCAGGGTGAAGGAGCATCAATTGGTAAAAGTCAGCTCATGATGATTGTACGGTCTCTGCAGCAAGTTGACCCATATGCTACTCCTCCGGTCACAACATCAATGTGATGATACTAAACTAGGGTGCCGGGAGCTGAGTTTTTTCAGTCTTCAAAAACAGCGGAAACAATCAGATGACCATTTATTTAGGTGGCACCACAATTAATGGTTGACACAGAGCCTGAAGCAGCTCTGTGGGAAGATTCTCTGGCAGTTTCGGAAATTTTACATTAATTCTGTGGTATATTTGCATAAACTGAAATATATATAGTTAGTAGTGTAAATTTATTTTGCTTAACAACAACAATGTATTTTCCATCCTTCCTTTTCGTTTCAGTACCTCACTTTGCTACCTTTTGAGATGGGGAGAGCTGAGGGACAAGTGTATCTGGTCAGGTCCCTCCCTTCTCTGACTCAAGCATACATCATGCAAGCGCGGAGTTGGAAAGACCCGTGTGGTGTTGTTTTTTTAAATTGGATGTCCGTTCCATTGCTGCCACTGCCAAAGAACCACGAAGAGCGGTGGTGGGGCAAGGGCAGGCAGCCGGCTGGACATGGGGCAAATAGCCAACCTGAGGAGGGGTGTGGAGTGAGATAAGAGAGGAAAGGTAGTGAGGAGCTGCAGAGTGAATGCACTTGTAGGTCAGTAGGAAGTGTCATAAGCTAAGGAGAGTTCAATGAACACAGCACCACACTTTTCACCGGTCTCAGAAGCTGCTTTGATATAATCTGTTGCAACCAGGTACTGACCCTTTGTGCTCCCCTGCCCCTGGTTCTCAGCTCTGCTGCAAGAACTAGAGAAGGATCTGTCTCTTATCTGAAGAAAATGTGTAGAACATTTATTTATTTATTTACATTCTCTTATATACCGCACTATTCTGCATCAGTGTGGTTTACATTGAACAGGGCATTATAACTTGGAGATAACTATTTTACGGGGAACATGGGCTATGGAGGGTTAAGTGGCTTGCCCAAGACCACAAGGAGCACCTGTGGGACTAGAAACCCCAGTCCTTCCGGCCCAAGGTTGCTGTCCTCTAGTGGGATATGAACCCTCGACCTTCCGGCCTGAAGTACCTTGCCCCAACCACTAGGCCACTCCTAGAGGCTGGTTTTACGGTCCTTCAGTTCTGGCCCCCACACTGTCATTTTAAGATAGAGAGTGGGTCTGAAACAGATCCTTATCACACTTTCAAGTTTCAGGAGTGGAGGAGGCACCTCAAATTTTAACTAAATCAGTACCTATGTCTGGTAGAAATGTAAATAATACAATCCTTACCTAGGGAGATCAGTGTCTCATAATTCTCCTTCATCACCTCGCTATAAAGCTCCTTCTGTTCTTCATCTAAATATTCCCATTCCTCCTGGGAGAAGGAGATGGTAATATCCTCAAATTTAACTGGGACCTGAAATGGAAACCAGAAACATACACAGCACTTTCTATATCAGCTATCAGGAGACCTCCCAATACTGGGGTTCAGCAGGGCAGGGAGAGTTTTCTGGAAATATAAAATTCATATTCCCGTAACACACAGTCCAGGAGCAGGGTTATATTTCAGATCTCCCAGTACTGAAACTCGTGGAGCAGGGAAAAAAATTCCATGGGTGCAATGTCACATATAACACTGTCCAAGAGCAGGGTTGTAGCAACTGGAAAATAGTTACAAACGCAACCCGGCACATAAAATGTCCCTTTCTGGGACTCCTAATCTCACTCTTTTCCCTCAGAAACATCCCAAAATGCCTTTCTTCAGCCCCAGATCTGCTCTGGGGTCCTAACTCTGCAGCGCCCCTGGTTAGAAAGCTGCAGCAGTGTTTGCAGAGAGAGGGCAGGAAGTTGGGGGGCAATCTCCTACCTGAGCAGCAGCTCCTGCAGGCATTTTCCTCTCTGTTTTTACTGTATTCAGGATTAGAAATGAACTGGGGCTCTTTAGCGGCTGAGGGTCTGTTACAGGAGCTGGAGAATGGGAGAAAAGCACAGAAGCTGAGATTTGGGGCTGGAGGTTTCTTGGTAATCTGAAATTTAGAGGAAGAAGAAAGAAAAATCTCAGTCTCGAGCACACCACCTTTTCCTGCCCAGCACAGACTGATGACATCATAGAGGAGAGGCGGAGCTTTACAGCTTCAGAAGCAGGTTGAGTGCTAGGCAGCGGGGAAGCTCAGACCAGATATTTTGCCAGTTCTGGTTTTACATTTGCATTGCAACGCAGCATGGTATTTCTAGTCCCTGATTTTACCCATTGAAATCAGTGATGCAGGTCCCATAATGAATCTGGATGAGACTGTCGGAAATCCAGAACTGGCTTAAAATCTCACTTGCCAAGTCTGCTATCTCGGACTAACCCAGTTGGGGGCAATTGACAAACGTAATATACTACCAGGGTATAGTTAGAGTCTTTTGACATTTTTGTTCTGCTAGCCAGCAACACGTGCAGACCTGCAGCTCACAGCCTGAAGTCTTGTTCTGATTGGGATAGGAGGACTACTTGGCGTGGGGATTTAAACATGCCCCAATGCTAGTGTGCAGCACCAGTCATGTTTCTATTTTAGAAGTGAAAGACTCAAATTAGATCTGGCAGGTCCAGACCTGCATCCCTTGGATTTAACTTGATTCTTTCATTGCTGGAATAGTTGTATAGTGCTATAAAGTTTACGCAGTGCTTTACATATAGATGTAAGACACGGTCCCTGCTCATCAGAGCTTACAATCTAATCAAGATGAAAAAAACATCGCAAAACTGGGGACTAGGATATGGTAAGATGCACATACAGTAGTGGATAAGAGAATGAGGAGCATCAGGATCCAAAAGCAGCCCCAAAGAGGAGGGGTTTTAGCCTGGATTTGAATAGGGCCAGAGAAGGAGCCTGATGCACTGACTTGGGTAGTTTGTTCCAGGCATATGAAGCAGCCAGGGGGAATGAATGAAGTCTGGAGTTGGCAGTGGCAGAGAAAGGCATAGATAAAAGGGATCTGCCAAAGGAGTGGAGTTCCCGAGGAGGAGTGTAGCGTGAGATAAGTGAGGAACCACAGAATGAATGCATTTGTAGGTTAGTAGGAGAACTTTGAACTGGATGTAGAAATGGATAGGGAGCCAGTGAAGTGACTTGAGAAGAAATTTGGCTTGTGCTGCACACTAACACCACTGGAGGTTTTTTGGGCTGCAGAGCATTGACTCTTTTCTTCCTCCCTCCACTGCCGACATCCAGATCCAAGTCCAGCTTATCCAGATCCAGGTCTGGATACTCAACTACCAGGTCCTTATCTTGGAGGGAGGAAGAAAACTGAGAAACATGACCAGTGCTGCACACTAACACTGGAGCTTGTTTAAATCCTCACGCCAAGTAAGTGAAAGCCGGATCCTTCAGGGATCTAATTTAGGGTGATGTTCCCTAAACCCGGAGGATCCGGTTTTTACCTAGAACCCAACAGGAAAAGCAGGAATTAACCTGAGGTCAGGAATGGTGTCTGAGCAGAGACCTTGATTGATTGCAAGGTCATTCTTAAGGACTGTACCCTTCGTTGTTTGTCTTACCTGTTTGGTCACAGGTGACAGAAATGGTATCTGCACAGGTCTAAGTGAAGCTGTACGAGGCTGTTTGGCCTGCTACTACTACTTATCATTTGGATAGCTGCTGAGAGACTTATTTGTCCTGAGACTGTAAATATTTTCATATGTATTTGCTGACAGGGTATCATACAAATTTCAAGTACTCTAAAATTCTGGAGTAAAGTTGGAGTTTCAGTTATACAAAACACTGTGTGATGTGCTGGATTTATCCTAGTGCCCTCTCTGTCATCTGTCTTGTAGAGACTGTAATCTCTGTAGAGCAGTCAGTCTCTTCTGCATTCATGCACAGTGCTGCATATGCTTACTAGCGCTATATAGATGAAACGTTGAGCTGGGTGGACAAGCCCTGAGACTTAGAAAGCACTGGATCTGAGGCTACCACTGGGCATGGAGTGGGTAGTGGTGTAGGGCTCTGGAGCGGAATTTCTCCTCACCCCCAAGCCTTTGGGACACACTAAAAAAAAAAACTTTTTTTGTAACTCCACAAATCCGCCAGTTGCCAAAAGGGGGGCGGGTAGCAGGTCACCAGGACTTGCGCTACTCTTTATGTTTATTAAAATTTGATAGACCGCCCTTCACAGGCACAACAGAGTGGTTTACATTAAAACATAATTAAAAGAAGGAATCAAAAGGAACTCCAGAGCGCTGATAGGAAAGGTCAACATTCGTATCTAGGGAAGGCAGGTTAAGGGTACAGGGACAGGAGAGGAGAGACAAATAGTACTGAGGGGTGTATGATGATATCAAGGGATGGGGGATCAAAAGCCTTGTGAAACAGGAACATTTTGAGCTGGGATTTGAATTTAGTATATGATGGTTCCAATTGGAGTCGGGGGGGGGGGGGGTTATTCCAGAGATGGGGCCGAGAAAATAAAAAGCGGAGGAGCGGGTAGCCTCGAGTCTGGCTTATGAGATGGAAGGCAGATGGAGTTTTATGAACCAAAGTAAGACGTTTATACTAAATGTGATCTCACCCCCATCCTAGAACTTGCATGTACAGCTACACAGAGAAAACCACTTATCATACTAGGCGATCTGAACCTTCCATCACTCAACCCACAACATACAACCAATTTTATAGATTCCATGAAAGAAATGGGTTACAACCAAATCATACAGACACCTACACACACAAAAGGTAACGCCCTAGACCTTGTATTCATTCCCACCCCATTTAATAAACACCAACTACAATCCTCACCTCTTATTACGGAAGTGCCATGGTCAGATCACCACTTAATAACCTTCAATTTACTTTCACTATCACTCACCAACACTGAAACTACTCCAACACCTTATAAATCCCGCTTTACACACTTCAACAAAGACACTTTCCTAGACACTGTACTACCCAACCTTATAAATAACACAACGGAAGTCAACACCATAATAGACCAATGGAACTCAACAATAAAAGAAGCAGCAACTCCCACCCAAGTTCCTCAAAAACAATTCACAAAAAAAAAGTCAGAAAAATGGTTTAATAAAGACCTCTCTAACATAAAAAAACAACTAAGAAAACAAGAAAAACGGTGGAGGAAATCTAAAACAAGTGATAATAAAGCCCTATACCTGAGTCTTCTCAACAAATACAAAGACACTATTAACAGATCAAAAAGAGAATACCACACAAAAGTAATAAATAAGGCACTCAACCGACCGAGAGAATTATTTGCAATTATAAAAACACTAACAAGAACCCAAACTCCAGAACCTGATCAATCAACGATAAGCGCACAAACTCTTGCAACTCATTTTGCTAACAAATTATAAATAAATCATCTAGCACAATCATAACAATACCTACGGACTTAAAACTAATCAATAAATGGATAACCTTTCAAGACATTGATCAAACACCTCCTCAATGTCATATCAATGATCAACACCACTACCTCCCCCCTGGATCCATGCCCAGTATCATGGATAAAAAACACCAAAACTGAATTGGCTATACATATACAAAATATAGTAAACCAATCACTATCTCAGGGCATCATGCCAGATGCCCTAAAACTTACATCCTTACGCCCTATAATAAAAAATAATAAACTCAATCCCACAGACCCAAACTCATACAGACCTATAGCCAGCATACCGTTTATTGCCAAAGTAATAGAAAAAATCATACAGCTTCAACTACAAGATTTTATCGACACGCATGCACCACTTGACTCACACCAATTCGGCTTCCGCCCATCACACGGAGTCGAAACCTTGCTAATAACACTCATGGATGACCTCATCAAAGGCACTGACACATACAACCAAGGTTACATCCTCATATTCATTGATATAGCTGGCGCCTTTGACAATGTCCACCACAACACACTCATTAACAGACTCCTAAGCCTAGGAATAGGAGGAACAATTCTACAATGGTTTATATCATACATCACAAACCGATCGATACGCGTTAAATTAGGCCAAGACACTTCAGAGCCCTTCACACAAGGACAAGGTATTCCCCAGGGCTCGGCACTATCAGCCCTCCTTTTCAACTTATATCTCCAACCCATCACAAATATATTTAAAAAATATAAAGTCAACCACTACATATATGCAGATGATATCATGCTCACTCTACCAATAAACACAAACAATCCCACCTACCAGAACTTACTAGACTGCATCAGTGAAGCAAATACTTGGCTAGAAAATAATAACCTCAGCATCAACCTAAAGAAAACAGAAGCAATGTTCGTAACAAGAAAACCAGATACTACTCTCCCTGAAACTATAACAATTAACAACACAATAATCCCAATCAAAAAAGAAGTAAAATACCTAGGCATCATAATAGATCACAAACTTAGTATGCTCCCTCACATAAAACAAACAGTGAAAACCATATTCTATAAACTTAAGACCATCCAACACCTACGACCAATACTGGACACGCATGACTTCAGATCTGTTATCAGCACACTCATCACTCCACACTTCGACTATTGTAATAGTCTACTTATCGGCCTCCCTCTCACAAATACCAATTTACTCCAACGAGCTCAAAATATCTGTGCTCGAGTAACAGCAAAAGCCCGCCTCACTGACCACATAACTCCCATCCTCGCCGAACTACACTGGCTTCCCATAAATAGTAGAATATCGTACAAAATACTCCTAACCACATTTAAACTTATCAACGACATCTCACCCTCACATCTAACCACTCTAATACATGCTCCAAAAGAACATAGAACCCGCAGACAAAACGCAACCCACTCACTAGACATAAAAAAATCCATTCGAAAAACAAATAAAACCACAAGCTCAAGAGCCTTCTCATATGCAGCCCCCACCCTATGGAATAAACTCCCACTAAGCCTCCGCAAAATAAAAGGTCTCCTGACATTCCGGAAAGAACTAAAAACATATCTGTTTAAAGAACACTTTATAAATCTTAATGAATCCCCCACAACCCCCACACTACACCTTCACAACGAGCCCCCTTAACCACAGATCAAAAAGCCACAAACCCCAACACACTTAGGAATAATGCAACTCTACGTTTAAAAATGATTAATGCAACTCTACGTTTAATAATGATTAATGTAAATAGTTACAGCATTACTAGTCAATGCTAATTGTAAAATTGTATAACTATATGTTCCATGTTATTGTTCATTGTTCATGAAAAGTCAATTGTACATAGTTTGAAAGAAAAAACACTGTTCTATGTAAAACCCTGTTCATTAAATGTTAACTGTAAACCGCATTTGATCTTGGGAAAAAGCGGTATAGAAGAAAAGCATAAATAAATAAAATAAATAAATAAATAAATTTATGGGGAGCTAGTGAAAGCAAATGGGGTGGGCGAGGATGGGGGTAACACAACCACATCCCACACCGCAACTCACACAATCAGCTCCCAACACATTCACAATTTGATTAAGACTAACCAAATTATTGAACCACCCATTCTGTACATTTATGTTATACTGATAAACTATAATGATTAATGCAATAACCGACAAGACCCAGTCCTAGCCTTCTTAGCTCAGGTCTAAGATACAAATTGTAAATAGTTACCAAGCCACAATTTGATGGCTCTATATGTATATAGTTCTCCTAGTTACAGATCCAAGTTACTTACCCTGTTGCAATGTAAGCACAAGACTGTTCTTTGGTCTGTTGCAAGAATTTGTTATTTGTAAACCGCACTGATACTGAATAGCGCGGTATAAAAAAAGTTTTAAATAAATAAATAAAATGATCAGAAAGGGAAGTATAAACCAACAATCGTGCAACAGTGTTTTGGATGAGTAGTGTCAGCATACACCAGCAGGACATCATGCCTAGCATAGGTGTCAGGGCTGTTCCCAGACCTTGGATTTCAAGCAGCTTTGTTACTCTGGTGATATCAGTCTCCAAACTTAATGAGGGTAGTTTACAAGATGAGATTAACTCTGACCCCCTGGTGATGTCAGTCTCCGGGCCTGATGAGATTGGTCTGCAGCCCCTCCTTGCTAAATCAAGAATAGCAGACCTCAAAGGGAGGTGCTAGAGAAAATTCACTATAAAGGACAGAAATACTTCCTCTTTCTCTCTCTCTTCCTATTTTCATCGGACACACCTTGCCATGAGGCTCTGACACCCACTTCTCTCCCCTCCCCCTTGTTCTCTCTTTCTCTCCCTATTCTTCTTACTATGAGGCTCTGACCCACATTTTCTTACCTCTCTCTCTCTCACACACACAAACACACACAGATTCATTGAAGTAAACTGAAGCAGCTTTCTAACAACCTCCTACCTCTGTTCTGTAACTTTGTAATAAGCCTATTTCTATATAAAACCCTTTTTCCAAGCCACACCTGTTTGGTTATCTTATTTGTGCTGCTTACCCTACTGTCTCTGTGAAAAGAACCCAGGACCAAACAGAGAGTAGACCAGATTACATATTCAGAAGATTACATTTTATGGGGGCCGTCTCAGATTTCACAGCAGATCTCCAGTTGGGTAAGTAATAATTTTGTTTGATACATTAAAGTGGATTTCAGACAGGGTGCGACAGGAAAATCAAAAGCCCTTGTGACCATGTACAATTGACAATTTTGGTTACAGGCTGGATTTAGTGAAAGGTTCCAGTGATACCTTTGTTTTGTGGATTAGACAAGGTGAGATTTTTATTGTCAAAAGGCTCTGTAATAATCCAGAATTTTAATATTACCTACACCTAGGGACATTACATAGAGTGGCTTGCAAGTTTCTTATTTGTAGGTAGAGGCTTGTTACGATTTGTTACAAGGCACAGATTTTTCTCTAGTATTTGAGCTGCTAAGAAAAGACAGAGAGATAGTCCAGCTTTAGTTTGGAAGTGGTACACAGGTAAACAGTCCCTCATTGAATACAATATACATCTTTCCTGGTAACACTATTACCTCCTGTCCCTTTGCCTTTTATTTCTCAGTCTCCTGTCAGGTATAACTGACAATTCTGTTAATCTCCTAACACCCTTCTTACTATAATTTCATCCTAAACTTTCACCCTGTTAAAAGGTGATAACCACTTTTTATTCAGGTATAATTTTAAGGCGTGGTATTTATGCCAGTACTCTTTACTGAACACCCATAAAATTTATGCCATTCCAACTATAATTCTAAGTCTCACTTCTTCATAAAAGTGAGCATTCCTCCTTCCAAGGTTGCACATTTGAGATAGTCCAACTACAGCCTTTCTGCAGTCTCAAATATGGAAGCCTTTGATTTTAAAGAACTGAAACAAATAGTACTGACATACTGTAAGAGGAAAGGTGGTCCCTTTGAAGGTGAATTCCCTGAGTCATCATGGTATAATATTCAAAGACAAATGTTAAACCATTATCAAGAATTCAAAAAGAAAACAAATAAAAGAAAATGCCTTTTTATCCAAGGCATGTGCAGGGGGCTCATTAGCATGAAACAGGACAATACTGAACTGACTTCTCATTGTACCCAATTGACCAAAGACCTTGAGGAGGCACAAATTTGCATTTCTATGCAAAGGGCTCAGGTGATACAAGCCTCAAATTCTTTTATAACTGTTAGTGAGCAATTAGAAGCACTTAAACTTGAATTGAGGCACGTTAAGGATCAATTGGCCTCTGAAAGACAAAAGAAATATATGCCCTGGCCAACACCCATTTCTCCCTCAGCCCCCTATGCCTATGACACACCCTATAAGCCATGCATCCAAGCTATTGAGAAACAAAAGAATACAGAAGTATGCATAGCTGGACTTAGGAATGGAAAAAATAAAGATGAATCACAGGAAGAAAATCCTAATAGTTTATCTCAGCCAGAACAGAGCAATAACCAGGACCTGTGTCAGGAGGATAATTCAGATGACTCAGACATGGCACCCAGTACTGAACTAAGAGCATCAGTTAAAGTGATGCTGCAGGACAATTTAAAAGATAGAGACATGGAAAGAATAGTTGAGAAAACTGGCCCTATGCCTTTTAATGTTAAATGACTGGTGCAAATGGGCCACTGATATTCTGATTCACTGGGGTCTAGGGAAATACAGAAGAAAGCAATCAGACTTTGATAGACTTATGCATCTGGCTCTGGGGCCACACTATTATAAAGTTGGCTCTCTCACTCACCCATACCAGTTGGTTAAAAGGGGTATTGAGAAACTATTTCACTGTTCCCTAATGCAAGTATTTAAAATTATTTCACCTCTACCAAATAATACACTGGAAGAGTTTGCATATAGAGCCTGGATTTTAAAAGCAGTTCTTGATGAGCAGGAGTCCTGGCCCAATGCAGAAGATTATGGGGAGAGCACGCATAAAACATTTTTATTAGAATTGCTATCCCCTGAGATTACAAAACACCTTCTGTTATTTTCTGAAGACTCTAAAGCAACCCCTTTTGATACTTTAATGCTCAGAATTGGATCTGTTTGGAAGACCCAGCCCTCGCAGGTCATAACAGTATCAGAAGCACGGAAGTGGCAAGCTGAGGGATCCTCCCAATACACAAAAAACACAGACAAAGGATACCGAGGACAGACACCTTGGAGAGGACAAAGCAGAGGTATTTTTAGAAACTCCTCAGGTTACATTCCCTTTCAGGAGCTCAAAGCACAGAGAGATGGATTAGAAAAAGAGAAAATTAAATGGGAACAGGACAAATACATACTGCAGATAGAAATAGGTAAATTAAAACAGGACTTACAAGCAGCACAGGACAAACACAAGGCTAGTGCATAGGGGTGTCCTGACCTCCTGGGTTCAGATATCAAAATGTCTCAAGCCTTCATAGCCCAGCCTGCCTCCGTTCTCTCAGCAGAGGACTCAATTCCAGAGCCTCTGGATGATGAAACAGACACAGGCCCAGAATACAGTTTAAAGCTTGTAACATCCTTGATACTGGACTCTTGTGGACGCCCCAATGTTATCAGTAGAATAGGGGGTCAGGATAAACTAGCTTTGATTGACACGGGCTGGAATTAGTTTTACAAACAGAGCTTCTCCCACTGCAGATCAGAAAAATATGGAAATTTATGAAATTCAAGGAATCAATGACACAGCTTCCAAATGTGTGGCTATCCCAGTTAAATGGGGTATCCCTGTGCACAGTGAACAAAACAAGGAAATGTTAGAAACCACTGCCTCCACTATAGTGAGCACACCAAAAGAAATAATTGGAATTGACGTTCTCAACCAGTTAAATTTGGTGGTGGATATGGCTAATCTTAAATTGTGGCAGTATTCAGGAACTTCAAGTGCTTCTAAAACTTTAGTGCATGAAGTCATTCCCATGCAGTTAGCAACTCAGTGCACCAAGGCAGCTCAGCAGTATGATCTGTGTGTAATTCCCTCAGAGGTGGCTGATATTCCAGTCTGGGCTCAAGACAAGTTAGATTGTGGGAAAATGCACACAGAAATACTGTTGGAAGGCGAGGATCCTCCACCACAGAAACAATACCCAGTACCTCATCAGGCTATAGAACCAGTGACTAAAATTGTGAAGATACTGGAGGAGAGGGGTCTGATTAGACCTATTTCTTCCACATGCAATTCACCAGCCTGGCCGATAGTTAAATTGGGGGGGTTCCTTCAGGCTCACTATGGACGTCCGTGCCCTGAATCAAGTTTCAAAATCTGTAGTGCCCGTCGTAGCCTCATACCCTGAAATGATCTCTAAACTGAACCCCAAATGTAAATTTTTCTGTTTTAGACATATCCAATGGGTTTTGGAGTCTGCCCCTGGCCCTTAAATGCCAGTACAAAACAGCCTTTCAGTGGCTGAATAAACAATATGCATGGACTGTGCTTCCACAGGGATATAAGGATTCCCCCTCAATATTTCATAAATACATGCAGGAAGCCCTGTCACTATTGTCTTGCAGAGATAATATAATTCAGTATGTAGATGACATTCTGATTCAGTCTGACAATGAAGCTGCACACTGGAATCATGTAAGAGAAGTTTTAAAAGCCCTCTTACAAGCTGGTCTTAAAGTTAATCCTGCCAAGACTCAACTGTGCAAATCACAGGTTTCCTTTTTAGGGGTTACTATTGGCCAGGATGGTAAATCCGTAGATTCTCAGAGGATAGAGCTGATACAGAAACTTCCACTTCCTACAGATCATAAATCACTCCAGTCATTTCTAGGGCTCACTGGTTTCTGTCGTGACTTCATGCACAATTATGCTGAAGTGGCAGCTCCACTTTACTCCCTGCTAAAAAGTAAAAGTTATGTTTGGGAGGAAGAACATACAGAAGCTGTAACTAAATTAAAGCACATTCTGACTTCTGCTCCTGTTCTTGCACATCCAGATCACACACAACATTTTTTCCTGTACCCTGTAGTTGGAGAGAACAGTATAGGTGCAGCTCTAACACAACGCCTAGGAGGAGTAGATCGACCTATTGCCTTCTGTTCCAGAGTTCTCACTTCTCCTGAACTCAAAATGGGCAACTGTGAAAAACATGTACTGGCTTCCTATGCTGCTATGCAGAAATTTACATACATCATTGGTGCTCAAACCACATACATATGCAGCCATCACACCCCCCTCAAATTCATTGTAGAGGGAAAGTTAGCATGTAGCAAGATTAGGACTGAGAGAATAGTCCAGTGGACTCTCATGTTGCAAGCACAGAATGTAAAGTTTGAATTGTTGAAAGAACGTAACGTGCAAGTGGCTGGAATTTTGCTGGAGGGGCAACCTCATGACTGTCAGTCCTCACCCAGTGCCCCCAATCACATGATCTTTAGGGAACTGGGACTAGACAAAATTTCACCTTTTCTTCCTACAGTATATGTTGATGGTAGTAGCCAATGTGAAGGAGGCAGGTGACTAGCAGGTTTTGCAATTGTACAATTGGACCCAAATAACCAAGTGGTACTGCAGAGACAGTATTCCTGTGGGTCAGCGTCAGCACAGTACTGTGAGCTGGCTACTTTTGTAGCTTGTATGCAACAATATCAGGATTCACACCCAGAGATACAAATCATTTTAGATTCTGATTATGTCTTTAAAAGTGCCATTGCCCTGTTACCCTGGTGGCTGGCAAATAAATTTAAATGTACGGATGGGTCCACAGTGAAAAATTCATCACTGTGGACTATGGCACAAGAACTGAGTGAGATGTTTCAGAGAGTACATTTAGTTAAAGTAAAGGCACATAGGAAGAAAGGCCCTTTAGTGAAAGGAAACACATTAGCAGACTCACTAGCCAAGGAAGCATGCCATGTAGGCCTCATATGGCCCTGGTATGAGCAGACACGCATGGTTGCTATTGCTACATGTTCCACAGATTATGATCAGATAATACCACCAGATTACTTCATAGCACTGCAGACAAAGGACCCTGAGCTTTCCAATTTGAGGAAGCTTGTGCAGGATGCCCCAGATAACCTATATCAGCACACACCCTTTCTCACACTCGCTATAAAGACATTCTATGTGCAAAAAGAGAGGAAGGCTTGGTTATAGCTATCCCTAGAGCTCGAGGTAAAGAATGGATGCATTGGGTTCATGGTGCAGGTCCTATGGGACACCCTAAAGCAGAAGAAATGCAGACTATCCTCAAAAGGTTGGTATGGTGGCCAGAAATGAAACATGATATACAGGATCATGTTTCCTCCTGTGTAATCTGTGCTTCATTTGGGAGGCACCCTAAAAAGAGAAGGGGACAGTTAATGAGAGCACCTCCTCGTGGCCCATTTCAGAGATTGCAAATAGATCATGTGGGCCCTCTTCCGTTAACAGCTAGGAAAAATAGATTTTTGCTCACTGTTGTTGATTCCTTTTCTCATTGGGCAGAAGCATTCCCTGTCCCAGATCAAACTGCTCGAACCACTGCAGAAATCCTAACTATGCAATTTTTTACACGCTGGGGCATTCCCAAGACTATTGATTCTGATAATGGTCCTGCATTTGTTTCTCAGCTCATCAAGGAATTGTTTGATTTTCTAGGCATAGAACAACAACTCCACATTCCGTACCATCCACAGGCAGCAGGGCAGATAGAAAGAATGAATCAAACAATTAAGGCCCACCTCAGCCCTATGCTTAATCTGACCGGGAAAAATTGGGATCTGGTGCTCCTTTTAGTCCTTATGCGTATCAGAGCTAATGTCTGTAAATCCACAGGTTTTGCACCCTATGAAGCCTTAATGGGAAGGCCAATGCAACGGTGGGAAAATATGCTGAGTCCTTTTCTTCCAGAGGACCAGACAATAATTCTCACCAATGAGTGGATGAAATCCCTGCAAGAACATCTAAAAGAAATTCAGACCACTGTGCTAGCTAACACAGAAAAAGCTAGAGATTATTTGCAGGAGATACATGCAAAAGGTTCTGATTTAAGGCCCCTCAAGGTTGGGAGTAAAGTGATGATTCTGAGACCTAGACCAAACCTCCCCTTTGGAACTGCAAAGTGGGAAGGACCGTACTTAGTTACTGATACCTTAGGCCCAAGCCTATACCAAATCCTAATGCCCTACAACCAGCAGTATTGGAAACACATCACTCAGTTGAAACTATATGGGTAATACGTGTTTTATCAGTCTTTGTTTTCAGATACCACCTGAAGACAGCACGGACAGCTGCTTTCTGAAGACAGCACGGACAACTGCTTTCTAAACAAAAGTCGCTTGAGGATGGGAACTATTTACTTCTGCTGTATAGTTGAGGTGTCCTACATAATGGACATGTGTCTAATAGTTATGTAAATAAGTAGTAAAAATTATTTTTTGTTGTTGCATAGTATAAGTGGGGAGCACTAGTTTACTCCCTAGTAGAGTGAAACAAGTTAGCTTTTATTATGTCTCGGTTTCCTGTTGTTCTTGTATCTGCTCTCTTCTACCCAAGTCTCATTACAGGAACTATCATCCGAATATGCACGGTTGGCTGGGCTAACTCCACAGATGGGGTATATCGCTATCAAGAAATACCCCCACCTTTCCCGAAAGGAAAGGATCTTGTCATCCTGAGTTTCTGTTCCGTACAGGACAAGCCAGTGTTCTATTCATTAAACATCACTCAAGCACAGTGGGCGCCACCAGTTTCCACTTCTCTAGAAAGGACACAAGAATTGAGGGCACCTCCAGAACATTACTTTCTAGGTCCTCCTGCCTAGATTTTGTACAATATTTCCTGTCAGGACAAAGAATGTTTCTTTTTCAGTTGCTCCCAGAATGCATGACACCCGCCTTCCTAAGAACACTTTGTTGTACAGTTCAAACTATTTACTAAACAATACCTGGTGCAGTCATACACCACTGGTCTCCATCACCATTAACGGAACAACTTATTCCACACCGCTGGTTACCAATGACTTTATTGACATTCCAGACTTTATCTCATATGCTGTGCATCCATTACCACTTGGCATGGGAGAAGAGACATTACATAAACTGCTCAACTTTACAGACCTCCATGCCTATATTGATCACCTTAAAACAACAGCCACCGAAGTGAATCACACCATCACTTATCAGAATGGTCACATTCGACAAACTGTTGAACACTTGCTACAAGATGCTCATGTGTCTGTGTGGGAATTGTTATTTGGTTACTCACCTACTGCTGATCATGTCTGTAATGTTTTTATTCACCCTATTATTATTTTAACTGCCGTACAAATATTGCTGTAAAATTAAACACATGCAGCACATGTCCTACAAAAACACCAACAACATTTTAAGGTAGTTACACTGAATTTCTCCAGCATCTACCTCTACATCCAGGCTCATTTGGCCTGCTAATTTGGCTAATTTGTCATTTCCTATTACACTGAATACCAGAGTCAGCTGCAGTCTAGTATTGCTTCCTATCCTCACTCACAGCATCCTGGTACCTTTCGGCTTTAACCTCTTCAAAAATTCCTGCAGCCCTTATGAACTGTTCATTCTCTCTAAGACGGGCACGGAGGTAGCATATTGGGTCCCCCCCCCCCCAGTAGTGGCTGCCCTATCTAAGACACGAGGTTTGGACTCATAAGGGGACTTGTTTATCTCTAGAACACTAGAGACAGTACTGTGCAGGACAGGGGACCTGCTGGACATAGCAAGGTATTTAATACAGGAGGTATTAGACAAGCTGCCTACTATCATGTAATGGCAGCTGGGACAGGTACCACAGGTTTGCTTCCACCATTTCCAGGCACAAATAATAAATAAAAATAAAAAAGGTGTGGGAGATGTCTGCATACACCAGCAGGACATCATGCCTAGCATAGGTGTCAGGGCTGTTCCCAGACCTTGGATTTCAAGCAGTTTTGTTACTCTGGTGATATCAGTCTCCAAACTTAATGAGGGTAGTTTACAAGATGAGATTAACTCTGACCCCCTGGTGATGTCAGTCTCCGGGCCTGATGAGATTGGTCTGCAGCCCCTCCTTGCTAAATCAAGAATAGCAGACCTCAAAGGGAGGTGCTAGAGAAAATTCACTATAAAGGACAGAAATACTTCTTCTTTCTCTCCCTCTTCCTATTTTCAATCGGACACATCTTGCCATGAGGCTCTGACACCCACTTCTCTCCCCTCCCCCTTGTTCTCTCTTCCTCTCCCTATTCTCCTTACTATGAGGCTCTGACCCACATTTTCTTACCTCTCTCTCACACACACACACAGATTCATTGAAGTAAACTGAAGCAGCTTTCTAACAACCTCCTACCTCTGTTCTGTAACTTTATAATAAGCCTATTTCTATATAAAACCCTTTTTCCAAGCCACACCTGTTTGGTTATCTTATTTGTGCTGCTTACCCCCTACTGTCTCTGTGAAATGAACCCAGGACCAAACGGAGCGTAGCCAAAAGAAGAATACATATTTTACAAGTAGCAACTATTGTAACTCATAAGTAGGAAGGCTGACCAAAGCAACATTGCAGTAATCCAGTTGGGACATAACGAAAGATATCAGCAGGTTCTGCATATTTTTAGCAAATACCCTAACAGTTTTATTGGTATGTGTGCTATTTCTTTATTATGTTACCATCAACCCAAGTATAAAGTGCCCATGAGCTGCGACAGGAACAATATCACTGAATATCTTCATATCGTAGGTACAAAATTGTCGTAAGAACAAATAGTATCTACTGCGCAACATTTCCTGTAGCCTCAGCATGGTTGTCCTTGGCTGAAATATGAGCAACCTTTGAGACTTCCCAATGACGCATCGAGCCAGGGAGCTACCCACACCTCCTCTCTGCTCCTTCCTTCCATCCCATTGTCCTGGTATCTTTTGTCTCCCTCTTCTCCTGCTACTCTTCTAGTTCTCAGCTGCTAGAGGCATAAAACAAGTCAAATGTTGTGGGTAGTTCATGCTGGCGCAAAAGAAAGAAACTGGAACAAAACCTACACTAGTGCTAATCATGCAAAATCAAGCTAACCTTTTACTCTCAGACCATGAGCCAAACCTCTGGCATTAGAAACCATGCATTAAGCCTTCAGGTCTTGTGCACACTTCTTTGCATTTGGGGGGTAAAAGCGAATTCCTTCATTACCACTGGATTTAAATAAACAGCACATTGATCTTGACACATTTCTTGTGTGCTAATCTCCTCTGTTTCTCCTCAGTGCAGAAAACTGTGCGCAGATCCCATGTCCAGCTGTGTTTTAAGTTTCCTGCATGTTGTTATATTGTCTCCTGACTTCAGTTGGTGTCACTAGGTCACTGCACTATGGGCAATGACACAAAGCTTTTAGGAAGCAATTTTATAAAGTCTTTCCCACATGTATGTGACCCAGAATTGCCAAGTTACCCAGTTCTAGGAGAGATATTTTTTTGCCAGTTCTGGTTTTAAAAACTGCATTACAATGCAGCATGGTAGTTGTAGTTCCTGCTTTTACCCATTGGAATCAGTGCTGCAGGTCCCATAATGCATCAGGATGAGATTGTCAGAAATCCAGGACTGGCTTACAATCTCACTTCTGGAACCGTGTCACTTGGCAACTCTGGTGGCCATATATGCCCACAGATGACCTCTTATAAAATACTGACCCTTGGAAGTGCTTTGGCATGAAGGCACACCAGGGGTATGATCTGGGAAGAATACAAGCATAAGAATATAACATATGCCTTACTGAGTAAGACCAAGGGTCCATCAAGCCCAGTATCCTGTTTCCAACAGTCACAAGTACCCTGTCAGGTTCCCAAAAGGTATATAGACTTCATCCTGCTTGTTCCAGGGGAAAGCAGTGGATTTCCCCAGTCCATGGTTTGTGGACTTTTCCTCCAGGAATTTGTGCAAACTTCTTTTAAACCCAGCTACACTAACAGCATTTATTACATCCTCTAATAACGAATTCCAGAATTTGATTATGCATTGAGCGAGAAAATATTTCCTCCAATTAGTCTTAAATGTGCTACATTGTAGTTTCATTGCGTGTCCCCTAGTCTTTCTACTTTTTGAAGGAATAAACAACCAATCTACGTTTACCCATTTCACCCCACTCATTATTTTATAGACCTCTATCATTTCTCCCCTCATACGTCTTTTTTTCTAAGCTGAAGAGCCCTAACCTTTTAAGCCTCTCCTCATAGGGGTGTCCTTCCATCCCCTTTATCATTTTGGTGGCTCTTCTCTGTATCTTTTCTAATTCCACTATACCCTTTTTAAGATAAGGAAACCAGAACTGCACACAGTATTCAAGGCGCAGTCGCGCCATGAAACAAAACAGAAGAATTATAATATCCTTGGTTTTATTCTCCATTCCTTTCCTTATGATTCCTAGCATTCTATTTGCTTTCTTGGCTGCGACTGCACACTGAGCAGAGGATTTCAATGTATTATCCACAATATGGCCAGATCCTTTTCCTGGGTGGTGATTCCTAAAGTGGAACTTTGCTTCGTAGTTTAAGTTGGTCTTCCCTAAGTGCATAATTTTGTACTTGTCAACATTAAATTTCATCTGCCATTTGGATGCCCGGTCTCCCAATTTATCAAGGTCCTCTTGCAATTTTTCACAATCCTCTTATGTTTTAACAACGTTGAATAATTTTGTGCCATCTGCAAATTTGACTACCTCACTCATTATTCCCATTTCCAGGTCATTTATGAATATGTTAAAAAGCAGCGGACCCATCACAGATCCCTGTGGTACTCCACTATTCAGCCTTCTCCACTGAGAAAATAGGGCATTTAGTCCTACTCTTTGTTTTCGATCTTTTAACCAGTTCCGAATCCACAATAGTACACTGCCTCCTATCCCATGACTTTTTAATTTCCGCAAAAGTCTCTCATGAGGGACCTTGTCAAAGGCTTTCTGAAAATCCAGATACACTATATAAAGTGCCTCAGCTTTGTCTGTTTATTTACCTTCATTAAAAAATATAAGAGATTAGTGAGATAAGAATTTCCTTGGCTAAATCCATGTTGGCTTTCTACCATTAAACTATAACTATCTACATGTTCACTAATTTTGTTCTTTATGATGGTTTCTACCATTTTTCCTGGTACTGACGTCAGGCTCACAGGTCTGTAGTTTTCTGGATCACTCCTGGAACTCTTTTTAAAAACTGGTGGTACATTGGCCATACTCCAATCTTCAGGTACTTTTAATGATTTTAATGATAGTTCACAGATTACTAAAAGTAGGTATGAAATCTTTTCGGTTCTTTAAGCACCCTGGGATGTATGCCAGCCTGTCCAAGTGATTTGTACTCTTTATCAAATAGCTGTATAACATGTTTATGTTTATGTTTTATTAAAATTTGATATTCCGCCCATACCAAATAGGCAACTGGGTGGTTTACAATTTAAATTTACATAGCTGCGGAAAAGAGAAAAGAACGCCATTATTAAAAACAGTAAAGAGGAAGAAAGAATAAATAAATAGAACAAATAAAACAAGGACATGACTACAAGGGAAGGTCAGAGGGAGGGCAAGAGAGAAAAAGCAAAACAGAGGGGCAAACTACAGGGGAAGGTTAAATGCCATGGTGAATAGATGGGTTTTTAGCTTTGATTTGAAGTGTTGGAGAGACGTTTCAGTGCGGAGGGAAAGAGGGAGTGAATTCCAGAGCCGGGGACCCAGGAAATAGAAAGCAGAAGAACATCTTCATAATTTATCAAGATTTGTTTCAATTCCTCTGATATATCACCTTTAAATATCATTTCTGGCATGGGTAAGTTCCTACATCTTCTTCAGTAAAGACTGAAGCAAAGAATTCATTCAGTCTCTCCACTGTGGTCTTGTCCTCTCTTAATGTCCCTTTTACCCCTCTATTATCTAATGGTCCAACTGACTCTCTCACTGGTGTTTTGCTAAACTTGTAGTTGAAAAAGTTTCAATTATGTGCTTTTGCTTCCATGGCAAGCTTTTTTTTCAAGTTCTCTCTTTGCCTGCTTTATCAATGCTTTGCATTTAGCTTGCTGGTACTTATGCTATTTCCTGTTTTCATCATTCGGCTCTTTTTTCTATTTTCTGAAAGATCCTCTCTTAGCTGTAACAACCTCTCTGACTTCACCTTTAAGCAATGCTGGTTGTCGTTTGGCCTTACTTTCACCTTTCTTTCTTTTTTTTTAAACTATTAAAACAGACAGGTCATACACCAACAATAAAACCCAGCACAATATATAAAAACAAAGATCTCTATGCCCCACTTTCCGAGATGAAACAATGCAGAGAAATCAACAACACCCTAGCCCCATACATATCAGTATGCAAACCTATGCAACCCATCCACACCCAGCCTCATATCTGTACCTGCCAAATCCAATATTTACCTCATAAAGAGCAGGAAAGCTTTTCAATAATAGCCAGTTCCAGTAGATGCCAAAAAACAAGGTTGGGACCCCTTTCCAAAAAGTAGCAATCACATGTTAGGCTGCCAGTGACATCTCCATCCCATACCTCAACAAACACAGGGAAAGGGTCAGCCCCACCCACTTACCCATAATCGCCTAGATCTCCCATTCAACCTGAGATTGCATAATCAGTGGACAAGTCCACAACACATGGAAATGATTGCTACGACAACCACACTGTCAAAATCCAAAAACACTCCACCACATGTCATGAAGCTGAAGCTACTGAGAGTGCAGACTTAGGAAAAAACCCTGTCTTTCATAGAGCTGCTGATATGCAGAGGGTGCAATTACCTTGCAGCCCAGCTAGAGGGAGCAGGAGCAAAACTACTGAGGCTGAGTTAGCACACCCAGCCACTGATTATGTAAGAGCTAATCAGCTGCACCTGACGACAAGCCTGGGAAACTCAAAGGTAGAATGCCTTTATAAGAGAAAGGCAGTCCAGAGGAGAGCAGGCCAGCAGGAGGAGCCAGTCCAGAGGAAAGCAGGCCAGCAGGAGAAGCCAGTCCAGAGGAAAGCAGGCCAGCAGGAGGAACCAGTCCAGAGGGAAGCAGGCCAGCAGGAGGAACCAGTCCAGAGGAAAGCAGGCCAGCTGAAGGAACCAGTTCAGTGGGAACAGGTCCAGAGGGAAGCCGTCTGGAGGAAAGCAGTCCAGAGAGGGACAGTTCAGAGAGAGACTGCCAGGAGAAGCACTTCAGATGGAAGGAGTGACACCTCCAGCCCAAGCAGCGTAGCTGGATCAAGCAGAACGCCCAGAACAGTAAGTGCTGGAAAAGGAGCAGAGAAAGTCAGAAAGAAAGACAGCTCGAGGAGAGTCAGTCTGGAGAGAGACTCGGTAGCAAAGGACCAGAGAGGCAAAGAGCTTGAGAGGAGAAAGCCATGCTTTGAGAGAGGCCTACGCTCACAGGAGGAGTCTGAATCAGGATTAAGAGGTATAAGAAGGAAAGCTTCTGATAGCAGAACTACCTTTACCCAGAAGCAAGGAAATCCGGATTCCTCACCAGGTTTTCCTAAACTACAGAAGGGGCAAGCACTGCTCAGAAGGTTCCAAGGGAAAGCCTATCCCCAGAGAGAGGTGCCTCCGAGAGAAAGCTCCAGTTATACCGGCTACAGGAGGAAGCCCAGGTATGGTGCCACTTCATTTATAAAAGAAAGTTTATCTCCTAGATGCGCTGGTGAAACAGATGCTCAGTGCAGGAGAAAAGGAAACAAGTCAAAACTTTACAAACCAGTATTTAAGGGCAGAAGAACAGGACGTGTTCATTTGGGAGCCTTAGAACAGCCCTATTGGAAACAAGCAAACAGAGACAGAGTCTGGGAAAGTATAGCAGCAAGGGAGACATCCAATTCAGAGGGCGCGGCCAGTGACCCAGAGTCCATGGAAATAGACCTAGAGAATCCTATTCCCATGCCTCCAGATGAATCTATGGATTGTATCTTGTGTATTGCTAGCAGCCTTGAGTCATTAGCAGAACTGTGAATTGAACAGACCTTTTTGCTTTAAGAATGCTCATCTTTTGTGCTAAGTGCCAGAGAACTGTTTTGCTTATTTAAGTTGCTCTGAAGTAAGAGAATCTTTTAGTTAATCTCTCCAATCAACTGTGAAACTTGTAACAGTCTTTCTTCTTGCTTATGTTTGGTGATACCCTGAAAGAAAGGACTTTCTTTATTTCTGTGCCTTACTGAGCCTTTGTGTTAAAGGGGAAATAAAAGCCTTAATACCCTCTATTTGGCTTATACAATCTGTTCATACAAGGAGCTGGACTACAAAGACCAACCTGCACTTGGCCTTAAAGAGCCCTTTCCTCCTTGAAGCAATAAAAAATGCGCAGCCTACCCTTACAGCCATTGGCCACCAGGGTGTGCTGACGACACACAACAGGACTGGTAGTTAATATAGCAACAAAAAGAGAAAAAAAGACTTCTTTGTGTCCCACATTCTCTCTGTATCTTTTACCAACCTATAAGGGGGTCTCAGAACTCACGGGCTAATGAGTGATTTACATCAATCTCTGTAAAACATTCGCCCTTTTGCATCAATAGCCAACCCTTATGGTGAGCATATACATCAGCAATGTGCAGAAAGAACGCAACAGCAAACTTAGCTTCATAAATACGTCAGCCTGTCACGATCAATCTGGTGCCCCGACGCCCCCCACTCAAGCACCCTTGAGTGGGGGCACAATCTTGAGTGGGGGGCGTCGGGGCACCAGATTGATCGTGACAGGCTGAAGGATTTTACAATCATCTACCTGCTTCTTATGGTTACCTTTCTCTGGAGGGCTTCCTCTCAGGGCTGGCTTTCCTCCAACCCTTCTGTGGCTAAGGCTTGGCACAAAGAGCAATCCATGAGGGTGTCTTCCTCATTCAGCTCAGCATCATGCTCTCCTAGTTGCATAGACTCTGACTCTCCTTCTGACTCACCGGGCTCGGCTAACAGCCTCTTGTTAGAGCTGAGAGTGTCTCCTGCTCCTCTGCATTGCCCCACATAAGTCAGGCTTCTCCTGCTCTGCTCAGCATTAATCAGGCTTCTTAGGCTCGTACCTGTGCCTCGGCTTGTATCAGCTTCTCTCTCTCTTTCTCCTCTTCTTGCCTTTGCCTCTGCCCTTGCTTCTGGCATCCCTTCCACCCTCTCTCTTTCTCCTTTACTATAATCTAGCATAGGCTTATATCTCCAGGGTTCTAGCCCCACCTCCTCTCTTCCCAGGTGACGGAGATCACTCTGCTTTCTGGCACTTGAGTTATCAGGGAGCTTACTGACATAAGGGTCTTGGACCTTAGGTCTGTAATCCCTCTCCCTTATTTCACTAGGGGAAACATGAAACCTGTTCCAGCTGGAGGTTTTCTGGTTCCTAGGTGAGGTCGTGGCTTTGTTTCACTGACCTTGCAAAAGGGGCCCTTTTACTAGGGTGAACTCTTTGCCTTTTTCCCTTTCCCCTAACTTAGGATAGGCTTCCTTACCACAATATGCTCCAAAAGGCCAAACCATCAATAAGGAGTACTACGTTCAAGTTCTGACTCATTTGAGAGATGCAGTTCTTCGTAACAAGTCAGTTGCACAGGAATGGTGAATGGTTGCTTCATCACAATAACACCCCAGCTTGCGCATCACATCTTGTCCAGCAGTTCTTGGCCAAACACCAAATTGAACAAGTTGGTCAGCCTCCGCACTCACTGACCTCGCACCCTGTGACTTTTTCTTGTTTCCAAAACTGAAATTACCACTGAAAGGAAGGAGATTCGACGACTTGGAGACCATTAAGAAAAATTGTTTTCTTGGAAGGAGACTACTTGGAAGGAGACCGAGTGCAATAACTGCCAGTGTTAAACTTCTTGTGTATTGTACAAGTCTCAATGCTTTTTGATTGCACCTCGTATTCAACGCCTAATCTCGAGGAATACATGTATATAATGAACTCATGATCTTTGCAATTTTCCGGGTCATGCTGTGTCTTCATAACTGGAACCAACATTTCAGCCACAATACTGTGGCTTTCTTCAGGGTGAAGTGGTTACGTGGTGGATGTCTGCTCTTTTATTACAACAGTTCTCAAACCAGATTGGTGGGGTTGAGGTGGGAAATTTTAATTTAGAATTTCTGCAGGAAAGTTCATTGAAGAAAGCGGTCGGTTCCAGTTACTAAGACACAGCATGATCCAAAAAACTGCAAAGATCATCATACTAGTTGTAGAAGACCAAGAGAATATTTAAAAGCAACTCTACAGGGGGAACATATTTAAACTCACCAACCAATGAACCTTCCAGCCTGTGGGAAAAGAGAGGTCTCTAGCCTTTCTTCATCTCGAGAAAGCCAAGTTTCATACCACCCAGCTGTGTGAAGGTAAATGACGCCGAACTACAAGTGAAACCTGCTATACGTTACCTTGGGGTTACATTGGACCAAAATCTCGACATGAAGAAACACATAGCCAATACTGTAAGAGCGATCTACTTTAAAATCAGATCCCTCAGACACCTACGCCCGTTACTCGAACCAGATGATTTCCGCACCATTTACCAAGCCCTGATCATTCCACATTTCGATTATTCAAACTCCATACTACAAGGGCTCCCCCGATCCACCCTGAACCCCCTGCAACTTGCTATGAACAGCGCAGCACGGGTACTCTTTGGAGCATCCAGGAGAGACCATGTGACACCCCTCCTGAAACAGTTACACTGGCTCCCCATTCAAGCCAGGATCAGTTTTAAGACCTTGCTGATGATATTCAAAGCTGACAAGGGGCTCTCCTCCTCCTCTCTATCTGACCTCATCCAACCACTTGCACCTAATAGACCAAGAAGAACCGCAGAGTCCAACATGCTTGAAATAGCTAAAGAAATGACAAGCTGCACCAAATCAACAGCTAACAGAGCCTTCCGACTCTGCGCCCCAAGTCTATGGAATACATTACCACCTCATATCAGAGCAATCCCCAACTTGAGCCAGTTCAGGAAGGCCCTTAAACATTTCCTCTTCATCAAATATCTCTCTGACAACTCCGAACCCCAGTCACACTCAAATAGTGAGCAACTCAATATTAGTAGTAGTCAAGTAGACAAGCCCTCACAACAGGCTTTCCCAACAATATAAAACATCAAACAGTATCCACTCTCATTACACCTCCTATGTACATAGTTTACCCTGCTCTCCAAGTTCCATTTCCTGTTAAATGCAATGACCAGACATATGTAAACTGTCGGATGTTTCTGTTCTATGTAAACCGCGCTGATGGCAAATAGTGCGGTATATAAGAAATGTTAATAAATAAACTTTCCTACCAAAATTAAAAATGCTTAGGTACACCAGACTAGATGAACCATCTGCTATCATATAGCTATTTGTGCCAAACATGGATTCTGTTGGCTTACATGTGCATCCCCTAAATGAAATAAGTATACAGGTGTAGAGTTTTGTTCTGTCTGGGCCATGCCTCGATATGCCCCTCTGCACTTTCCACATGGCATGGATATCAGTGTGTAAATTAATCCCGTTTTAAAATGTCCATTTACACACGAGTGTGATTTACACTTGTGTATGACCAGTTATACAGTAAATCACAAATAGGGCTTCTAAAATAACCCTCTTGATGTCCAATTCTTTGGTTTTACAGAATTGTTCTGTGGGGGGGGGGGGGGAATGGTTGGGTCATAATTACTGAGCTGAATTATCAAAATCTCAAGGAAGAGGCCTATGATTTGAGTATTAAAGATGGGACCCTATGGTTGAAAGTTCATCTAGGGCAGTGGCTCCCAAACCTGTCTTGGGAGGACCTCCAGCCAGCAATATTTTAAGGTACGTACATGCAACTCTATCACATGCAAATTCTTTGTGGATATCCTGGAAACCTGACTGGCTGGGGAGCCCAGGATAAGTTTGGGAACCGCTGACCTAGGCTCTCTACTATGCTTGAAGTGACTTTGCCCACATTGCAAGGCCTTTAACTGACTAGAAGGAAGGAGGCACATCATGCCACACTTGAATGGGCCTGTACGGGCTAGCAAAGAGTAGAAAAGTGCTTGCATCAGACCACACGATCTTGAGGGAGAAGGTATGTGTGACTCCCTGGTGCACAAAGATCTTCAGCATTGTAGCCTGGAAAGCACAGGATGGAAGACAGAGAGAAAAGGAGGGTGGAGGGGACTGCTAATGGACAGGATGTTCAAGAGGAAGAGAGAGTGGGGGCTGCTGCTGTTGGTGAAAAGGCTGGAAGAGAGAGAAGGATGCTGCTGGGGAAGGAGTGGAGGGGAAGAAAGAAGGGGACGCAGGGTAAATGGTGAGGTGTAGAGAAAGTGGAATGCAGGGCAAGAAGTGTTTGTGGAGGAACAAGGGGGATACAAGGTAAGCAGGAAAGTTTAGGAGTTAAAGGAAGTTGCAGGAGAAGGAGTGGAGGGGGAGAGAAAGGAGGATGAAAGGCAGGAGGGGAGAGAGGAGGGTGTTATACCACTGGCATTACCACTAGAGGGAGCAGCTACTAGAAAGTCAAAGGAGGAGTGTATAAAATCATATCATCTACCCTGGTGGCAGAAAAAGCGGGATGTGGCACTGTACTCAATCCACGCATCTATTATCACTCAGTCTCTAATATCCTCATACTCATTACTTCCCTTCTCAGCTGAACCCCATCCTAACTTCTACCCACTGACACTAATGTGTGCTGAGCGGATGCAAAACGATCACTGCACTACTCACTCACTTTCTTACCAACCCACAGCAGAAGAAATCCTATCCAGAATTATCATTATAAATGATGTCTCAATGCTGCTAATAAAAGTGTAAAATTATCCCTTACCAAGTGAGATCAGGGTTTGATAATTATCTTTCATCACCTCGATGTAAAGCTTCTTCTGCCTATCATTTAAATACTCCCACTCCATCTGGGAAAAAGAGACAATGTCCTCAGATGTCATCCGCATCTGAAACACAAACCAGAAATGCACTCTGCACCTTCTGTATCACATCCATCAGCTCAGCAAGGCAGGGGAGAGTTTTCTTGGTGTATGTAATTTGAAGTCACGCAGCACATAGTCAGGGCTGGGCCATTCATCAGTCAGACTAGGCAGCCACCTAGTGCAGCAGGCCCCTCCACAATTTTTAAAGCTTTTTGCCACCGCTTCAGTGCCACAGCAGACTTTAAAATGCCTGTGTGCACATAGAGCCTGCCACTCCTGCTACAACTTCCTGTTACAGGGGGCAGGAGCAGCAAGCCATTCACTTTAAGATGTGGTGCTGATAGCTGCAGAAAGCCACCGCTTTCCAAAAACTGAGGCATTGCCATGCCACCTCCTCTCCCAAATGAGATTTGGCGGGTGCAGCGTGATGGGACTGCCTAGGGCGGCGCCAGCCCTGTACAAAATCCCACAGCAGGGTTAGAGCAACTGGAAACAAATTACACACAGAACCTGGGACACAAAATCTTCCTTTGTGCGACTCCTGATCTCTTTCCTTCCCCTTAAGAAGGTCCAAAAGTGCCTTTCCTCAGGTCTGCTTGGTGTCCTGACTCTGCAGTGTAGAAATCTGCAACAGTGCTTGGAGGGCGGGAAAATGGGGTTTCTCTCTGTTTTTGCTCTTTACAAGATTAGAAATGAACTGAGGGCTCTTTCTGTGCTTGCAGTGGAGGAGCTGAGGGTTTGTCTGACAGTGCTCAGCAGCTGTTACAGGAGCAGAGAGACAGGAAATGCGGGTAGAAGCTAGGGTCGCCAACTGGCTCCAGATGCGTCCGACAGGTTCGATCCAGTCCTGGGTTTACCTCATTGCATGCAGGGATATGTAGTTGTGATTTCTCCATAAGAAAAGAAAAACTACAAGTAACTGCATGCAATAGGGTAAACCCAGGACTGAAGCAAGCCTGTCGGGCGCATCTAGAGCCAGTTGGCAACCCTAGTAGAAGCTGAGATTTGGAGCTGGAGGTTTCCATTTAACTGCCAAGTTTAGGAGAGAGGAAGAAGAGACTCCGCCTCCTGCTGGGCGCAGGCTGATGACATCACCATGAGGAGCTAGAGCTTTACAGAGTTCCAAGAGCAAGCTGAGAGATACACTCAGAGCCTTTTCTTCTTAGCTCCACCCCTTTAGTGCTGATTGGTCAGAATGTTCCTGGGGGTGGGGAGAAGAGATGTTTCAGCTCCATCTTTTTCCTTCCAGAGGCCGATGCCTGCCGGTAGAGAGCAGAGCTGGAGCTGTGGAGAAGGGCAGGAGAATGGCTGCAGGGCTTTGTGCTCAGAAGGTAGGAGACTGGCAGGAGGTGGTCAGCAGGGGAGGCGGTGCCAGGCAATGTCGTCCAGCCTCTGAGACACACACGGTGCATGGGGCAAGCAGAAGGAGAAATGAGCTTGACACTGCTCAATCCAGTCCTTGGGCTCCAGAAAATAAAGTTCTGCTCTTTATTCCCTGCAACCCCTCAGGCTCTTCTTCCTGGTTCCCCTCACACAAAGCAGCGGTTATTCTTGCTTTCTGCTTCCTGTGATCTCTTTAGATTCTCCTTCCTCTCTCTCTCCTTCCTTTGTGTACTTTGTTTTGAGCGAATTTCCAGAAAATAGGAACTTAAATTTAAAAATGTTACATAATGTAATTGGCAGGCAGTTTATGTTTGGATTTCAGATCACAACATACACGACTGAAGGGTTTTCTGTTTTCATAGTAACATAGTAAATGACGGCAGATAAAGACCAGCATGGTCCATCCAGTCTGCCCAGCAATATGGCAAGAGTAGGTGCACCTGTCGCTCTGTGCAGGCCACCTCTCCCCATGTCTTTGTTTAGGGGTGAACCCACCACTCCATGTAGGGCACCCCTATTTGTTGAGAAGTTAGATGGTTCAGTTTATTTTGTTTTTATCCTGTTTCTGTAAAGGGATCCACTGTGTCTGTCCCATGCCGTTTTGAATTCTGTCACTGTGTTTGCCCCCACCACTTCCATCGGGAGGGCATTCCAAGCATCCACCACCCTTTCAGTGAAAAAATATTTCCTGACATTGCTTTTCAATTTACCACCTTGCAGCTTCATGTTATGCCCTCTAGTTTTACAGCTTCCCTGTCTTTGGAAGAGGTTTGTTTGTTCATCTTTTCTCTTTAAGTATTTAAAGGTCTGAATCATATCTCCCCTGTCCCTCCTCTACTCCAGCGTGTACATATTTAGGTCTTCAAGTCTCTTCTCATAAGGCTTCTGACGCAGGCTCCAAATCATTTTGGTCACCTTCCTCTGAACAGTTTCCAGTCTTTTTACATCTTTTGCAAGATACGGTCTCCAAAACCGAACACAGTATTCCAAGTGAGGCCTCACCAGCGACCTGTACAGGGTTAAACCTTTGTTCCCAAACGGCCACATCAGCGGAAATGGTGCAAGTTGAAATATATGCATTGCAGCTCATTCTGGAGATAAGAGAAATATTTATCCAGGGCTGAGTTAACTATTAAGCAAACTAGGTGGTTGCCTAGAGTGGCAATTTCTGGGTGGGGGTAGCAAAATGATAGCTGCAGTTAAAGCAGAAACAGATCTGGATAGCCATGCAGACTCTGAGAACCATCAAGTGTCCTTTTAATCCTTTTTTTTACAGGATCATTCTGGGAGGGATGATATTGGAATAATCTGGGTTGCTGAGTTTAATTCTTCAAATGTTGTGTGTAGGGATGATTATGAGCCTAAAATGTAATGGGGGTAGGGGAGTGTTGAATTCCATAGTGGGCCACCTGAGCTTCTGTCCCATTTTCAGGATGTACCTTCCCCCCCCCCCCCTTACCCAATGCAGGCATAACGGTGCTGTCACAGTTAAACATGTGTGCCTAACAGTTATGTTGGGCAGTTTTCCTTGTGCTACTTTGCTGTGCTTCTAACCCACCTTGAGCTTTCCCAGAAGACATTTCCATGCTGCAGCTGACCCTCATGCCCGGCTAAACCACTTTGTGGGAAGAGCCTTTCACCAGACACAAGCAGGATGTATGTGCAAAACAAACTCATTTGGAGAAATTGTCCCGAGAGACCCTTCTTGGCTGTAGTGGATATGCAGGATTTTTCCCATGCCACTGTGGGGTGTGGCCTACAGCTGAGAAACCCTCACCTTGGTGCTCTTTCTGTCCAGTGGCTTACTTTCAGCCTGCCGTCTTACCCCTGCCTTTGGTGGCTAGCCGCTGGAGCCTTGCCACTATGGTCCACCTAGGAAAAGAGGAGTAGAAGACCGTGGCAGGCTCACTCTTGGCTGACTGACGTGGCCAGGGCAATATCCCTGCTATGCAACCTCGGGCAGGCCCGTAGCATTGCCTGATGCTGCAAAGTCTTAATAGTACTGTTGGAGCTCCCCAGAACTATCGGCGATTGGTTCATAGTGTGCTACACTGGTCCAGGCATGGCAGCCCTGCTGCTTACTCATGCTCTGGAGAGGTGCAGTAGCATCTTCCCCTGGGCACCTCAACAACATTTGGGCCTCTCCAAGTCAATGCTGCATTGCACTTGCACGATGCTGACCGATACCACTATTCCCCGGATCAGACATGCTTGAAAAGCCGCCTGTTCCACAGTACCGAACGATGGCAGTGCAGCCTACCATGGAGCAATGAGCATTGTGGTCCATCTGGCCCTTTGAAGGATTCCTGCATGCCCACCGCCATCGCCTTCTGTAGTTGGCGAGACCCGGCTCTTCCCAGAGAAAGTAGAAAAAAACAGCAGGGCAAAAAAACATGACTTGGACCGAGAAGGTGATTTTTTCCTTTGGAAAGGGATTATTTTATGAATCGTATGTCCCTATCTTGGGTTCTGTGTAGATGCTGGTTTTTTTCTACCTTGGGGTTTTAGTGGGGGATCTCTCCTCCAATTTGTGTTCCCCTGGAGAAGAGCCATGCACTGGTACAAACCACGCAGAAATCTGCTGAACCAGGCATCCCAGAGAAGCCCTTGGGTTTCTTAGACTGGGGCTGCGTAGAACACAGAGAATCTGCCTTTGACACAGAGCTGCACTGGGTGGCCCGTCCTCCTGGGTGCTGGAGTACCGTTGAGGATTGCTGTGTTTCTAACAGAGCCAATATTTGTCATCTGTGTGGCTACCCTCATCTCGAGAGGTCAGTCCTGTCCTTGGCCTATGGCAGTGGAAAAGCTAGTCTGTCATGACAATGTAACTATGCTGAAGCCATTGCTGACGCCTCCACTCCAGTTATACTAATGACCACTTGGACCCTGGTTGAGGCCCCGGTGGCAAAAGACACCACTGATGTAAAAAGAAAAACCATGAGGAGGTGTGGAAAACACAGGAATGGTTTCCTTTCCTCCTCTATAAAGACCTGCCCCTGGCAAAATTTTCAATCTCTTTTGGTCAAGTTACCGAACGATTGGTTTATACCAAAGAATTATTAAATATCGCTCATGTGTCAATAAAGTGGATTTTGCATTTATTTCTTTATCTTTTTCTTATATATTTCTATTAATTAACTAACTTGAGGTCTCAGACTCTGCGGCTCTGCTATTGGGACTGAACGTCCGTTATTCTAGCAGTTTGCCCGTTTGCATCAATGACCTCATACTGAAAAGCACGTACTCAGGTGACTATATTACGTTCAACTTTTTTATGTCTTTTAACAAAGACTACTTATCTTAAATATGTTGCACCCGTCAATGTGAAAAAAGGACAGTTTAAGAATCCCGACGCCCTCTATGGGTACCGCTCTCGCGTTTCAGATTGAAACTTTCTTCAGGGGATACTCCTCAAACTCATAGTCCTATAAGCTTTTCAACATTATCAAAACGCTGCTGCCCGCATTTCATGTAAATGTTATCAGTTTTCTCTTCAGCTCAAGAATGCGCGGCGTTTCATTCTTGAGCTGAAGAGAAAACTGATAACATTTACATGAAATGCGGGCAGCAGCGTTTTGATAATGTTGAAAAGCTTATAGGACTATGAGTTTGAGGAGTATCCCCTGAAGAAAGTTTCAATCTGAAACGCGAGAGCGGTACCCATAGAGGGCGTCGGGATTCTTAAACTGTCCTTTTTTCACATTGACGGGTGCAACATATTTAAGATAAGTAGTCTTTGTTAAAAGACATAAAAAAGTTGAACGTAATATAGTCACCTGAGTACGTGCTTTTCAGTATGAGGTCATTGATGCAAACGGGCAAACTGCTAGAATAACGGACGTTCAGTCCCAATAGCAGAGCCGCAGAGTCTGAGACCTCAAGTTAGTTAATTAATAGAAATATATAAGAAAAAGATAAAGAAATAAATGCAAAATCCACTTTATTGACACATGAGCGATATTTAATAATTCCCTGGCAAAATTTTGGCATCTAGGGCTTGGAAATCTCGAGAGTTAAAAGGGCTAATGTAGAAACTATGTGCTAGATCCCAGTGCTTAAAGTTGTAGTACCAGGTTTCACAATGTAAATTTTGGTAGTTTTAGCTCACACTTTTCCAGTAGTAAATTAAGGTGAGTTATAGTCAGGTACTGTAGGTATTTCCCTGTCCCTGGAGGGCTTACGATCTAAGGTTGTACCTGAGGTGATGGGTTAAGTGAGTTGCCGAAGGCCGCTTATGCACTCCTCCTCCTAGTGGTGATAGAATCGGAGACGGCCTTCCCTCCATGGTCCATGCACCATTAACCATTACGTACCTCTCTGCTGACCTCTAGCGTTTTAACCATTACACCACTCTCCAGCTAGTAACCTCACCATCTATTCGTCCTCCCTGACTATTTTTGCCCTATTCTTTTACTGGATTGCGACATTGCAACTCTTCCTGCAAGATACTTGCCTTCCAACCCAAAGGTCATTAGTTTCAGGCCATCCTCTGGGGAAACCCCCCTCCCCCTTCTATGCTAAAGGAGCCCATTCTGCCGCCTTTTCATCGTTTCTCAGCCTTCATATAGCCAGTGTTTGTTGATAGCATACCTGAGCGGTCCAAAGTGCTTTATTTAGACACCAATCTGGCACCACCGATGGTTGCCTTTCGTTTACTCCATAATTTATGTTCATTTTGTCTTTGACACATTACCAGCTATCCTGTCAGGTCCAGATAGTGCCTGTATCAGTGGGCTACGATGCCTGTGACCTCCAAAGCTGGTGAGAGAGGCCTACCCAGCTGTGTTCTGTGGCGTAGCGGGTTGTCATGTTGGCCTTACATGCAAAACACAGGCCGAAACTGCAGCGCACCTTCAAAGTTGCCGAATAGTTCTTTGCTGCAAATTCTGTCCAGCTCCATTCCCTCCTTTATCGCCAGCTCTACCTGGTCTCTCTCCCACGCTGTTGATTAGAGGTGTTCGATTTCTTGTATATCGAACTCCCGCATCAGAGAGATTTACATACAATGGAGGCAGTGCATGCAAACTTCTCTCATGCAAATTCATTGTGCTTATCTTGAAAACCTGACTGGCTAGGTGTGTCCCGAGGACTGGGTGAGAACCCTTGGTCGAGGGGTTTGATTCTCGCCTCAGGCACGAAAGGTCCCAGATTCAGATCCCAGACAAGCCCGTTGGCACGCTTCCTCAGGCCAAAGCCGCCTTAGTGCAGTAAGCAGCGCGTCGATCTCCTAATATGAAGATCCCGAGCTCACGCTTCAGAGAAGCTGACTGGCTGTGGGGAGAGGGAAGGGAATAAAAGAGAGAGGGTTGACAGTGGAGGGGGAGGAGACAAAACTGTTGCCCGTGGAGGAGAGGTAGAGGGAGAAAGTGCTGATAGAGTGCCGGAGAAAGAAAGGTGCTGCTGGAGGAGGGGAGAAGGAGAAGAGGGCTGGCAGTATATACATTGGAGGGAGGCAGAGAGAGAGAGGGGCAATGCTGGCTTTATGTGCATTGGGGAGTGAGCTGCTGATATGTGTTGGTGGGCAGGTAGCAGAGAGAGTGACTAGGGCTGCCAGGCCAGCTTGGATGGTTTTCTTAAAGGAAAGCTGTCAGCTGGCAGAACCTGAAAACTGGACTGTGTGTGCAAGTGCTGGCTTTCTGCTGACGGCCAGCCTGGAATGGACTTTTACTTCTGAAAAAGAGTTCCCTCTGGGCTGATCCTCCTTGCGGTTCCTACAGCAGCATCCGTTATAGAAGACATGCGAGGCCAGTGCGTGCTTTCCTCTCAAGATCCACCTCCTGCTAGGAGAAAAACAATAGCTGCAGGGCTTGGGAGAGGCGCACGTGTAGACCTCGGCCCTGATTTTACATGCCAGCCAAAGCATGGCGGCAGGAACAGGGATAAGGGTAGAGAGGAGGGGGGGCTGGTAGCAGCGGCTCAAAGCAGGAATGAACCCAGAGTGGCAGCCGTTCCCTGAAAGGACTGTATTGGTGGTGAGGCGGGAGGGAACACATGATAGAACTGGACTTATATCGGAGAAAGAGAGAGAGAGTGCTAGGGCTGGAACAGGACGTTCAGAGCGGTGTACTGGGAAAGGGCATAGACAAGAATGCTGAGAAGAGGGCCAGAGACAGGGCGGGCCCAACCATCAGGAAAACTAGGTGGTCACCTAGGGTGGCAGTTGCTTTGGGAGAGGAGGACAGCAAAGAACAGAGCATTCAAAACTAAATAATAGATTCTGACATCTGAGGGGGGGGGGTGTTATAAGGCTTAAGGTTCACCTAGGACACCCACACCTTGAACCAGCTCTGGGGTTGATCCTGGCCGGAGAGGGGTGAGAGATATTGGCAGGTCAGCCTGAAGGGAAAGAGAGTAATGCGCACAGTTGAGCGGTGACAGGTTGGGGCGAGAGAAGGCAACATATGGGAATGAGCTGAAGGTGAGAATGAGGATGGCTGATGGGGAAAGACTGAAGAGAAAATGAGAGCAACTGATGAGGAAAGGTGTTGGGCTCCTCTCTAACCCCATTCAGATCCAGGCTAGAAACTCATCTCTTTGAGGCCGCTTTTGGATCCTGATACCCTCAATCTTCTGTTCTCCTCCTATGTGTTTCCTTACCATTCCCCTAGATACATCCTAGTTCCCAGTTGTTCTTTAGTCTCTCTTGTAAGCTCTGGTGAGCAGGGACTGTCTCTTACCTGTCTCTGTACAGCACTGCATAGGCCTTGTAGCACTATACAGTACAAATGATAAGTAGTAGGACAAGTGGGGACAGGCTAAAGGAGAGAATGAGAGGGGCTGGTTGGGATAGACTTGGGGTGAGGGGGACAGTAGGCGATTTTGGTGAAGGCTGGCCAGGATGAAAAAACAGCAAACTGCCACGTAGGCAGCCAAGAACCAGTCAGGAAACGTGGCAGGGAGTTCCAAAACGCCTTTATTAATCCACGGATCAAGTGTGCCTAAAAACCGGACACAGGCCGTGTTTCGTTTACCACTTCCTCAGGGGTTAACGGCTCACTAAAAATACATATATATATACAGACAATGAATTAAAAACCACAACAAATAAAACAAAAATCAAAATGCATAAGCATATAAAAGTTAATAAAGCACACATCATCTTAAATAATTAAAACAAATAAATAAACTAATAAACATAGTGTGATAAACCATTGATAAAATAACCTATTGCATTAAATAATAAACAACATGCAACAATATAAAACACAAACTGCGTACACTGTAAAGACAAACTCAAAAAAGGAGAGAGAGGAGGACCAAAAAGACATGCAATATCCATCATATAAAACACAGTGTATAAAAAATGTTAAATTACAAATAAGTAAAACATGAACATACTGGTAATAAAATAAACGTTGCTTCATAATTACATAAAGAGTAAAAAGCATTACAGAGAAAACTGGAGGAGATAGGAGTGAATCAGTGGAATACATATAAATAAGTGGGATACATATAAAATTATGAAATAGCTGTGCACGTATCCAAAAGAAAAACCAAAGCCAGGACCAGCTTATGGATATCAACAGACCACCAATACAACAAGCCAATTAAAAACCTACCGATATGACAGCCAATGTAAATCGCGGATCTCCTTGAATAGCAGGGCCGAGGGAACAACTTGCCCCTCACATACGATGTGAATGAAACTGTACATAAATAAATAAACAAATAAAATATGAGTAGGGAAGCAAAGGGATACCTTGTGAAATTATAAAATGTCTATACAACTATCCGGAAAAAGGACCCATGAACAAAACCAGTTTATGGATGTCAGCAGAGCAAACAATCGTTTTGGATTGTTGCTCTGCTGACATCCATAAACCTGGTTTTATAATTTCACAAGGTATCCCTTTGTGAATATTTATTTATTTATGTAAATATTTATTGATTTATTGATTTAGACAGTTTTGTATACTGCCTTATCCTTCAATCAAAGCGGTCACAACACAATTGGGGGATACATTTAACACGCGGGGATATGAGACACATACTTACAGGGAACATGGGCAATGGACGGTTAAGTGGCTTGCCCAAGACCACAAGGAGCATCTGTGGGACTAGAAACCCCAGTCCTTCCGGCCCAAGGTTGCTGTCCTCTAGTGGGATTTGAACCCCCGACCTTCCGGCCTGAAGTACCTTACCCCAACCACTAGGCTACTCCTCCCTATTTATTTATTTGTCTTTACAGTGTACGCAGTTTGTGTTTTATATTGTTGCATGTTTATTATTTAATGCAATAGGTTATTTTATCAATGGTTTATCACACTATGTTTATTAGTTTATTTATTGTTTTAATTATTTAAGATGATGTGTGCTTTATTAACTTTTATATGCTTATGCATTTTGATATTTGTTTTATTTGTTGTGGTTTTTAATTCATTGTGTGTGTGTATATATATATATATATTTTTAGTGAGCCGTTAACCCCTGAGGAAGTGGTAAACAAAACACGGCCTGTGTCGGGTTTTTAGGCACACTTGATCCGTGGATTAATAAAGGCGTTTTGGAACTCCCTGCCACGTTTCCTGACTGGTTCTTGGCTGGCCAGGATGAGGCAGAGAGAGAGACAACTGGAGAAGAGGGAAAAGTGAAGACATGCTGGTGGGAGTGAATGGAGAGCTTGGGGGTTCATATATACATGGGATGAGGCTTGGTGGATGGGTCATATGCATGGGGAGCTCTGGGTGGTGTGTTAAATTGGGAAAGTCGATACAATGCAAGTATTGAGCATTAACAGCAAATGAGAGAGAACTTGCTTTAGTTCAAATGTTCTGTTGCTATTCTTTGTTACTTTGAAGTGTTAAATGACTCATTTTGTTAGCCCCGAGACTTTTTAATGATGTATTTGAGAGATGTGTTTTGGGAAAAAAACCAAAAAGCGTGTATTTTCTTTATGCTTGCATTTTACCAAAGAGTTTCAGATGTGGAGGGTAATTTTTATAAACTCCTCCGCAGCCAATGCGGGTTACCACATACATATTTGAGGCCTGTTTTATAAAGTGAAGCCTGCGCATCCTTTGCTTTATAAAGTAGGAGCGTACTCTGGTGCACCTTAACCTAGCTGCAGTGGTTATGTCTGCCCTACAGTGGGTGTAATTGTTCACGCCTACAGTGGGTGGAAACATATGAAAGCTATAGTAGGGAAGGAGTGGCCTAGTGGTTAGGACAAGTTACCTCAGGCCAGAAGGTCGGGGCTTCAAAACCTGCTAGAGGACAGCAACCTTGGGCCGGAAGGACTTGGGTTTCTAGTCCTACAGGTGCTCATCGTGGCCTTGGGCAAGCCACTTAACCCTCCATTGCCTCAAGTACAAAAACATAGATTGTGAGCCCTTCATGGACAAGGGATATATACCACCCTGACTTGTAGAAAAGCAGTATATGAGTCTAGTTAACAACGTAAATATATAGTCTATAAAAGTACATTTTCTGGCATTTCACATTCAAGTGGCCAGTAGCCAGCGACTAGCAAGTACAGTGACTTTGTGAAATGAGATTTGGTGTGCCAGGAGGATCAAGCAGGCTTGAAAGTGTGCCCTGGAATAAAAAAGGTTAAGGAGCACTGATGTAAACAGAGTCTGTACCTACCGAGGTCTTCGCGGCTAACCATACCTTAACGGTGTGTGCTGTTATAGGATTCGCTCTACAAATCTGTCGCACTTTTGGGCTGAGCAGTAAAGAACAACCCTAAACTCGCATCCTTAGACTAATGCTCTCCCAGTGTAAACCAGGAGCTCTGTGTTCCCATTCTCAACCGTTCACTTACGCACAGGAGTCCAGACACCCAGTAATGCAGCCGTTTGATTAGAGAGACCCATCCCACCACTATCTTTAATCCTAAAAATGTTTAGCTTTATCCTCATAAGGAGCGTGATAGAGCACATGCTGAAATACGTAGAGCAGCTTGGAAAAACCCTTATCTTAAGAAGACTGATCCTTCTGTCCAGGAGATACAGTATATAGATCTGACCAGTCTTTCATATCCTTTTTAATCATTTGATAAAAGAATGGATGTCGATGCAGAAAAAAAATCTTAAACTGTAGAGATTATCATGATCCCCCGATAGATAAAGCTCTTGATGGAGAGCTTAAAATTGTACAGATGTTTATGTCCTATGGAAGGATCTCATTCAATTTAGGATGATTTTATAAAAAGTACCACTGTATTCTTCTAATGTCCCTTCATTTACCCTAGGGAAGGAGGGGGAATTGGAGTGAGCGCGCACCTTTTTTTTTTTTTTTTTTTTTCCAGAAGTTTAAGGCAAGTTGCATTTGGGTACAGTAAGTGTTTTCCTGTCCTCGTACAACCTAACAGGCCAATGCAGAAAACCTTACCTTAGAGGCATTTTTCTAGTGCTTTTCCCGCGCTAGGCTTGCTCTCAAGAAAACAAGCTAGCGCCGGAAAAACGACTGTGCTAAATTGGAGCGTACTGGGCGTGCAAATTGCTGCAGATTTAATTGTGCCCGATGTGTGTTAAAAAAAAAAAAAAAATCCCAAAAAACCTGTACTGAAACTTGAAGCCATTTTTTTACATTACTTTTTTTTTCTTATATCTTTCTTTCTTTCTTTTTCCGTTTTAAATTTTTATTAACAACTTCAATACCAAATACAAACCGCTTTGTTCTCAACGTTATACATTCTCCTCAGTACTTACACATAATATCATAGATTCTCCCCCCTTACTAGCTCCTCCTTCCTTTTCATCCCTGCATACGTGTTTCCCCCTCCTACCCCCTCCCCTCTATCAGTAGTCATACCTTCATCTCTCTCTCATCCTGTCGCTTGTATTAGTCTCAGCTCATTGCACTCATAGACCGTTAGCTCTTTCCATACGCCCAATATTAATGCTAGTGTTGAGCCAGCTTTGGGCCGATCGTAGAGATCCCCTGGGAGCAAAAAGATCACCTCAGATGAGCCAGGTATCAAGGAAAGCCCCCGATGCCATCGGCACAATGTTGGGGGGTGAGGGCAGTGCCACCCTCCCAATACAAATCTCCGGTGACCCTGATTTCCCCCACCGCCACTACCCCCCCCCCCCAACACAAAAGACCTGGTGGCCTGAACCCCCCTCAGTATCTTATATGTTGTGGCAGGAGCATTGCCCACATGTTCCCGCCCCTCCGGCATCTAGCCCCATGTGGTGCATCCTGGGACGCACGACATGGGATCGGCTGTCCCAGGTTGCAACATGGGGGGGGGGGGGGTTGTCACTCTGCCATATAAGGCATTTTTTGTTTTATCTGGTAGTCTGACCCCACTTGGTGCATCCCAGGATGCACAGCACAGGGCCGGAAGTATGTCGGCAACTCTCCTGCTGTAACATTTGAGGTACTTGGGAGGGGGAGGGGGGAGGTTTGGGGACACTGAGCCACCAGGTCTTTTGTGTTTTGGGGGATGGAGGGAATCAGGGCTACTGGGCCACTAGAAATTTTATTTCTGTCTGGGGGGTCGGTATTCAGGAAGGGCATCAGGAACGCGTGCTGATTGCATCGGGGGCCTGTTTGTCCAGGATAGCATGCCAAACTTGCACCAACTTATGTGCACATGTGTTTGGCTTGCTCTCCCGGTTTATCGCTGATGTTTCGCGTGCTGGTAATTTGCATATTGCAGCGCAAAAAAGTCAGCATTAAACATCTGCTATGAAACCCTGCACTAGAGCTTTAAGCACTGGGCACTAGCGTGGGGTGTCTGCATTGACTTGTAAGTTTGTACCCGAGGCAGTAGAGGGTTAAGTGACTTGCCTAAGATCACAAGGAACAGCAATGGGCTGCAAAGTTGTCTTTCTTTCCTGTTTCTCAGCCCAGTTCTCTTAACATTAAGCTGCTCCTCCAGCCTTTACAGTAGATGATCTGAGAATGGTTAAGTCCTTTCACTGTCTGTAGTGAAGTGAGTCCTGAAGCCATTGCCTTGTTCAAATCTAGGATGATGCATTTAGTTCCCATTCAGCAGTTTCAGTGGTATTGTCCCTTTGAAGTTGCCATTTTTGATATTAGATTTGTGTCCCTTTATTCTTAGGGACTGGCCTGTTTATCCTGTATAGACAGTAGAGGGATATTATCGGCAGATGATGACAAACATTATCATGGTTAATCAACTCCCAAAAAATAAGGGCTAACGACAAGTGATAAAAACTAAACAGACATTAAAAACCCCCCAACAAATTACCAAAAAAACAATTTACTTAAAGTTGTATGTTGTTCAAAGAAAACACACTTAACTCAAAAATCAACGGGGAAAAAACTCCAGATGTCTTGCTCAAAGTTGAAAGCCAAACAGTTCACCAAACTGGAGTCTCAATAGGCTTAAAGACTCATCCTCATAGATCATAAAAACCTCTATCTTTAAAATTCCTTTATTTTCTTTCAATACTTTTTATATATAATGAATAATAAAAATATTATCTTCATTCAGCCAATGTTCCCACACTCGACGTGGCCACGTTTCGCTGACAAGCTACATCAGGAGCGCGTCATCAAAAATCTTATTGGCTGCCATGTGCTTATATGCTCTAAAACATATGATCATTGCATTTTATAAATACTGCATAAAGAAAATTTCTTCTTATTACTCACATGGTGAACGTAATGTATTGAAATGTGTTTCAACAAGAATTACAAAAAATCGTTTACAAAAACGAGAAAACACGTCAATTGCTCATAATATTGTTACAAACATTAGATCACTATTAACTTTCTTCATGTAACAAATTCTTTTTACTAAGCTTACATCCGCATGGGTACCTCCTGTACCCTTAGATCTCATTTTATTTACCTTCAAGGAAGCAGAATTAAAGGAGGTTGCACAGTTTGAAAAGAAGAAGCACTCTCTTCCATTTAATTTGGATTTGCAAGGTGAAAAGAGCACTGAGTGGTTAAGATGTTAAAAGAATGTCATGATAAGAGTGGAGCAACAGTGGTGTTGAACACTGATGATTATGTCTATAAATTGGAAGGTCAATTACAAGATGGTCAATGTTATTGTAAACAAGATGAGGATCCCATAGAACGTTTTCAACAGTTATTAAAGATTTACGCCGAAAGCCCTCGAAATAGGGTTTCCTGTAAAACATGAGTTTTTACTTTTTTGAATCAGCCTTATCCTTGTGTTCTTATTATATACATAGTCCCCAAGATTCATAAATTGCTTAGCTAACTACAGGGCAACCTATAGTATCGATGACTGACTGATTCTTTATTGGAACAGTTGTGCATATATGTTGACAAATTTTTACAACCTCTTGTTACCATTCATTCATATCTAAAAGATATTACCCATTTTTTTGAATATTCTTCGAGATGTTCCTATAATTGATATTTAAAGTTTTGATGGTCCTTTTTGACGTCCAATTACTATACTATGATCCCTCAGGATGAAGCGATTGATATAGTGTTTGATGCTTTGGAAAGACGTCCACAACTGCATTTGGTTCCCTCCTGAATTTTTGAAGAACTTTATTGAAATCACTTTAAAAGAACAATTTAATTATTTTGTGTTTCGAAAACAATTTTATCTTCAGGTTTCAGGAACGGCTATGGGAGCTTCGTTCGCTCCTTCGGTGGCGAATCTATGTATGGAAGCATTTGAAGAACAACTTCCAAAGTGTCCCTCCAGTCCAGTCCAGACGAGTGGGTTATGCCCACCAACCAGCAGGTGGACTGAGAAACACAAGCTCAGAGCCTGGTATTAGTCTGTGTCATCTGACCAAAGCCAGTATTTCTCAGTCTCCAGCAGATAGTGAGCATAGCCTGTGCATGCTGATCTGTGGAGCCTGGCTGTAGCTTGATTTTCAGTCCTGGGGTGCAGAAACCGGTGGTGCGGGTCCCTCCCCAGTCTCCCTCTCTGGCTGGGTCCCATTTCTCCTCTTCCCCAACTTTTTGGGAGGAGGACAGAGGTAGAGAAAATACCTGAGCTCTTTGTCTGGACCCCCCCCCCCCACAAAAAAGCAGACAGCCAGGCAGGAACTGTGTACATGGTGGGGGCTGGCCGTGGCAGTGCCCAATCCTTGGGGGGGGGGGGGCAGCAGCTGGATGTCCCCTTAACAGCGCCGATGGAGTGAGGTAAGCCTTGTGGGAGTTGCTGCATGGTCGACGGGGCCGCGCAGATGGATCATGGCTAGTGTGCAGTTTGCAGCAGCCACAGACCACAGCTATCAGATGTCGGGCTGTGCCACAGCTGCCTCAGGGAAGGAACCACTGTGGTAGAGGGACTCAGAGGAAGCCCGGGAGGTCCCACGTTTTTCGGTACAGGGGCATCAGTGCTTCAGGTGATGGCAGCAGCCCCATGGTTTTGGTGGGAACTGCCACCATCTTGGATCACATATGTCAGGCAGGGTTGGAGAGCTGTGAGCCTCTGGTGCTTCATTTGGCCTTAGAATTGACACGGGGAAGTTGACTGACTTGTCAGAAGGATGTTTGGGAGGTGGAGGCTCTCCCTTTTCCCTCAAATTTGTACTTCTGCACCAAGCCTTTTTTTTTTTTTTTTTTTTTTTTCTACAGCAGGACCTGAGTAAAAGTTCCTCCATTCCCCATAAGGTTCCTGTGGGTAGGAGGCAAGGGGTTGTGCCCGGGGCTAAGCGTTCCCACCAGGATCGGCTGGAGGAAGAGTCGGGCTTCGGGTTGGTGGGATCACTAGACTTGTTGGATCTGCTGGAAGGGTCAGCAGGCCTCCTGGAGGAGCAGCTCCAGGAAGACGGAGGAGCTCCTGAGAGGAGAGAGTCCAACTGAGGTCCCAATTTTCCACTGGGATGAGCTCCCTGCTCTTATCACTGATTTCCTGGCAGTACTGGGTATCGTGGCGGATTCTGGGCTGTCGACCCAAGAGCCCATGGAAGACTCATTGATAGGGGGGGATTCGTAGGCCTCCATGGTTCTTTCTGATCCATGGAGCCCTGAAGGCTACGATCGCTGAGGAGTGTAATTCCCCAGATGTGGGCTTACTCATTGGGTGGAGCATGGCAAAGCTATATCCAATTCCTCTGGAGGAGAGGGAAAAGCTGCATTTGCCCTGGGTGGATGCACTGGTGACAGTGATGACACGTAAGGCTGGATCCGGGGGGAATGGCCTCTCTCGGAGTCTGTGTTCTGGTTGCTAGTGGACTGCTGGGGAGTCCCAGCGATGGACCTGATGGTGTCTCTACTGAGTGCCATGGCCAGCCACTACTTCAGTCACCACAGATCTCCTATATCCAAGGGCCTCTACGCTCTGGTACAGCCATGGCCCAGCACGGATTTCCTTTGTGTTTCCACCGTGGCCCCTGATTAGTATGGTGCTGCAGTGGATAGAGGCACGTCGTGGTCAGGTGCTCTTTGATAGCGCTGGATTGTCCCTGTCAGGTTTGGTAAGTGGACCTCGTTTGGCTTCTGGTGGCGGAGCCTTTTTGTCTACCAGCGGATGTGGATCTTCTGACACAAGGCTGGTATGGATGCCATAAGTGGGTCGAATCTCGCTTATGGCTTGGCGCTTGAGAGGGCTAGGCAGAGACACAGGGGTTACTCACCACAGGTGATTAACACCTTTGTTGCAGGTGCGCCGTCAGTCAACATCCTTGACCTGTTTGAGAGTTTGGTGCATATTTGAGGCCTGGTATGGGGAGCATGAAGTTTGTCCCCTGGGCGCCTCCGTTCCAGCCATTTTGACTTTTTGCAGTCAGGCCTGCAGAGAGGCTTGGCCCTGGGCTCCCTTCGGGATCGGGTGGCAACGTTGTCCTGTTTCAGGGGTCACGTATAGGGTCTAGACTTGGCAGCCCAAGAAGATGTGGTTTGTTTTCTGAGGGGTGTTAAACACCTTCATTCCCTGTATTGACCTGTGGTGTTTGCTTGGGACCTCTAATTTGGTGCTGTCAGCTTTGGGAGGCCCCCCCCTTCGAACCTCTCCGGGAGGGGGGCCTTGGTGAAGGATCTGACCTTTAAAGATGGTGTTTTTGGTAGCGCTCTGCTCACTGTATTTCAGAGCTTCAGGCTTTTATTATTTATTTTCTCTTATATACCGCGCTATTCTGCATCAGTGCGGTTTACATTGAACAAACTGAAATTACATTGAACAGGACATTATAACTTGGAGATAACTATTTTACAGGGAATATGGGCTATGGAGGGTTAAGTGGCTTGCCCAAGACCACAAGGAGCACCTGTGGGACTAGAAACCCCAGTCCTTCTGGCCCAAGGTTGCTGTCCTCTAGTGGGATTTGAACCTCCGACCTTCCGGCCTGAAGTACCTTGCCCCAACCACTAGGCCACTCCTCCACTCCACGTTTGTCTTACAGAGAGCCTTATTTGGTTTTCTTCAAGGAGAAGGTGGTACTGAGACCGGTTCCTTTTTTTTGCTCATCAATCAGGTGGTGACTCTACCGTCCTTTCCTGGCCTGCAGGATTCTGTGGAGGCTCGACTTCTGGTTAAGCTAGATGTCCATAGATCTCTTAAGAGGTACCTTTCGGTGACTCGAGCATTTCAGCGTTCTCTTTGTCCTGTTTGGGAATCTTAGGAGAGGCGAAACAGCCTCTAAGGCTTCTATTTCCCTTTGGATTCAGGAGGCCATCATGTCCACTTATTTATTAAAGGGACACCAAGTCTCTGTAGGTTTGTGGGACCATTTGACAAGGACTTGGGCTTCGTCCTGGGTGGAAGTGGGGATGGTGCCTCTTCTGAACATTTGTAAAGCAGCTATGTGGTTGCCACTTCCCTCCATTGTGCAGCATTACTGCCTGGATGTTCAGGTGTGGCCGGATGTGATTTTTGGAGCAGGGGTGTTACAGGCCAGTCTCTCATTAGTACTGCTTTGCTAGGTCCCAGTCATCTAGACTGGACTGGAGGGTTGTTTTTGGAAGGTGAAATTAGGCCTTACCTGCTAATTTTCTTTCCTGACGTCCCTCCAGTCCAGCCCAGGACACCTTCCAGGGAGGATGTATTGCTGTCATTGGGATTATATTCTGATTTTTGCTCCTAAGAATTCAGAATTGGAGCAAGCAGTGGTGTTGGTTGGGGAAACGTGTGTGCAGTCCCATGTTCTTAGGTTCATGCTTGGTTTGCAAAAAAAAAAAAGATGGTTAAGTGTACCTTAAGAAGGGGTGCCTAAGGTTTAGTTTGTTACGTCCACCTCTGTAAAGGAATAAGAACTGATGGCAGTCACAGCTGCGTATCTGCAGAGAATTAGAAGGCTTGGGGGTCTCTCTGCTTGGTGTGTTTCATACCGGCTTTGGTCAGATGGCACAGGCTACTTATACCAAGCTCTGAGCTTGTGTTTCTCAGCCTCTACCTGCTGGTTGGTGAGCATAACCCACTTGTCTGGAATGGACTGGAGGGACTTCAGGAAAGAATATTAGCAGGTAAGGCCTAATTTCACCATCTATCGTCTTCCATATATAAGACCTATCTTTTCTTGTGGAAAAGATAGAAGACATTTTTGTACTTTCAACTGGAACATATTTAATTGTTTTAATGTGCCATCTCTTGCTGAATAGCTGTAATGGTAGTTTACAATTTGAAATGACAGTTGATAGTTGATATCAATGAAATACGCTTTGGAGGTGGCCATAATGCAAACTAAGGATGATTTTCAAACCACTAGAGACATACATTAAGTCTACCGATAGGAATTCATTCCTTCAATATGAATGTTGTCTTCCAAAACATCTAAAAGCTTGCCTTCTTCACACATGTTGTGTTATAGATACATTTGTTCAGATGTCACAGAATTTAAGAAACTGGGAAGAAAATTGGGTGATAACCACTTTGTAACAGCTTATCCTCCTTCTGTAGTTGAGATTGCATACAAGAGAGCACTTTACAATAATAGAGAAGCTTTGTTAATTGAAAAGGACGAACGCTGTGATTCTGAAGATAGTCCTTTTCAGCATGCCAAATTACCTCCATTATAAAGAAGCATTGGTCGTTCTTACAGTTACGTGATTGTTTTCTTATAGTTGGAGCAAGAACCTCAAGGAATTGCCCAGTCCAACTGATATTACTGTTAAATTTGATGATACAACTGCAGAACTGATTGATGGTATTTTTTTTTAAAAATTTCACTACTTGTTTCACCGATCATGTTTGCCGTATATAATTTTGCACAAGGACATTGTATATTGGAAAAATTACAAGACCTCTGAAATTAAGAGTCAATGAGCACCGTTATAGTCCTCAGCACAAGAAGACAGCTCCTATTCAGAATTTGTTTAGATTACTCTTTCTTTTTCATCTCTCTACTTTGTGGCTATTGACCGCTTTGTCTTTGCGGAGAGGTGACAGGAGCAGACGTTTCCTTCAGCTGGAATCATAATTGATCTTTTTATTGCAAACATTGCATCCTAATGGCCTTAATGTGTCACTGGATTATTCCAGTATTTTTTGATCGCTGTACAATTTATGGATGGTGAGAAGGGTACGAATGTCTAGCTATAATCAATAACAACTTTGAAGTGAGAATTGATTAGTAGGCTCGTGATTTTGATTGATCAGCAATTTTGACTAAATGGGCCTTTTTGTTTTTTAATATAATACGTTATGCATTGGGCAGAGGCATGAAGTCTTAATGTTGCCTGCTAGTGACATCATTCTTATTCCGGTTCTGTTGTGATGAGTGGCAGCTCTTTAAAAAGACACCGTGAGGATCCGTGAACAGTAACGCTGGTTTGACAGGAGCAGGAAGATACGCGGCAAACATTGGATTGATTCTGGAGCATTTGGGTAAATGATAAATGAACATGAGTTGACTCTTAGAAAAAGAATTTGTTACATGAAAGAGCTAATAGTCATCTAATGTTTGTTATAGTGTTATGAGCAATTGACATGTTTTCTCGTTTTTGTAAATGATTTTTTTTGTAATACTTGTTGAAACAGGCATTTTAATACATTATGTTCCCCATGTGAGTAATAAGTAGAAATTTTCTTTGTGCAATATTGTTTATACAATGCAATTATCGTATGTTTTTTTAGAGCATATAAGCACATGGCAGCCAAAAAAGATTTTTGACAAGCTCCTGATCAGTTTGTCAGCGAAATGCGGCCACCATCGAGTGTGGGGACATTGGCTGAATGAAGATATTTTTTTGTTATTCATTATATATAAAGATATTGGAAGAAAATTAAGACTTTAAAGATAGGGGTTGTTATGACCCGTGAGGATGAGTTCTTAAGCCTATTGAGACTCCAGTAGGTGAGCTGTTTGGTGTTTAATTTTGAGCAGAACATCTGAGTTCTTTTTCCCCTTGATTTTTGAGCCAATTGCATTTTCTTTGAAAAACATACAACTTAAAGTAAATATTGGGGTTTTTTTTGGTGATTTGTTTGTTGATGTATATTATCATGCAACATGCTGTCCTTTTGTTTCCCTCACTCTCCAGAAAGAGTAGTTACTCACCTGTAACAGGTGTTCTCCAGGAGCAGCAGGAATCCAGCCCTCGCATATGGGAGACGTCGATGGAGCCCCCATGTGGAGCATTTCCCCAGCTTTCTAAGAAAGCCTTTGGGAATACACCCACGCATGCGCGGTCCCCTTCCCGCCCAAAGGTGCCATCTTGCTCAGTCAGATGACATAGCTAAAGGCAGCACAAAAAACAGAAAAGAACTATATACAACTGCAACTCCAAGGGGAGGAGGGAGGGTTGTGAGGACTGATTCCTGCTGCTCCTGGAGAACATCTGTTACAGGTGAGTAACTACTCTTTCTCCAGGACCAAGCAGGAAGTCGGTCCTCACATATGGGTGACTCCCTAGCTCTGGGCTACCAGGAACCCAGGCTGAAAAATAGAGCTTCCTCTGTGAAGCCTCAGCATCAGGGAAAGAATTTTACTGAGAAGGGATCCCACCAGTAGCCCAACAAGAGGGCTGGAGGGCAGGAGTTGCCTAAACCTCAAAGGGATTCCTACGGGACTCTCTCTCCAGGCAGTAATGGGCTGCAAATGTCTGGCTTGAGGACCAAGTTGCAGCCCTACAGATGTCTGCCAACGGTACAGAACGGAGATGAGCTACTGATGCAGCCATTGCCTGGACACGGTGGGCTGTGACTCGACCCTGCAAGGGAAGGTCTGCTCCTCTGTAAGCCCAGGTGATACAGTCCGCCACCCATATGGACAAGGTATGCTTGGAGACAGGCAACCCCAAGTTGTTTGGGTCAAAGGAGACGAAGAGCTGAGTAGCCCTTCTATGACCCTTAGTGTGCTCAATGTAGAAAGACAAGGCCCTTCTACAGTCCAGGGTATGCAGGACTTCCTCAGCCCGGCTGGCATGGGGCCTAGGGAAGAATGTTGGAAGAACCACCTCCTGATTGAGGTGGAAAGAGGAGACTACCTTCGGGAGGAACTTAGGATGAATCCTAAGGACTACCCTGTTCCTATAGAAACGAGTGTATGGCCTGTCACAGACCAGGGCTTGAAGTTCACTCACTCGTCTGGCCGAGGTCAGTGCCACTAGGAAAAGAGCCTTCCAAGAAAGGAAGCGGAGAGGACACGTAGCCATCGGCTCAAATGGAGGGCGAGTAAGCTGCTGCAAGACCACATTCAACTCCCACTCAGGGGCTGGTGGACGGAGAGGAGGCTTTAGCAAGAGCAAGCCTCTGAGGAAGCGGGACACCAAGGGGTGAACCGATAAAGAGTGCCCTTCCACCAGTGAGTAGTGGGCTGCCAGAGCAGAAAGGTGTACCCGAACAGAATTGGACTTAAGACCCTGATTAGACAAGTGCAGCAGGTACTGAAGCACCACTGGCACAGGACAGGCAAAAGGGTTCTCCTGGCATTGGTCACACCACAAGGAGAACCGTTTCCACTTCAGGGCATAGGTCTTTCTGGTGGATTGCTTCCTAGAGGCCAAGACCACCTCTTCAACTTCCTGAGGCAGGCCCCAGGGAGCCAGCACTACCCTTGCAGCCTCCAGGCCATCAAATTGAGAGTTTTGAGATTGGGGTGCAGAAGGGAACCCTGATTCTGAGAGAGAAGATCGGGTTGCAACCCCAGAGGGAGTGGGGTATCCACCGCCAGCTGTAACGGAAGCGGGAACCAGGGCTGCCTCGGCCATCTGGGGGCTACCAATATGACCGAGGCCCTGTCCCTTAGAATCTTGAACAAGGTTCGGGCCACCAGGGGCGTGGGAGGAAACGCATACAGGAGGCCCTTGGACCATGATATCAGGAAGGCATCCACTGCGAATCTCGTGGGATGCGGTTGCCTGGAGCAGAACTGGGGCAGCTGCCGGTTCAGGGGACTGGCAAAGAGGTCTGTGGATGGAAGTCCCCATTTCAGGAAAATGTTCTGAACCACCAAAGGGTGCAGCTGCCATTCATGAGGTTGTAGAACCCTGCTCAATCTGTCTGCCAGGAAATTTTCGTGGCCAGTAAGACTGCCCTGAGCAGCATATTGTGTCGAAGTGCAAAAGAGCAGAGGGCCTGTGCCTCCTGACACAGGAGCCTGGACCCCGTGCCCCCTTGTTTGTTCACATAGAACATCGCCACCTGGTTGTCTGTCTGTCTGCACCAAGACAGACTGTTGGGCCAGGGTGTGAGAGAAGGCTTTGAGGGCTAAGTGTATCGCCCGGAGTTCCAGCAGATTGATTTGTTGCGTGGCCTCCCATGGAGACCACAGGCCCTGTGTGCACTTGTCCAGACAATGTGCACCCCCGCCCTGCAAGGAGGCATCGGTTGTGAGTACCACAGTGGAAACAGGTACCTGAAAAGGAATTCGCTGTAGAAGGTTGGGGGGGGGGGGGGTGTAGCCACCACCGCAGGGAGTTCAGGAAGGGTTTGAACATCTTACTTTGTCTCTTAGGCTTCCTGTAGCCTGCCTCCACTGAGTCCTGAGACACCACTGTGCAGGCCTCATATTCAGGTGGGCATTGGGGGTCAGATGCACTGTTGAAGCCATGTGGCCCAGGAGCCTTAAACAAAGTCTGGCGGAAACCAGTGGGTTGTCTAGAAACTGGCTGGCCAAGTCCATCAGCCTTCCCGCTCTGGCAAGTAAGCTTTTGCGTGCAGGGAGTCTAACCGTGCTCCTATGAACTCCAGATTCTGGGAGGGGAGCAAAGTGGACTTTGCGAAGTTTGACAAAGCCTAGTTGCTGAAGGAGAGAGACAGTACGGAGGGTGGCTTGCCTGGCCTCCTGGAGAGTCTGATCCCTGATGAGCCAGTCGTCCAGGTAGGGGAAGACAAAAATACCCTGGCTTCTCAAGTAGGCTGTCACCACGGCCAGGCACTTTGTGAAGACCCGTGGGGCGGAGGTTAGGCCAAAGGGCAGTACTCTGTACTGAAAATGGTTTCCTCCTGCCACGAACCTTAGGTATTTTCTGTGGTTTGGATGAATGAGGATGTGAGTGTACGCATCCTTCAGATCTAAGGAGCAAAGCCAATCTCCCTGCTGGAGGTAGGGCAGCAGTGTTCCAAGAGTAAGCATCTTGAACTTTTCCTTTTCCAAGAACTTGTTGAGATTTCTCAAGTCCAGAATGGGCCGGAGACCTCCAGTTCTCTTTAGCACAAGAAAGTACCTGGAGTAGAAGCCCTGCCCCAGCAGGTTGGGAGGTACAGGCTCCACCGCCCTGTCTTGAAGAAGACCTTGCAGTTCCTGGAGAAGGAGTTCCTGATGCAGAGTAGGCCTTGGAGGCTCCCCTGGGAAGTAGGAGGGGGGTACCTGATTGAAATGGAGCAGATAGCCCTTCTGGACTATGCTCAGTACCCAAGCATCTCCTGTGATGAGCGGCCACTGGTGGGCAAACAGGGCCAACCGACTTCCTGTGCTGAGATGGGCCAGCAGAGGTGGAGAGGCTATGCAGTGGGAGTCAAAAACCCCCTCCCTGCTGAGTAGGAGCAGGAGCTGGAGGCTTGGCTTTCTGCCTACGGGGCCCATGTCCCTGCCCCTTGGCCTGCTGACCTTGCTGGGGAGCTGGGGAGGCCTGATAGTGAGGGAAAGGTTTGTAGGCAGATGACTTCCTCGGGTAAAAGGTCTTTTTCCCCGAGCCCTTCTTCTTATGAGAAGGGGCAGACGTTTTTCTGGACAAACTTGTCCTTGTCAGAGTCTCGGTCTCGAGCTCAGCGGCCTTTTCGGCCATGGACTTGCCAAAGAGGTTTTCACCCCGGCATGGGATATCGACCAACTTGTCCTGTACCCATGGCTCGAGGTCCGATGACTGTAGCCATGCCTGGCGTCAAGCACCGATGCCGGCCGCCGCTACTCGGGCCGAAGCCTCAAAGCCATCGTAGGCCACCCGGGAGATGAATTTGGAGCATTCCCGGATCCCCGAGGACAAGGTCTTGAACCTCTGCAAAGGTTCCCTGGAGAGGCCAGCTGAGAACACGGCTATTTCCTTAGCCAGGTCCCGCAAGTACATGCCCATGTACAGCTGGTAGGACTGGACGCAGCAAGCAAGCATCGAGCCATGGAAGCACTTTCTGCCGATGGCATCCAGGATTCGGGCCTCCCTACCAGGGGGCACCGCAGAGTGCATCTTCTGGCTCTTCAGACGATGCATGGCCGATTCCACAACCATAGAATGGTGCGGCAGCTGCGCCTTCTGGAACCCAGGGCTCTTTTGGACTCGATACATGGAATCGATCCGCTTGCTCAAAACCGACGCCAAGGCCGGTGCCTCCCACGTTCGGTAGAGGAGCCGTTCCAGCATCGGAGGAACCGGCACTGTAAAGGCCTCCCTCGGGGGAGAGTCATACTGCAGGGTATCAAGCTCTTCGGCTTGAGGCTCCTCCTCTGGATCCGCAGGAACAGCCAAAGCCTTGGCCATGTCCCTTACAAACTCCGAGAACCGGGTGTACTCCGGTGGGGACCTACTCCGGGGCTCAGACTGACGTGAGTCCGAAGGGACACACCGAGTCTGAAAGGTATCGGGGGACTCCTCGTCCTCTGTCTCCCACGCAGACTCATCCGAGGAAGAGTCGAGGGGCTCTGACCGTGCGGGCTCCGGTAGCACCCGCCCCGACGTCGGGGGCATCGGCATTGACGCCCTCGGTCCCAAACGGGAGGTCGAGGGGGACCGTGACCGAGTCCGGGCTCGGGCCTTCATGGCTTCGAGAACCGGCTCGGTCTCCGGGGTCGACTTAGACGTTGACGTCCCAGTGGTCGGGGCAGATGCACCAGTCAAGCTGGCCATCAGCACCCGCTGCTGATCCATGAAGGCAGACAGTCTGCACTCCAAGGCTGTCAGCCTGAGTCCAAGCTCAGGAGACTCAGCAGCTACCGACTCTGGCCCCAGCGGTGGCTCCCTGGGAGGAGAGTCCTCGAGGACAACAGGACTTACATGCTCGACGGACTCCGGCTCTATAAGAGGCACCTTTTAGGCAGCTTCTCCAGCTCCAAAGGCCCGGGGTGGCAGTCAGGGGTCCGGGACCTGGCCCTCGAGGAACCAGGGGTATCCGCCGCCACCCTCACGAGCTTCCTCTTCCTCTTATGCTCCCGACTGGGGGACCTCCTTTCAGAGGAACCCCCAACAAAGCTCGGGGTCAGACTCCCGAGACGTCGAGGCCTCAGACGAGGTCCAGGCTCGTCCGGAGGCAGAAAAAATTCTCTCCTTCTGATGCTGCCAGCTTCTGAGTGCCTTGGTGGACATCTTGCCACACGGGACACAGACCTTGGGATCATGGTCTGGCCCGAGGCAACGCAGGCAGCAGTCGTGTGTGTCGATAAGAGACATGAGCTTCTTACAACGATCACACTTTTTTAAAACCACTGGAGGCCATCGGGGAAAAAGGACCCCCGCAAGGTCAAAAGACCGGCCCTCCAGGGAAAAAGAAAAAGAGCGCGAACGCGTGCCACGAAGGGCAAAAAACGAAAAATAGAGATTGGATCGATAGCGGCGTACCGAACCCAGGCAGGAAGGGGAACCGGCGTCAAACCGGACAAAAGAGAGCGAAAATCGCAGAAAAAAAATCAAACTTTTCCGGGTGACACGGACTCGCGTCCGTTGGGCTCCACAGAAAAAGACTGAGCAAGATGGCACCTTTGGGCAGGAAGGGGACCGCGCATGCGTAGGTATATTCCCAAAGGCTTTCTTAGAAAGCTGGGGAAATGCTCCGCATGGGGGCTCCATCGACATCGATGTCACCCATATGTGAGGACTGACTTCCTGCTTGGTCCTGGAGAATGATCAGTTAGCTGAATTATTCTGCTGTTATCTCTCCCTATCCACACTTCCCTTGCACTTTTCAATGCCTGCTCTATACTCTATCTTCCCTCACCAAGTCACATATATTTATTCGCCTCGCAAACTGCACTTCAGCCATCTAACTCCTGTCTTTTGAAAGCTCGGGCCTCGGTCAATGGATTAGTCTATAAGGTGCCCCCTGTCTCTGTCATTTTTTTGTTGTTACCCCAGACTAATACAGCTACCCCTCTAAAAAGTTATTGTTAAACGTGTAACCAAAATGTGTGGAGAATCTTGCAAAAAAGAAAGTGAGCATCCTGCCTAGTCCCATCACAAATATAAAAACTGCCAGATTGTGTGCTTATTTTCCCTTATAAAACTGATATATTCTTGGCACTTGTACCTGTCTCATTGACTTAGGAAACCTATTATAAAACGACCTACTGCTACTACTTATCATTTGTAGCTAGCAGGTATATGTACAAGTAAGAGACGGTCCCTGCTCCTCAGCTTAAAATCTAATCAAGACAGACCACACGACTGGGGACTAGGGTAAGTCATGGTGACTGGCAAGATACAGATAAATGTTAAGCAAGAGAATAAGGGGAACAGGATGCAAAAGTGGCCTCAAAGAGGTAGGTTTTTAGCTTGTAGTGAAGCGAGTCCTTGAAGCTATTGACCTTCAGGTTTAGGAGAATGGAGTTACGTTTTTTGATTAGCTCCCAATCGGCTGTTTCAGCCTTTTGGAGTTACCCTCTGTGGCCAAACAGTACCACTGTTAAAGATGCCCAGAAATGTTCCCTCTAATATTTTCCACAGGGTGAATTTTAGCACTATCAAATGCACTAGAAAACACCAATGGAATTTCATAGAAGGTGAAAATATTTTATTTTAGCTACGGTAGTTGGACCTGAAAACTCCATACCCTGGTTTTACAAGAGTCGGGCAATGACGCTTGCTGATCTGCGTCTCTGGTATTAGACGGTCTCTTCATGACTAGACTTGCAAACCCTGGAGTCTATAGAGGAAACTGATCTAGGGCCAAACACACGGGGAACAAGTCTGGTAGTTCCTGGGGGGAGAAGGGCCCTGGTGTCGTCCTTCCATGATATGATGTCAGGAGAATGAAGCCAGCTGAAAGCTAATGCATTTTGTGCACTTTTACATGTCCCTGAGTATTTCTGGTTTGTATTTCAGATGCGGGTGACGTTTGAGGACATTGCTGTCTCTTTCTCCCAGGAGGAATGGGGGTACTTGGATGAAGAGCAGAAGGCGCTTTACAGGGAGGTGATGAAGGAGAATTATGAGACCCTCGTGTCCCTAGGTAAGGAATGAATTATCTGCATTTGTAGCAGACACGGGATCTGATATGTCTTCTCCACGCCAGAAACTTCCAAGTATGATCTGAATCTCTCTCAGTCCTGCTCTTTTTCTTAAGCTGAGAGTGTGGGAGTCAGGACTGAGAGATTCTAATACCATCCTGCCTGTCCTACAGGCTTCCTCTTCTTTAAAGGTGCTCATTCAGCTGCTCCTCACTGTCTTCCCTCTCTTATCTCTCTCTGCACCCCTCCTTAGGAACTTGGCTCTTTCGGCAGATGCCTTCTATATGTGCCCTTCTCTTCCACTGCCAATTCCAGACTTCCCACCTTGCTGCTCCTTATGCCTGGAACAAGCTACCTGAATCAGAGTGTCAGGGTCCATCTCTGGCCTTTTTCAAATCCAGACTAAAAGCTCACCTCTTCAAGGCTGCTTTTAGATCATGATCTGCTTAGTCTCCTGCTCTCCAACTATGTGTTTCCTTACTATTCCCCTAGACATCTCCTAGTCCCCAGTTGTTGTCTTGTCTGTCTTGACTAGATTGTACACTTTTATAAGCAGGGACTGTCTCTTACATGTCTCTGTACAGCACTTCATATGCCTTATAGTGCTATACAGATAATAGTAGTAGTAGTAAATCTGAGACAAATTTTGCTCCAGTTCTTGGAGCAGAGATGAAAACCAGGGGCAGAGGAGCACAAATGCTCAGGACTTGGCTTTAACAGCTTTACACTGTAGCACCCTTTGTGACCAATGAAAAGCATGGTACCGTGTTTCTATACTCTCCTCAGTTTATGATACTGTCTGGCACCATGGGTTTCAGAATTGTCTCTAGAATCCTCTTATCATAAGAGTAATATAAATTCTCCATGTACAAGCAGCCTCACATGCCTGGTACCAGAAGAGTCTAGTAAACTCAGGGCAGTTTCTCCAAATGGGTTAGTTTTGCGCATACCATGACAGTTGTGAACCTCACTTCTAAGCCAGGGTATGTTTCATATGATCTCAGTCTCTCATATTTACTGCTAATGCTCGGCGTAGTGCTTGCATTGTGCCAAAGAAAGCTTCCTTCAGGAGTTTGTAAGATGTAACAGGTATGGGTAGTTTGTCAAGATGTACTTGGAAGTTCTTCTTTATCAAGCCTGTTGCTCCCAATACAATAGGAAAGATTTCTGTATCTCTTTGCCACATTTTCTTGGTCTCTGATTGCATTTCTTGATACTTCAAGATCTTCTCCCTCTCCATGCGATTCACAGAATAATCACTCGGAACCAACACTTCTATTATCAATGCCATTCTAGTGTTTTTCTCGTTTAGCACCATGTCTGGTTTCCTCAAATCCAGTTTCTTATCCATTGGAATGGGAATGTCCCAAGTGATCATAACCTCTTCATTCTCTGTAATTCTCTTAGGGTCATGATCCCAGTGGTTTTCAGGGACAGTGATGTTGTAGTGTTTACAGAGTTTCCAATGGATGAGGCATGCTACTTTGTTGTGCCTTTCTTTATAGAAATGTTTTGCCATCAGAACTTCACAGCCAGCTATGAAGTGAGTTAGTGTTTCTGTGAACTCCTCTGGGCATATCCACCTGCTCCTCCCCCTCAGTCTATTCCATCTACTGACATGACAGAAAGAGATCTGTTCTCTCTCTTGATTCATTCTGAATGAACATACAGAAACCCAAACTTAACATAAGAATTGCCATATTGGGTTAGACCAAAAATCTGTCAAGTCACTGTCCTGTTTCCAGCAGTGGCCAACCCAGGTCACAAGTACCTGACATTCCCAGGCGCTAGTTGAATTAAATACCCTTCTCCATCAGAGAGCCCTCAAGTCCTTCCTATATTATACTCTTAAGCTTAACAAATTTGGAGATAAGGCTGGCAAATTAATGCCCTTAATGTGTGGCAGCCATGAGGTGTGATACAGGTTTTCTCACCACAAAATAAATTGGAGAGTATTTTTGGGAATATTATAAAAGGCTGTATTCTCGAGATCAGAATGAACATTGTGGTCAGGAAATCTGAGGCAGGTGAAAGTTCCCCAGCTAATGGAAAAGGAGACACTGAATGCACCTATATTGGTGGAGGATGTGCAAAGAGTGGTGAGGTGAGCAGCTTTGTATAAAGCCCTGGGAGCAGGTGGCTTTGGGAGTGAAGTATGTAAGATCCTAGACAATAAAGTCTGTCTACCCCTCTCGGTGGTGTTTAAGCACTCTATAACTAAGGGCACCTTTTTAATGAAGGAGTGAACCATGCTTTATTTATTTGATGTTATTTATATACCGTCTTTCATGTTTATCATGGCGATTTACAATGAACTCAACAGTTTTTACAGGGAACAGGTTCATCAGAACTATTTTACAATAAACGGTAACAATCACTAGACATGTAACCAATTAACTGTGCAACTTACAGAACTATTTACAATGTAGCGATATGTTCTAGGCATTGATTTGGTGTGGTTATGAGTCATTCATTATCTTTAATGCTGTGAATATGTTATCATGCTTTGTTCAGTGATACCAAAGCTGGGGAAGGATCCTCAGGTCCCATTACCAAACTTTGATCATAAGATTTTGGCTAAGATCTTGGCCGATGGGATGGTGGTGGTGACTCCAGATTTATTATTGAAGGTCAAGTAGGCCCAGTATCCAGCCTTCAATCTTAGAAAGATGCTGGTCTCGATGGAAGGAGTGTTGAGTAGAGGGGCCTACTCATTGGTCAACTTTGATGTGGAAAAAGCCTTAGACCCAATCCACATGGTCATTCTGATGGAAGTGCTCATCTAGTATCGATTTGGGGGTTCTTTAATGCAGGCTATATGGCTACTACATTCTAATCCCACAGCATTGGTTATAGTGAACGGATTCCTTTCTCACCCCTTCCATTGCAGAGAGGGACCTGTTAAGGTTGTCCTCTGTCACCGCTATTGTTCTACAACTGGATCCTCTCTTAGGCCATATTTGTTGCCATGAGGGAATCAAGGGTGTAAATTTGCAGAGAACAGATTTTAAAATAGGGGGTTTTGCTGGTGACCTGCTGATGCACTTAGAAGACCCAGAAAGCTCATTTCTGTCTCTCATGGCCGAATTTGGACAGGTTAGTGAAATCTCTGGGTTAAAGCTGACTCCTCAGAAATCTGAAGCCCTTCTGGTGGGAGGATGGAACAGGGTGTTTTGGAGGGGACCCTTTCCACTTAAGTGGACCAAGGGAGCTTTTTGGCTATCTAGATGTCCAGATCCTGTCCTGTATTCAGAAAGTGTATCAGATAAATGTGGACATACTCCTCAGGGTGTTGAAAGAAAAGCTAGGAAACTGGGCACATCTCCCCCTCTTCCTGTTGGGGTAGGTGAGTCTCTTCAAGATGACCCTGTTTCCCAAGATCCTGTATAAACTGCAGATGTTACTCATTAGGCTTCTAAAATGGGACTTTTGGCAAAGCAGGAACTAAGGGCAGTGCGCACTGAATTGCGTAGCATGGTGAGAGAGTTGCGAACAGACATGCAAGAATTGGGCTGGAGGGTCGAGGATGCTTGAAGGGACTGTAGAAGAGTGCCAAATGGAGCAGGAGCAACTGAGGGAATGCCTGCATTCTATGGAAAAGGTGGCATAGCAGACAGCTTTAAAGTTGGAGGACTTGGAGTACTGGAGCTGCAGGAGCAACCTCTGAAGTAAGGGGGTACCTGAAGGACTGGACTATCAAGACTGCATGGCAATCTCGGTTTTCCAAGTACTGCTGGGGGAGGAAGCCGGGGAAGCTGATGCACTTGAGATACAACTTGATTGAGCACACAGGGTGTTGGGACCCCAGGGGTGTGAGCACCCTTGGGACATTGTGACTTGCTTTTGTTATGCTGTGAACGAAAAAGTGGTCTGTAAGATGTGCATGGTGGGAAAATTTCAGTGGCAGGGTCATCAAGTGGCGGTATTTGATTACCTGTCCACCGGCACCCTGCAGCATCAAAAATCATTTGGGTCCATTACAGAACATTTGTGGCAGGAATGGATCTGATATAGATGGGGATATCCTATAGGTCTTGCTTTTACACACAATGGTGTAACCCAATGTGCGACTACAGTGGAGGAAGCCATGACAGCCATGGAAGAGGACGGACCTTTGGGTATCTGGAAATTTATTACCTAAAGGCCCACAGGATCAGCCACGGAAAGCATCTTTGAAGATGGTGGAGAAGGGTGAAAAGCGCAAGAAGAGTGGGGAAGGAGGTGGCACCTACTTGAGAGGACTATATTAACTGAAATCTGGTTTCATGTTTATAGTTTTTGAAGAACGGCGGAGTTGGTGTGGGCCGAAGCGGCTCATATAGCTGTGGACTCTGGTTGGATGGGTTTATGCTTATTTCAGGTGGGAGGGGGGGGATAGTTTGGAGTAGAAATGGTAACAAAAATTTGCTTTTTTAAATCTGTTTATGCCACTAATTGGGATTTGCTTGGGGATGGGAGTCGGGTAAGGGGGACTTGTGGACGTATGGGAGGCAAGTTGGAGGGATGAGATGAATGTCAGGGCTGGGTGGATCAGAGGATGTGGTGGGATCTGGAGGGGTAGAAGGGAGGGAACAAGGAGAATGTGGGAAGAAAAGATGGGGTGAAGGTTGGGCTGTTTGAGGAGTCTGTACTCCGGTTGATTTTGTTGGCTTCTTGTGAGAGCCGGATAGATGGGAGGGGGGGGGGGGGTAAAGGTAGGTGCATGTGTGTGCAAGAATGCATGAAATACGTGGGAACGCAGTGAGGGGGGAGATTACAAACTTACCACCAATTCCTGGCTTGATAACTCTAGTAGGGCAGGGAGGTTTAGGGAAAGAGTAGAAATGAATGCTGAGGATGCTGCGAAGCATGGGCTTGGTGGATGTGTGACGGCAGTGTCATGGGGCCCGGAAACGCTATGCCTTCTATTCTAACCTTCATAAGGCATATAGCCACATAGACGTGTTTGGATCGATGTAACCTTGATGTCTCAAGTGCAAGCAGTGGCGATAGAATAGAAGATATGGTTGGTTGAAGCAATTTTGAATGATGCTGGCAGTGGGCCAGGAGGAGGGGGGTTTTAAATTCAAGCGCCTTAATGAGGGGTTATTGACTTGGAGAAGCTGTGGAACAGATGCGGAAAGCTCTCAAGGAATATTTGGAGTTGTACAATGATGAGGAGACGACTATACAGTCCAAGTGGTATGGGTTTAAAGCTGTTATGCGGGGGCAGTTTATAGGGCTCGCAGCATACTGGAAGCATCAGAGGGAATGGAGGGAGCAAAGACAGTTGGGGAGGTTGCGGGAACTGCACTTTCGTGCTCCCACTAGTAAGAACTTGCGGGCTTTGGCGGAAGTTAGAAGGGAGCTATTTCACCTGCAGTTGGGAGGGGTAGCCCATTGCTTAGAAAGGTCACATCAGACCTTTTTTGAATGGGATAACAAGGCAGGGAGGGTCCTACCACATAAATTGCAGACCCAACAGAATCAACAGCAGATACCGAAACACCAGGATGGAAAAGAGGAGCTTAAGTTCAAGTCGGCTGAGATAAGGGAGATTTTTTGGAAATTTTATATGTCCTTGTATACTTCGGAAATTGAGGGGGGAGAGGAACTGCCAGACAGGAATATTTGGTGGGGAGTAAGATACTGAGGTTACCAGTGGAAGATGGGATAAGGTTGGACCAGAATATTACCCTAGCTGGTCCAATATGCGATAAAAGGCTTGAAGGAAGGGAAAGCCCCCGGAATAGATGGACTTATCGCTAAATTTTATAAAACCTATGTGGTGGAAGTTGGAGAGCTGCTAGTAGAGCTATTCGATAGGGCAGGGGATGAGGGGCACTTGCCAACTTCCATATCCGTCATGGGCATCACAGTGCTCCCCAAACCAGGAAGGACACTACACAATAGGATTCATATAGATGTATCCCCTTAATAAATATAGGTGCAAAGATTTTTTTTTTCTCCTGCAGCCAGATCCAAGAAGGCGCACATGTCCATATCAAGGATCAAGGTCAGGGTGATCGCATTCTTCAACCAGAAGAGAGTGGTCCATCATGAGTTTGTGCATGAGGGTCAGGCAGTCAACCAGCGCTTCTACCAGCAGGTCCTCAATCGCCTCCATGACTGGGTTCAGCACAGCAGGTGGGTTCTGTGAAGAGACAAGTCATGGCGACTTCACCATGACCACGTGCCTGCACACACCGTGCTGTGTGAGGCAGTTCTTGGCCAACAATGCAAAAGTGCATTACCTCTGGGGGGGGGGGGGGAGATTACTTTGAAGGGGACAATGCGTAATTTCTCTGTAGATTTTGTAATAAAACTTTTATGGGACAGTCTCATTTCTTTTTTGTCACACCTTGTAGAGTGCACATGAGTGCAGCAAGACAGGCCAAGGGCAGGCACCCTTGGAGTCCCATGGGCCTTGGGGTTACGCACTCTTCCTCACTTGCTTTCTCATCAGACTTGCGCTCGCCTCTAGGGAGTCGGCAGAAAGATGGTCAGTGCTCACGCGCTTAGGGCCAGAGCAGTCCAGGTGTCCTCTTCATAAACTGTCTAATAAATGGACTTAACTCTCTATCTATTAATTTTTTTATATACTGTTTTATCCAAAAGTCAAAGCGGTATACAATGTAACCTAACATATGCTTTTACATAGGGTAATTTAACTGTATACTTTTACATACAACTCAACTTAGAGTGAACCTCTAAATTCTTACATAGTATCAAGAGCAGGGAAGACACAGTGGATTTCATAGTTCTTACATAGTGTTAATAATAGGAGTAAGGTTGAGGAAACAGTTCAAAAGTAGTGAGAAATTTTGCTGTGTAATGATGTGTATGGGTCATGGAGCAGTCTGATTTAATTCTCAATACCATTACGCTCCAAGAAGATATGGATCTTTAGTTTCTTGTAGAATTCTGTCAGGTCAGTGATAGCTTGTATGTCATCAGGGAGTGAAGTCCATGTACTCGGTGCCTAGAGTGAAAAGACTTGCTTTGAAGCTCTTTGGGTGCTTTCCATCTTTTGAGTAGGGATGGTGAATGTGTTTTGGGCATTATGTCTCCTTGTTTTGTTGTTTAGTGTTCTGTGTAATAAGGATTGAAGGTACGCCGAGGATAAGTTGGAAACTTTGAAGATGGTCAGTAAGACCTTATATCTTACTCAGTCTAGTATACGAAGCCAATGTAACTGCTTCAGTATTGGTGTTACAGTATATGCTCTGGTTACACCATATAGTGGACCCAGGAGAGTGGGAACTGTCTAAACCCAATTACACTAGCAGCTTTTATTACATCCTCCGGTAACGAATTCCAGAGTTTGATTATGCATTGAGTGAAATTTTTTTTTCTCTGATTAGTCTTAAATGGGTTACATTCACTGTTCCCTCTAAGCTGTGCGCGTGTGCGCGCGCACACACCTTGCCGAGCGAGCGCACATACTTTACAACAGAGCGCACAAAAATTACAGCTCTGATTCTGATAGAAAACAACACAGATGTCTTAAAATTTAAAAGTTATGATTGTAATTACCAGAAATTTCCCGCTTCATTTAGTAATCGTCTATTTTCATTTAATTTGATTAAAATCAATGTGGTGCACATACTGTATTCTGACGTGTAGTCAAATTTTAAAGTATATAACTCCGAGTGTCGTTATGTGGCGCACAAAAATTTAACTTTCCTTCAAAAGCTGCACACAGCTGATATTTTATGCGCACACAGTCTACAGAAAATTAGAGGGAACATTGGTTACATTGTAGGTTCATTGCATGTCCTCTAGTCTCTCTACTTTTTGATGGCATAAACAACCAATCTGTTTACTTGTTCCACCCCATTCATTAATTTATAGACCTCTCTCATATCTTCCCTCAGCCGTCTCTTTTCCAAGTTGAAGAGCCTTTCCTCATAAGGGTATCCTTCATCCTCTTTACCATTTTGGTGGCTCTTCTCTGTACCTTTTTCTAATTCCGCTATATCCTTTTTAAGATGTGGTGATCAGAATGACACACACACTATTCAGGGTGCGGTCGCACAATGGAACGATACAGAGGCATTATAATATCCTTTGTTTTATTCTCCATTCCTTTCCTTAGGATTCCTAGCATTCTATTTGCTTTCTTGGTCGCCATTACACACTGGGCAGAGGGTTTCAACAAGTTATCCACAATGAAGCTTAAATCATTTTCCTCGGTGGTGGTAGAACCTTGCATTGTGTAATTGCATTGGGTTGTTCTTTCCTAGGTGCATATCTTTGCACTTGCCCACATTTAAATTTCATCTGCCATTTGAATATCTAGTCTTCCAATTCATCAAGGTCCTCTTGCAATTTTTCATAATCCTCTAGGATTTTAACAGCTTTGAACAATTTTGCATCATCTGCAAATTTGATCACCTCGCTCATTATTCACATATCCAGGTCATTTATGAATATGTTAAAAAGAAGCGGAATCCCTGGGGTGCTCTACTATTCTCCTTCCTCCATTGGGAAATTGGCTATTTAGGCCTACCCCCTGCTTTCTATCTTTTAACCAGTTCCTGATCTACAGTAGTACATTGCCTCCTATCTCATGACTCTTTAATTTCTCCAAGAGCCTCTCATGAGGGACCTCGTCAAAGGCTTTCTTAAAATCCAGATACTATATCAACTGGCTCGCCTTTGTCTACCTGTTTACACCTTCAAAAAAATATAACAAATTAGTAAGACAAGACCTTCCTTGGCTAAATTCATGTTGGCTTTCTCCCATTAAACCATGATTATCTACATGTTTAGTAATTTGTTCTTTTATAATGGTACTGATGTCTGGCTCACTAGTCTGTAGTTTTCCAGATCACCCCTTGAACCCTTTTTAAAAATTGGCATTATGTTGGCTATTTGCCAATCTTCAGTTTCTACAGATGATTTTTTTTTTTTTATTGAAAGGCTTCCATGAAATACAGAGGAACATGAAATGTTAGATTACAATATCAAAGAATATCAAGGCCAAAGCCACTAACATGAAACACAGAACTAACCTACAAAAACGCCTTCTTTTTGTGTTTTTTTAGTTCAATATTATGACAATTATAGCACATTCCTCCTACCCCTTCCCAACCCCAATGTCCCCCCACCCCCCCATTCAGCATGATATCACAGCGCCCGACTCCCAACAAACAGCAGCTACCCCTCTCACCCTCCAAGACCCCCCTTCCCCCGAGCCCCCCTAATCTAACCCCCTGTCCCTCCCACCCACAGGACTCAATGTTAGCGTTTAAACGAGGAAACATGCCAGCCAAACAGCGCTCACGAGGGAAAATGCAGTACCCCAAAGAGTCATACCGCGGCCCAGACTATAGCCCCAGGGTCCCAGGCTGTAGTACAGTTGTAAACAATCAGGAGCCATAACGAAGGACAAAGGGCTCCCACACCTGCTCAAAACGCGGCAGATGCATCCTACTAGCAGCCACCCCTCGCTCCATGATATACATATCCCACATCCGTTCCAACCAGGCGGAGAAAGACGGGGGGAGGTCGCTCCTCCAAGCCGACGCGAGAGACAGTCGAGCCGCATTCAGACCATGGCGAAGCAAAGCCAGCTGAAGAGCATGTGCCCTGGGCACAGCTGCCCCAAAAAGAAAAATCCCCGGATCCCAAGGGATGCTCAACCCAAGCAGTTGTTGCAACCGGGATTGGATGCCCCGCCAAAAAATTCGAATGCGAGGGCACGCCCACCAGATATGCACCAGGGAGCCCTTTTGTCCGCAGTTTCGCCAACAGAGATCCGTGACCCCCCGGATAAATACGAGCTATCCGCGTAGGTGTCATACCATCGGAACAATATTTTATAGTTAGTTTCGCGGGCATTAACCGCCACCGAACTCCTCCACAGTCGGCCCTCCACCTGTTCCCACTGCTGCTCAGAAAAAAGAAGGCTCAAATCAGAGTTCCAAAGTTCTCTATGCTTAATGAATCTCAATTGCTGCCCCTGCAAGTGGGCATACAAAGTCGCCACCAGTCCTTTAGTGGTAGTACACCCCTCACAGTAACGCTCCAAATCCGTCAACTCTTGGGTCACGTGGGGTCGAACAGTTTTAGATTGAACCCAATGCGCTACTTGCATATATTGAAAGAGGTGACCATCAGGAAGGTCAAAATCCTCCTGCAGTATACGAAATGGTTGTAATTTACCCTCATCGAATAGTTGCCCGACCCGGCTAAGGCCCCTGTGGCCCCACAACCGGAAAACCGGATCAACCATCCCTGGGGGAAATGAGACATTATCCACTATGGGTGCCAAAGGGGTCAGGTCCGTCCCCCGGGGCCGAAAGAATTGGTCCCAGCAGCGGAGGGTATGTACCGGTAGGATATAGGGATTACTAAGACGTACACCACTCCGTAGTTTTGGACCAAGCCACAGCCGATCCCCCAATCCCGCTCCCCCCGCTAAACTCATTTCCATCTGCACCCACCGCTTGGAGCTATCGGCAATCATCCATTCCACCCCTGCACGGCTTTGTGCCGCTGCGTAATACCAGTGCAAATTGGGCGCTCCCATACCCCCAAAACGCGTACGGGCATAGAGAACAGAGCAGGCCAACCGCGGGCGACGGTACCGCCAGATAAATTTCATTAACAAGGTTTGCCAGGTGGCCAGGATGCCCCGCGCTAACGATATGGGGAGAACCTGGAAATGATACAAGAAGCGGGGGACGACCACCATCTTAACTACTGCAATACGTCCAAACCAGGAAAGTATCAGCCTATTCCAGGTGTCTAAGTCCCGCCGAATCTGACGGAGTAGAGGATCATAGTTAGCCTTGAAAAGAGCCGCCCGCTCCACGGTCAGCTGCACCCCTAAATAGCGTAAGGCACCCGACACCCAGCGAAAGGGATAGGCCGCTTTGAGTTCCGCGCAGACCGCCCCGGGAACCCCGACATTTAAAACTTCAGATTTAGTGTAATTGATTTTGAAGCCCGACACCCGGGAGAAAGTTTCAAAGAGTTGCATCGCGACAGGGAGGGACGCAGTGGGGTTTACCAGGGATAAGATAATATCATCCGCAAAGAGCGCAATACGATAGTCCGCAGGACCAATACGAACACCCTGCAAGCCCGGATGTTCACGAAAGCTTTGCGCCAAGGGTTCCATCACAAGCGCGAACAGCAGTGGTGACAGAGGACATCCTTGGCAAGTGCCCCTCTCCAGTAAGAAATTTCGCGAGTGCCCCCCATTAACCCGGACGCATGCTTTAGGTTCGTGATATAAACTGTGAACCCAGCGGATGAAGTTGGGACCAAAGCCCATCGTTTCGAGCACACACCAAAGGTAACCCCAACTGACTCGGTCGAAGGCCTTTTCTGCATCAATTCCCACTACTAAGGTTGGCTGTGCATCCTGCTGGGCCACGTGAAAGACCTGCAGCATACGCCGAATATTATCTGCTGCCTGGCGGCCAGGCACAAACCCAACCTGATCAGGGTGCACTAAAGTCGGGAGAAATCGGTTCAATCGCGCGGCCAGCACAGAGGCAAGTATTTTGACGTCCGTGTTCAGCAGGGAAATGGGGCGATAGGAGGCTGCCTCGTGCAAGGGCTTACCTGGCTTAGGGATCATCACTATCAAAGCTTCACGTTGAGATGGGGACAGAGGCACCCCCCTCAAAACCTCATTGAAAAGCACTGCCAACGTTGGCGCTAGTTGTACGTGGAATTTCTTATAGTACTCCGCGGGGAAGCCATCGTTACCCGGCGTGCCCCTGGTTTTCAGTCGTCTAATTGCGTATTCCACCTTGTCCACTGTGATTTCAGAATCTAACTGATCTCGATCGGGATCAGGCAGGTGTGGCAAGGTGACCGTCCGCAAAAAGTCCTGCACACGTGCCAAGGCAAAAGGTTCGGCTTTATATAACTGCTCCAGGTACTCAGCAAAGATGTCGCGTATCTCCCGAGAGGTCACCCTCTTCTGCCCCCCAGAGTCGCAAAGCTCGCGAACCACTCTCGTGGATTGCTGCTGCCGAAGGCGCAGAGCTAGAAAGCGACCGGTCTTATTCCCATGCTCATAAAAAGTTTGCCGGAGTTTCCGGCGCTTATTATCTATTTCTCTTTGTAAACATGCATCCAAATTAGCCCGGGCAGTCCGCCACTGGCGCAGAGCCCGCCGCGATCCAGTCTGGGCATGCTCTGAACGCAGTCAGGTGGAATCTCCTGCTAATTGACAATATTCTCGTTTCCAAGCTCTCCGCATGCGGGCCGCTTCCGCCAGGAGCTGGCCCCGTGCCGTGGCCTTGAAAGCATCCCAGACCAAGGGTAGCGAAACTTCCCCAGAATCATTAAGCTCAAAAAAATTGGTTATAAAATGACTGTTCTTGCACTGCGCATTGCCGCCGTAAAAATCGCACATCAAATCTCCAAAGCCAATGGCGCTCGTTGTACAGGCCTGTCAGGAGAGTAAGCCAGCACGGGGCATGGTCCGACCAGGTTAGAGCCCCATGGCCGGCCTCCACTCTCCCATCCATCAGGCGCTGATCCAACAAAAAGTAATCTATGCGGGTGTGCACCTGATGAACAGGAGAATAGTATGTGTAGCTTCTCTCCCCCTCATGGGTGTCCCTCCAGACATATCGCAAGCCTAAGTCCACTAAGAGGCTCTGTAACGCCCTAGCCGGCCCCCCCACCACCCCCCCGGTACGACCAGTAGAATCCAACTGGGGCACCAGATGCGTGTTACAATCCCCGCCGAGAATAATGGGGCCCTTCGCAAAGTCTGCCAGCAAGGTCTTCAACCGTAGAAAAAAGGCTCCCTGGCCGGTATTTGGTGCATAGATGTTAGCTAAAGTTAAGAGATGACCTTCCAGGCGGATATTTGCAAAAAGCCACCTTCCCAAGGTATCTCTTTTAACCTCCTCCACTTGAAGAGATAATATAAGCTCTGATGGAATAGAAAGGCCACCCCACGTTTCTTCCGGCCCTGCGTATCCGAAGCAACCCATACCTCAGTATAGGGGTTACGCCTTAACCATCCCTGCTTGCTAGCCCGGAGGTGTGTCTCTTGTAAGAAGACTATGTCCCCTTTCAGAGCCCGCAGTTCTGAGAACAGCAGTGAGCGCTTTCTTGGGGAGTTAAGACCCTTAACATTCAAAGAAATCAGGCGCAGCATTGGGATTCAAACACCAAGCTTTCCCCGCCTCTTGCCTCTCCATGGGCCCATGAGATTCCCCCCCCCCCCAGCACAGTCCCTCTGATTGTTTGTAAGTGTGTGTCTCCCTTGCCTACATATTCCTGATCCCCATAAAGAGTACTATAACCCCCCCCACACCTTACCCGAAACCCCCCACCACCCCCTAACTAGGTATGTCACCCACACAACCAATCCCCCCCCCCCTTCCCATCAATACCACCTGCCTGTTAACGTAGAAACAGGACACGGTAAATTGATCTCAAACTAAACTCCGCCCCAGTCCCCACAAAGCTTAATTACAAGCATAACAGATAGTAACATTTCCCCATCACCCGCCGCCCTCAAGGGTCATTAATCCTATTGTGCTCCCTTAACAAAACAGTTTCAACAATAAAACATCCACAAGTTACCCGCCACCCCCAAATAATTCTAAGCAGTTGTCCCGGGCCCTTCCAGGCCACTAGCTCATCCAAAGCTGGTGTGAGGAACAGCAAGGTTAGAAGAGCTAATCAGTCAGCCGTTAGTCATGAAAGTGGGGAACCCTTAGGCAGGGCTCCCCGGGCAACAAAGTAAGCACTCCATCTCCAGGAAGGATCAAACAGGTTTACCCACCCGGGTCCATTTTGAGTGTTGAGGCTGGGGAGGCAAAGGGTGAGGCAAAGCATTATCTTCAACTAGTCCCGCCTGTCGCAGGGCCCGCCAAGCTTCAGTATGGTCCTTTGCTGAGATCTTTTTGTTGCCCAAAAGAAAGTTCATCCGAAATGGAAAGGACCAAGAATATCGGATCCCTTTGTTGTTCAGGACCGTCGTAATTGGTTTCATCTCCCTCCGACGGGCCAATGTGAACGTCGAGAGATCCTGATAGATTGTTACTGTTGCGTCTTGAAAGCGAATCGCTTTTTTCTCCCGGCCTCGACGAATGAGAAGCTTGGCATCAGTGTAGCGCAAAAATCGCGCAATGATGTCCCGGGGTTGGTTGTTAGGAGGTTTCCCCAGTGCGCGATGGACTCGTTCAATTTCCATTCCGGACACATAAGCAGCCAGTTCCTCCACTGGGAGCAGTTCCGCTATCAGATTTTTGAGTACCAGCGGGAGATCCTCGCCGCCCCCTACAGCTTCCGGGATTCCTCGAAAACGCACATTATTGCGACGGGAGCAGTTTTCAATGTCATCAATTTTGTAGGTCAGCTCCATCGTTTGCGCATGTTGTCTATCAAGCGCACATTGTAAGTCCACTAGGGCACCATCATGGCTGTCAACGTTTGTCTCAACTTCTTCTACTCGTGCACCCAGTTCCTTTATATCGTTCCGAAGTTCTGTAATGTTGTTCATCAGTTCTTCACGCAGTGAGCGGAATTCGGTGGTCAGGTCCTCAAAACCCCTGCGAAGCTCTCGTTGAAGCGGGGCGTACGAGAGCTGCTTGGGAGGGACCAGGTCATCTTCACTCGGTCTCGTCACCAGAGCCCGTCGAGGGAGGTCTGGCAGTTGGACTAGTCGAGACACCAGTCTTAGTCTGCAGCCGTTGGGATGAGCGCATCCCCTCCCGGGCCTCAGGGCTTTTTGCCTTAGTAGCCATGTGGAGGGTAAAAACCCCAGCAGGTCAAAGCGAGGCAGTAAGTTATGACAAGAAAGTTGGCAGGTGCTTTAGGCCAGGCAGTCACAGGAGAGAAGAAATTAGGATGTTTAGCCAAAAAAAAGGAAAGAAAAATGTGATTAGAGCCAAGGGATCCCGTTCGTGGCCAGCAGAGGGAGCTCCAGGTTCCTATAAGGCAGCAAAGTCCACACAGTGTTAGGAGAGACGCAGCACAATGTCAGCAATGATACAGATGCCAGGCAGGCAGCGATGAGGAGAAATAGCAGCCTCTATAAGTGCCCTGAGAACGAGGAGGCATTCAATGAGAGTCTTCCAGATCAAATCCCAGGTCTATGCTGAGGAGAGAGGAGCCAGGCAGAGCCGTGGAAACCTAAACTGTAGCAGCTGATAAAGGCTGCAGATAATTGGCTAGGAAGCGCCCATGTGATCCAGGCCTTGCTGAGCACGTTGGAACGCAGGAGGAACCATGTGTTCCAAGACCACGCGGTTATGGCCACCGCGATGTCCAGCCCCTCCACGAGCACCCGCGGAGCTTCGCAGCGTTGCTGCACAGGCTCTCTCACCTTTTGCCGCTCAAGCAATGCCCTGGTGCAAGGAGAACAAATCCGTCGGTTCAGCAGCAGCAGCACCGAAGCACTTCGCACCCCCTCCTCTCAGATTCGCAGCCGCGAAGCTCACTCACTGCGGCCAGGTCACTCTCCTCCCAGAGATGGCAGGCAGCAAGGGGTACACTTCGGATTACAGCGGGCAGCGCGCTCTGCATAAGGGACCCCAAATGCGGAAGAGGAACCGGAGGAGGCTCGGCAGGCAGGAGTTTGGCAGCGCGGCCGGCCTGGACAGATGCCGGTACCGCAGTTCCGTTCGCGTTGCAGGTCTCCGCGGCCTGCCAGAAGAAGCGATTGAAAGCACCCGGTCCCAAGCTACACGGAGCAGGTAAATTGTTTTTGGAAAATGCTGACTAAATGCCTATGTTAGCTAGAGAAAGGGGGATAACCAGGACGGAGGAGAACTAGGTTGCGGCCATTCCACAACGGGCTCACGAGCGCCCCCCCTCTACAGATGATTTTAATGATAATTCACAGATTACTAATAGTAGGTCTGCAATCTCATATTTCAGTTCTTTCAACACACCTCTGCACACTACTTCAGACCTCCCAACCACACAGATCTAGACGAACCTACATGAAGAACAACACCATCCTCCACATCCAGAACCAAATCCAACCAGCAAGCATGTAAATGAGCCTTCCAACTGTACACACCCTCTTTATGGAACACCCTACCGGACCAGCTCAGGAACATCACGGACCTCAAAGCCTTCAGAAAACCTCTGAAGACACACACTTATTCTCAGAGCATTTCAGCCCTATCACATAACCCCTCCCAAGGAGAACATAACCAGATGACAATCACTGTACATGGTTTACATTTATGTATAGCTATGACGAATGTTTCCGCTAACCTGCGCTGGGTCCGCCGCCAACATTCCTGCCGGCGGGGGGGGGGGGGGGTGCAGAGCAGAGCGATTGACGCTCCACCCCTCCTCCCACCGGCAAGAATGCCGGTGGTGGACCCGGCGCAGATTAAAGTGAACATCGCGAGGGTGCTGCAGTGTGTGTTAGACCGTGTTAGCGGGAACATTGGCCATGACCCCAAGGGGTATGTTTACTAAACCGTCTTAGCGTAGCAGCGCCAACGTTATCGCGCGATAATGTTGGCAGCAGCGTTAAGGCACACTAACGCTGTGAAAGCCGGGTCTAAAGGGCGGAGTAAGGCTCCCCAGAGGGCTGAGAATAGGGGTCAATGGGTGGAGAGTGGGCGGGGAGAGGCTCCAGGCACACTAACGCTGGGAAATGAAGGTCTGAAAATTAGCGCCAGTGAAAACCTTGCGCTACAGGCACATTTGCAGGAGAGAGAAACCATTTCAGTCAGCAATGTACAGCAGAGGCAGGGAAACCCAGAAAAGTGATAGTAGTGATACATGTGCAGGAACCAAAAAGGCAAATAATCATAGAAAATGACCAGAACCACATTTGAAATCCCAATAACCAAGCTGGCCAATAGTGATATTAATGATAAACATAAAGCAACACTACTGACAAAGCATAAAAAGGAAGATATCATGTTTGAAGAGTCTATGCTCTGTCCCCCTACAAAGTGAATGATCCCACATTGAAATAGTGGTGGTCAGGTTTTTTTTTCGTTTATATTGGGCAGGTTTGTTATGGCCTGCACATGTGCAGCAACGGCAGAGTGGGCACGTAGGAAAGGGCAACTGTACTGATGCTGTAAGAGGGATGCAGGCGGCACATGCTGTGGTCCAGCTGGGGCACAGTGTGGACTAGGCAGATGCCTAGGTGGTACATAGGAATGCTGAAACTGTAAAGCAGCAAGACAGCAACTGATGAGGGTCCAACATGGGCACGAGTGTGTGTCCCACAGTGTCACAGGGGATATTACCCAGCAGGTACCCCCAAGGGCACATAAGATTGGCAGGTGGTGCCGGAGGGAAGCGCGCATGTCTATGTAGGCACCCCTACCTGAGAACCCACACCATAGGCAGCTGCCTACCAGCACACTGGATGGCCTGGGACTGCACACCACCGGCATAAGGGCATGTCAGCATGGTGGCGGAGGGGTGCTGGTGGCGGAGGGGGCAGTGGCATCTGCCCACAGCAGACCATGGCCAAGCACTGTTTAGATGGGTGCTGTGCACTGCAACAGACAAGGTCTGTCTGACGAACAGTCATGGTATCCCCAGGGAATGAACTGTCCCTGTGGCAACAGTGTGGTGCAGTACACACAACCAGTGTGTTCAGGAGCAGAAGGTCACAAGTTCAAGTCCCAGCTGTGTCTCCTGCCAACCCTGTCCCCATATTTTACCCAGTACCAAACTGTGGTAATAAAGATGGAACCTTTATTGCAGATAACATAAACATGCCTGAAACGCCTATATTTTACCCTACAGAGCACAGACACCATAAACATGTGCAGTCCCTAGAGCAGAGTTTCCCAACTGCAGTCCTGGAGGGCCAAACACCATTCAGGTTTCATGGTGTCCCTAATAAATATACCTGTGCTTCATTTGTATGCACTGCCCCATTGTATGCAAATGTATTGTCACAGCCCCTCCCGGCGGCAGCGTGCTGAAGGGTCAGGGCGGACATTTATTGTGTGTTGAAGCAGGAAATTCTAACTTGGACCAGGTGCATGATGGTCTTTGTAGTTCCCTTCTTCATAAAGAATAGTTGTGTGAGTCTTGTACAGGGTTAAATATAAGGTTTTATTCCCTTGATGCGCTAAGGTTCTCAAAGAAGACAACCTTGATTCAGGGTTTCTACCAAAGTATTTACAAAGTCCAAAACTGTTATAAGAGCTTCAGTCTTTTCCATTCAAGCAGGGTTTTTCAACACAAACAGGTTAAATAAACACAAATTGCTTCTTCTTTCCAGCTCAACAAAGCAATGACATTTTAGAGCAGGTCTTATGCTATAACTCTGTGAGAGATTCTATACTCTCAGCTACACAGAGTACAGTCCATAGGGTATTCAGGCAGCAATGGTTCCGGTTCTACAAGCTCTATTTGCATATCCTCTTGTTCAGATATGTTGTCTGCTAAGCCTGAGCTTTCCCTAGGTAAAACTGGTTGTACTTCAGTAGTTCCTTTCCAGCCTAGCTGGATCTGGTCTGGCAAACAGTTTAATATGGCTTTTATCTAGGACCTTCTGCACAGGTTTCCAAAGCTTTTCCCAGCTTTGTTTCTTATGGCTATGGCTCTCGGGTTTACAAGCCTTTCTAGGACCTGGCTTACATTTAGGAAAGGAAGTATGAATGTACCTTTGTTCTCTGAGACGTGCGTTGCTGGTATTCCCCCTACCAGGCACTCTCCTGCTTACTCTGTCTTCGCTGAAGACTTCTTTCTGGAGCTTTTCAGCATAGGTTTGTCCTTCCTGGAAGTTGTCCCTTCCCTGTAAGGATTTCAAGCTTAACTGCCTTTCCTTCCGTAGTTGGAGCTTTCCCCTTTCTCTCTCCTTAGTAGCAGGGGCTTCTATTCCTCTCTGTATCTGTGATCCTCCTTCCTCCTGTGGTCGTCTCTCTCTTTGTGGTCCTCTCTCTACTCTCCTAACCAAGCACTGCTTATAAAGCCGTTTCTCTAGTGAGCTTTCTGACCCACTACTCAGGTGCGTTTGATTAACTATTGCATCATTGCAATCTGGGTGTGTCAGCCTACCTTCTGCAGCCTCATGTCTGCTCCCTCTAGCTGCACTTCTTGGTAACTGCATTCTCTGTAAATCAGTTTCTTTTAAAGAAACAGTTTTCTCCTAACTCCATAGCTTCAGTAGTGTCAGCTCCATCACAGTATCTCATGCATATTCATTAGGGACAGCATGAAAACCCAAACAGTGTTTGGCCCACCAGGACCAGAGTTGGGAACCTCTGCCCTAGAGCAGCGGCCAACAGGGGCAGAAACACCCACACCCACAGGCTCCACTATCCAAAGCCTCATGGAGGGTCAGGCTGTTTGGGCCCTGTGCAGAGCAGCATCTCCCAATACTGGCACCTGCATACCTTAGCAATGCCGTCCTAAACTTGGGAACACGTTCCACATATATCAAAAAGTTGCTATGATTAATGTTGGCTAACAAATCCTAAGTTAAACACGATTTGTTGATAGAGATTCATCATAGCAACCTTTCTGATATCTGTGGAGTGTGTTTCAGTTATTGATTCTGACAGTATTTACCACCCCAGGGAGTGGCCCCAACAGTTTTGCGTAACATAGCAATGCCTGCACTGTGCTCAGGACTGGTGTGGCAGCCAGGGCTGCCACAAACCTCTATATTTGCACAATGCTGGCATAGGTGTGGGAGCGTGTGCCTGTCTATCCAGTGTGTTGTGGCTGCCTACACCTTACTGAGCCCACACTGCTTGCACTGTTTCCAGTGTTAGCCTGCCAATGTGCGTAATGAGGAGCAAGGTACTGTGGCTATGGCCCGGACAGGGTGGCATGGGCAGGATGCATCTGCATAGGGCAATGGCTGGGACATTGTAGTGCCCGACCACCACCTGCACGGACAGGGTGGCCACAGCATGTCATGCTGGGAGGTCACTCTCACCCTGACTGAGCAGTGACCACGGCATGGCTAGGTTCCCCCATAGTGCTATGCAGCATTTCTCTCAAGTGATATTTATCGGTTCTCTTTTCTGGGGCCCAATCACTGACATATGTGCTTGGTGTGTGTGCTCACATCCCATTTTTGGGTGCACACAGTTCCTCCAGGAACATGCACTATGTACTAGCTAGCAGACTGTCTGCAGTTAGCATGTGTATGGTTGGAACACCTTGCAGGGTGCAGCGGGTGGAGACTGACTGTGCCCTCTGCTGGTGAATGTCAGATAGTGGTGGGGGGCAGCTGAGCTGCTCCAGCGTTCTGCCTGTCTGCCATTGCCTTATGTGATGCGTACAGATCTGCATCGACTGCCCTGTAGGGTGCCTGTTCCCCAGCAGAACTGGGGTTGATGGTCCCTCTCTACTGCCACCATTGCAGAGATGTACAATGTGGATCTGTTGGTGGGAGATCCTGTCCCCCCCACCTTGAACCACAGAGGGCGGGTTGGGTGGTGCTACTTAGTCCGCTTTTGGGTCCAAACACCCCCCTTTACCTATAACATGTGACCATGGCACCCATACAGGATATGCACTATTCTGGGTGCATCATAGTCCACAAGGGCTAGACGTGACTGGGAAATACAGATGGACACAGGTGTATCCTAGGGGTGTCTGCAAGGACTACCTATCACACACTGGCACTGATGGGGACCTGCAGCATAGCCTATCTCAGCCAAGCCAGGTGCTGCGGACCTGGTGCTAGGTGCCCCACCTTGCCCTCAGGGTGAGCACAGGACCCGCACAATGTCACGGTCTGTAGCTACTCTGTGCTAGTAACACACATGGTCAGTTCCCCCTACCAGGCCTAGGGGCGGTAGGGGTGCATACCCCATCTTGTGACCAGCTGTAGACTGCTGATCTGCATGTGCAGTGCATCATGGGTACAGGTGGGTTTAACCTATCCTGGTAACCACAGCAGACAGTTTGTGTGGTGATCTGCAGTCTTTCTGTAGCCAGCCAGCAGTGTGGTAATAGCTTTAGAGATGTAGCCTACTGGTTACTTCAATGACTCTGGAGGCAGAGGTCATGGGTTCGATCCTGCAGTGGTGTAATCTAAAAAGGCTGTCTGAGGCATTTTCTTTTAATTTTAAATCAGTGCTGCCAGCAGAAACACCCTCACAGTGCTGTAGCCTAAGGTGCCTCATAGGCGTCCTGTAAAGCACCCTATAAGGCGTCCTGTAAAGCACCCTATAAGGCGTCCTGTAAAGCACCCTATAAGGTGCCCTGTAAAGCGCCCTATACAGCATCCTATAGGGCACATTATAGGGTGCCTTGGCAGACAGGGCACTTTATAATGTGACCTATAGGGTGCCTTATGAGGCACCTTAGGTTACCCTCCAAGCCCCAGTGTGTTGTGTGTGTGTGTGTGGGGCCAAGAAGGCTACAGACTCGGGGGTCTGTAAAGCCTGTGTGAGGGACTCTTCTACCTCTGAGCAGGTTAGAGAGGGTCCTTCCCTTCCAGATCCAGAGGTCTCGGCCTTGTCAGCCTCCGGGGGAGCATCGGAAGAGCCGGTGGCAGGGCCCTCCTCTGCGTCGGACATTCCTCCTTCTCTGATGGCTTGGCCTAATCATCTAGCCTCCATTTTCTCACAGGAATTTATTTCATTGCTGCAGCAATCGGTAACGGGTAGCGCTCAGCAGCTGAAAAGTATTTCAGGCGGGGGTGCTTTAAAGAGACCCGCATCCCACACTCAGCTGGACGTCCCCGCTCGCGGCTCCAAGAGGGCTCGGAGTGAAGGGGGCATTAAGAGAGCAATCTTCCTCATCTGAGAAATGTCCCTCAGGAGGAGAAAGTCCTCAGCTTGGATTGTGAAGAGGAGCTTGAGGAAGGCGAGCTGCCCGAGGAAGAAGACCAAGCCAGAGTGGTGAGGGTCTTCAGAAGGGAGGAGTTACCGGCCCTCATCGCGGAGGCGTTGAAAGTTCTAAATATGCCGGCCCCAGGATCTACGGAGGTGGACACTCTGGAGGATCCTTTTGTTGCAGGTTTTCAGAAAGAGTCAGAGGGTTTTTCCAGTCCATAGAGTATTTCACGAAATGATACAGGAGGAGTGGAATACCCCAGAGGCTCCACTAAAAGGTGCGCGAGTGATGGGTCGCCTGTATCCTTTGTCGGACCAGAACAAGGAAGTCTTTCGGTCCCCCAAAGTGGACGCCGCCGTCTCGGCCGTCACTAAGAAGACTACAATTCCGGTAGAGGGTAGTGTGGCCCTTAAGGACTCTCAAGACAAAAAGTTGGATGTGTTGTTAAGGCAAGTGTTTGATGTTAATGCCCTGTTGCTCCAGGCAGCTATTTGCGGAGCCTGGGTAGCCAGAGCCTGTCTCCGCTGGTCTCAGCGGGTACGCGCGGGGCAGGAGAGTGAAGTAGCAGATGAGGCAGCCAGATTAGAGTCGGGGGCGGCCTACTTAGCGGATATTCATTATGATCTAATGCGAGGATTGTCCAAAAGCATGGCTTCAGCAGTAGCAGCGCGGCGTTATTTGTGGCTGCGTAATTGGGCGGCGGATTCCTCCTCCAAAGCTCGGTTGAGTAAACTTCCCTTTAAGGGGCTCCTACTATTTGGGGAAGATTTAGAGAAACTGGTTAAGGACCTTGGAGAGTCCAAAAGAGGCAGGTTGCCGGAGGACAAGCCTAAGGCAGGACGTACAATCCCGGCAGGCAGGGGGCCACCACGGGATTTTCGTTGGTTCAGGTCCCAAATATTCAATTCCTTTCAAAGAGGGCGTTTTCCCGGCAGGAGTCAAAGTTTCCGTGGGTTTGGGGGAGCAGGAAGGGGCTTCGGGGCCTCCTCCCCATCCTCTTTTGCCCCCAAAAAGTCACAATGAGATGAGGGGGGCCCAGGCGCCTGTAGTTCCCGTGGGGGGGCGCTTGCAGGAGTTTTATTCTGCCTGGGCCCAAATCACTTCCAATCAATGGGTTCTAGAAGTCATCCGGGAGGGCTACGCGTTGGAATTTCTGCGTCCCGTCAGGGACTCCTTCATGCAGTCCCCCGGCAGGTCGGTCACCAAGCGCAAGGCCCTCCGGGAGACCGTTCAAAGACTGTTGGACCTCAGGGCGATTGTCCCGGTTCCTTGGACCAATGCGGCAGCGGTCGGTACTCCATCTACTTCGTCGTTCCCAAAAAGGACGGTGGGGTTCGCCCGATTCTCGATCTCAAAGGAGTAAATCGTTGTCTTCAGGTGTCTCATTTTCGCATGGAGACCCTGCGCTCCGTGACGGTGGCGGTGCAGAAAGGAGAGTTCCTTACTTCCCTAGATCTCTCGGAGGCTTACCTTCACATTCCCATACGACCGGATCATTACAGGTTCCTCCGATTCACGGTTCCTTTCGGACATTTTCAGTTTCGGGCGTTACCTTTCGGGCTAGCGACGGACCCGAGAGTATTCACAAAGGTCATGGTAGTGGTGGCGGCAGCCTTGAGAAAAGAGGGAATTCTGGTGCATCCCTACCTGGACGATTGGTTGATCAGGGCGAAATCTCAGGCGGAGAGCATGGTAGCTACAGCCCGAGTAGTAACCTTTCTAGAAGGCCTCGGGTGGATAGTCAATGTGTCCAAGAGCCGCTTGGTTCCATCGCAAAATCTGGAATACCTAGGAGCTCGATTCGAAACGCGTGCAGGGAAGGTCTTCCTGACGGATCAGCGGGCGCAGAGCCTGCAGCGCTTAGTCAGAGTTTCTAGCGGTCAGGGCACCTTCGGCATGGCATTACCTTCAATTGCTAGGTACCATAGCGGTGACCATAGAGACAGTGCCGTGGGCGAGGGTGCACATGAGGCCATTACAGGGAGCGCTTCTTCGCCAATGGTCGCATCAGCAGGACTCGCTGTCCCGGAGGCTGCCCTGCTCAGAGGAAGTCCGGCAGTCGCTGGAGTGGTGGCTGGTTCCGAAATCGCTGGAACGCGGGACATCCCTGGAGTCTCCAGCCTGGCTATCCCTGATGACAGACGCCTGTCTGCTGGGCTGGGGGGCGCACTGTCAGGGCAGGTTCACTCAAGGGCAGTGGACTCCACAGGAGCAGTTATGGTCAATCAACAGGTTGGATTTGAGAGCGGTGACTCTCGCCTTACAGGGGTTTCGCTCGGTCCTCCACGGGAAGACGGTCCGTGTATTTTCAGACAACGCGACGGCGGTGGCCTATGTCAACAAGCAAGGGGGAACCAGCAGCACAGCTGTAGAGGCGGAGGCAGGAGTTTTATGCGGCTAGGCAGAAGATCATAAGATCATAAGATATGCCATACTGGGTCAGACCAAGGTCCATCAAGCCCAGTATTCTGTTTCCAACAGTGGCCAATCTAGGTCATATGTACCTAGCAGTTTCCCCAAGAGACACAAGTAAGCGAATCTCCTGGATCTATCAACGGCGCACGTGGCCGGGGTATTTATTTATTTATTTATTTAACAGCTTTTATATACCGCACTTTTGACATCAGCGCGGTTTACATTTTAACAAGTTTTGTACTTAAACATAAAAACAAATGTTAAGTTTACAGAGAACAGGGAATAAAAACATGGATAACAGGGATTAACAATTAACAGATATTTTCAATTATTTACAATAGGTTCTTAAATGCTTGAGTTTTAAAGGTAGGGTTTGTGAGGCCTGGTCTAGATCAAGTGGTAAGATTTCAGGAGCTTATTTGGCTAGCCGTGGTCAATGGTCTGTGTGGGAGGGGGGTCAGTATATTGAGAGAAGTGTTGTAGGAAGAGATATGTTTTTATGGATTTTCTGAACTGGGACAGGTCTTTTTGTGCTCTAATACTAGGTGGTAGCGTGTTCCAGCATCTAGGGGCGAAGGAAGAGAATGCTCTTAAAGTGGTTGTTTGAGTGAGTTTTTTGCTGTCTTTTGGGATTGTTAGCAAGTTCTCTGTTACAGAACGTCTAGATCTGGTGTTCTGTGTGTGTTGGGGTAGACAATGTACAGGCCGACTTCCTCAGCCGGGTGAGGGTGGATCTGGGGGAATGGGTTCTACATCCCGAAGTGTTCCAGATGATCGTCCGCAGGTGGGGCACGCCAGTCATGGACCTCATGGTGACCTTCAGCTCGGCAAAGGCAAGTCGTTTTTTCAGCAGAAGAAGAGAAAGAATGTTGGAAGGCTTGGATCCGCTCATTCAGGACTGGCCGGTGTGGCAGCTGCTCTATGTGTTTCCACCGTGGGTTCTGATCGGCAGAGTGCTTCAGCGGATAGAAAGGTTCGGGGACAGGTAATTCTGATTGCCCCGGATTGGCTGCGCCGCCCCTGGTATGGGGACCTAGTGAGGCTGTTGGTGGCAAAACCTTGGCGCCTTCCAGTCCGAGTGGATCTGTTGTCTCAGGGGCCCCTTTTCATGCCCCTTGTGGATCGGTTCTCGCTTATGGCCTGGCACTTGAGAGGGCGTGGCTGACATCTCACGGATACTCGGGAGCGGTCATTTCTACCTTGTTGAGGGCCAGAAGAAGGTCAACCTCGATGGCTTATGTTCGCATATGGAGGATTTTCGAGGTGTGGTGTGCGGATAGAAAGTTCTCGGCATTGAAGGCCACCATCCCTCAGATATTGTCGAACCCATCCTGTAAAAACTCCAAAGGGTTAGCACCCGCATCGCTGCGGGTACAGGTAGCAGCGATAACTTGTTACAGGGGCAGAGTAGGTGGTCAGATGATTGGGGGTCAGCGAGATGTCAAGCGTTTTTTAAGAGCGATGTGTCTGCTGCGGCCCCCATGCAGACAGGTTATCCCTAAGTGGCATCTCCTGTTCGTGTTAGAAGCGCTGGAACGCGAGCCTTTTGAGCCCCTGTCTCGGGCAATGCTCAAGGATCTCACGTTGAAGGTGATTTTTCTAGTGGTGATCTGTTCAGCTCGTTGAGTCTCTGAGCTGCAAGCGTTCTCCTGAAGGGAGCCCTACCTCTCCTTCTTTGATTCCAAAGTAGTGTTGAGAACTGTACCGGTCTTTCTGCCAAAAGTGGTTTCGCCGTTCCATGTGAGTCAGGACGTATCCTTACCGGTGTTCCCTTGGGATGCCCAAGGTGCGGCAGCAAAGAGGCTACATTTTTTGGACGTTGACAGGGCATTGAAGAAGTATCTCAGGCGGACGGAGCCTTTTCGGAGGTCGGACAGGCTCTTTGTTCTTTTCACAGGTCAGAAAAAGGGCGAAGCGGCATCAAAGGCGTCTATTACCAGGTGGATTAAGGAAGCGATTGCTACCGCATATGTCTTGAAAGGTAAGTCGGTGCCAGAAGGGCTGCGAGCTCATTCCACCAGGGCACAGTCCGCCTCTTGGGCGGAGCGGCGGTTGGTGTCTCCGGAAGAAATTTGCAAGGCGGTGACCTCCTCCCAATCGCTTATGTGCCGAAGTGGGCACCCATCCAGACACGAGTACTAGATTCTGTGTCGCCCCTTCTCGCATGGCTTCCTTCACTGTTATGCAAGGCACTCTGCTCACACGGTATCCGCATTCTCTCTTCTACTTTCTGATTCTGTAGATGGGCTATCCCAATCCACATCGGCGGACACTATTTGTTTGAGACGTAAATCAGCTAAAGAAAGAAACCCACTGTACATACAAACTCAAAGTGAGAGTCATAAGATCCCATAAGAGCAGAAATCTCCTACTGTGGGGACCCTCTGATCAAATATTGTCTCTGTTATTTTATTGTTTGCTTGTTTGTTTATTTGTTTTTGTTTTATGTATTTGTTTATTTGTTAATTACGTTTTTTTAATACTGCTTAATCATTTCAATCAAAGCGGTTTACATTGTAACTTAAACTTGGTAAACGTACATTAATATTTGGTTTAAAAATATTTTTCTTAATTTAGTGGAAAACTGATATGATTCTTTTTGGTTTGGAACAGGCTCTTCATGTGAGAAACCATCTCTTATATCAAAGATTGAGCAGGAGGAAGATCCGTGTGTCAAGGACCAGCAGGACCCCGGAGGCAGAAGAAGACTGCAAAGCTCCTGGAGAGGTGAATGATAGCTCAGGGACAGGAGGGGACTCCAGGGCAGCCCTGGGGCTCTGCTCTTCCTGTCTAGGGAATGGGGAAAGAGGTTGGCTAGAGGCTTCTGGCCCTAAAGGATTTTGTCATTAGTGGCTTTTTCTACCTTCAGTATCTGAGGAATAGAAGAATGGGGTGAGAGAGTTATTAACATATTATCACTCTTGGACTTGGGGTGGTCCAGCACAAGGCCATATTAGCACAGGACTGTAGATGCAGGTTTAGACATGAATATATGACCAGACTGAAAGGGGTTTGAATTACATATGGGTCCTTTCATCTCCTTGGCACAGGAAGAGGGTCTCTGTGTCCAGCCACAGTGGTGCTCTGCTTTCTGGAAAGCAGCAGGACTAAGATCTTACCTGTTTCTGTTCTCTTCCACTGCCACATCCAGCCCCCTGGACATCTGCTGAATAATTCCATTGTTAATCCAGTAAATGGATTAACTTGGGCGTCCCGGTTAGAGAGGTTGCAATAAAGAATACCCAGGTACTTTTAAATAAAGAGCTGAAATATTACAGGTTGCTTATCATCCTGCTAAGCCAGTCCAGATGTGTAGTTTGTTCCTTTCCCTGCAGGTGGAGACAGACTTGAGCAACGTTCAGTGATGTCATCACTTTGTATAAGTCCTGGTGCTGCTTCTACCAGGTGGCAAGGTAATTGGTGCATCAGTATAGATAGGCTATCTCCCCTGACCCACATCATGCTGCTCTGATGTTTGTAACTGAGAACTTTAAGCCCAACATTGCTGGAGTTGGGGGTACACCCCTGTCTTCTTGAATCGGCAGCCACCTTGTATCCCCACAGGTTCCAGTGCTGGCGGGCTTGAGAGGAGCAGGAGAACCCCTTAGGGCCCGGTGGGGGGGGGGGGGGGGAGGCTGGCAAGTTGAATTCAGGTTTCCCTGACCTCTTGCCATCCTCTCTCTGCTTTGTTAGATTTGTTTTCCCCAATTTCCTATTTTAACTGCCCATTGTTTTTTATAAGTCAGTATTTGGTTCTCTTGCTGCTTAATAAAGCCGTTTCCAATTTAAGAGGAGGAGTAGCCTAGTGGTTGGGGCACTCAGGCCGGAAGGTCAGGGGTTCAAATCCCACTAGAGGACAGCAACCTTGGGCCGGAAGGACTGGGGTTTCTAGTCCCACAGATGCTCCTTGTGGTCTTGGGCAAGCCACTTAACCGTCCATTGCCCATGTTCCCTGTAAGTATGTGTCTCATATCCCCGCGTGTTAAATGTATCCCCCAATTGTGTTGTGACCACTTTGATTGAAGGATAAGGTGGTATACAAAACTGTCTAAATAAAAAGAAAAGGTCGGGCCTTCTCAGAGAGCAGGGCTTCCTAGGTCTGTGTAGGTGGCTGGGAGAGCACCATTTGGATTTCCACAACTGGCTGTCATGTGCTGCCATTCCCGCTTTGGGGCTCCCTTTTTGCTGTGCCAGTGGGTTTTTTTGTGGCTTGTGCTCCTTTTTAGCAGTTCTTATTTTGTGCCCTTGCCATATTTTTGGCAGTTCTTTGGCAGCCTGTGCTGTTTGTTTTCAGCAATTCATTTAACTTGTCCTGTGCCATTTTTTTCAGTGTTTTTTTTTTTTCACAGATCTTTTCTTATGCCCTGTGGAACTTGCTGACATGCCAGGACTAGACATTGTACCTCCTGTGTCTTTTGTTGTGTCAGCAATGTAGTGGGCTCCTTTTGCCCCCTCTGTAATGGGTATGTCCAGGACCTGATTCCCCCCCCCGCCCCAGCTTTATTGGAACCCCCATGGGGGCCCTGGCACCCCATTCTGGAGCCTCTTCCGAATGCTGTAGGCCCTTTGTGCCTGTGGTGCAGGCAGTCCTCTTTGGCATCACCTGGGCCTTGGAGATCAGGAGCACAGATGCTCTAGGCTTTGACCAGACGACCCCCTCGGGCCCCTTGGGCATCCAGGGTTCCCTTTCTGCTGGTTTCAACAGCAGCTAATGAGACAGTTCATGGGCTGTTTTCAGTTCTTTCTTGCTGCTTGATGGCCCCATTTGCAGGGGTCTGAGATCCAGCACTCCTCTCAAGTGGGATCCCCTCAGGTGGCACTGCCATGGCTGGTAAGTTGGTTAAATGCTCCCACTTTGCTCTTTCACCTGTATGTTCCTCCGGGAACCCAGCCTTATTTTCTGCAGAGGTTGGCTATGATTGATTGATTTTCACAAACTTGATATACAGGCAATGAAAATGGCAATAAAACTAATCGCACACGGGGAGGCAGGGGCATCAGCAACTGGGATGGCTGCAGCTTGAGCGAGCGCCAGGCTGATCCTGCATAAACGGAGGTAAAGAGAGGTGTGAATTTCCCCCCCCCCCCTCCCCCGTAACTCTGCAACAGGAGCGCACCTAAAGCAGAGGAGAGGCAGTATGTCAGTGCAGAAAAGTTTGGCAGAGTTTAGATCCCCCCCCCCTATGCTTCAGGCAACAAGGTGAGCAGCGAGGAGAACGCACACAAAATGGCCGACGAGAGCACATGAGAAGTGGAGGAGCTGTTGGATACAGAACGTGGATCAGGAGCCACGGAGACATTGCAAACATGGCTGGGGGAACTCCGGGAAGCCATCAAAACAGAGATAAAGGGGACTAAAAAGGAGATAAGAGACATTCACATAGGAGCGACAGGACGTAGTGGCATTGGGAACGCGCATTGAGGAAGTGGAGGACTATATTGGCCAACATGCAGAGTTGATCTCCACTTTACAAATGGGATGGGGCACTTTGAAGCAGGATCAAATGCAGACATGGGAGAAACTGGAGGACTTGGAGGACAGATCCTGCAGATGTAATCTGCGGGTGAGAAACATACCAGAGAACAATCGGAATAAGGATTGCATTGGAGTGCTACAGCGTGTCTTTCGAGCCTTGTTCTTGGAGGGACTGAAAGCGGATAATGATGATAATCACCTGCACATGGACAGGGCCTGGGTCAAGCCCGTGGGATATAGTGGTCTGCATGCGATATTATAATATGAAAGAATGGCTGCTCACCATTTCCAGGAAACGTGGCCTCTTGAAGTAGGAAGGAGATATGGTCAAGTTATACCAGCAGGGACTCTACAAAAATGACGGTGAGGTAACAGCTTTCCTGAGGGGAGATGGGCTAAGACATAAATGGCTATTTTTGTTTGGTCTTTTGCTGACAGTGAAGGGCACCTCATACTGGCTTAAAATGGCCACAGACGCCTGGCAAGCCCTAAGGAACTTGGGGATGGAAAACCTGCCAGAACAACCAGCTGAGAAGGGGGGAGGAACCCCAGTAGCCACACCAAAGGCTCCAGGACAACAATGGCAGTGAGTAGCGGCACAGGGCAAAAGACTGAAGAGACTGTCCAAAGGGAAGGAACCGGAGACTTCCTGGGCTTCCAATGTGCCCTGAAAAGGGACTCTGATGGACAATCTTGGTTTCAATGTTTGTAACGGAGACTGGTTTCCTATGGGGGGGGGGGGGGTATTTCAGTAGGATCTGCAAGGGCAGTTGGGGGTTGGTGGTTGTTGGATGTTGATGAGTGATAATTGAAAATTGTTGATTGACCTGGGGTAGATAGCATAGTAGGGGGACTGGGGAGTATGAGCAGAATGGGGGAGGAGCAAAGGGGGGAAATGACAGGTGAAGTGGAGGGGGGGGGGGGTAAGGAGAACAGAGGAGAGATGCGGGGACCTGGGGATAGCAGACACTTCCATAACTTCACTCAATGGGAGTGGAACAACAGGTGGGGAAGAGGGGGAGGGGGGAAGTTAGGAGAGGATGGGTGGTAGGGAGGGGAAGGGGTAAAAGGGGAAGAAATGCGATTATAGTGCAAGATGCTGCTAACTTGCAATAATGGTGTGGGTGTGATCGATTTAATGCAAAGAGGCTCAACACACCCCTGAAGAAGCAACAATTTTTTCAGGAGATAGAAAGACTCTGGTGGGATACAGTTTTTGTCCAGGAGAACCATCTCCGGAAAAAAGATGGTTATAACAGGGAGCAACGCACCCCCAACAGTTTTTTGGAGGCCTTAGGGGAGGGGGGGGAGGAAAGGGAGGGATAGCAATTTTGATTAGGAAAGGATGCCCTCTCCAAGTGAAGGAGGTGGCACAGGATGCAGAGGGAAGGGTGTTGCTGGTACAAGGAGAATTAAAAGAGGAAAGTGTGACTTGGTCAGTGTCTATGCTCCAAATGATAAGCAGGTTCCCTTTTTTGAGGGAGGTTGGTATGCTGCTAAAGAAGAATGCTACCCAGAAATTAATTTGCGGGGGTGGGGGGGGGAGATTAGACCTGCGTAAGGACAAACATACACCCAGGGGAGGAACCGACATATAATAAGAGGCTTGATGAAGCGGCATCAATTAGTAGATCTCTGGAGGGAATATAATAGGGATAGGCGAGAGTATACCTTCTTCTCGCACCCACACAATAGCTACAGTCACATAGATTACATACTGGTAGACAAAGCTTGGGTCCTACAAACTGGGGAGGTGGAACTGGGAAATATCACTTGGTCCAACCATGCCCCAGTGTGGGTGGAGATCAGGGATGGTAGAAGTGGTGGAGGGACCTGGTTCTGAAGGCTAAATGAAAGTCTCCTGAAACGGGAGGAAGTAGTTAATGATGTAAGAGTGCGTATCACTGAGTACTGGCTGCTGAACGATATGGGAGAGGTGGATGATGTGGAGTTATGAGAGGGAATGGTGCTTGATAATGTGGGCAGCGAAATTAAAGAAAAGAAGGATAGAACAAGAGGAAAAATTGCAGAAGGAAATTGGGGAAGCAGTGGAACAATATAAACAGAAAGGTACAAGGACTGAAGCAAATGGAACTCCAGAATTGGCAGGTGGAGGCCATAGCATATTTATTTTTATTTTATTTTATTTATTTATTGCTTTTATATACCGCGCTATTTAAAATCAGTGCGGTTTACATATAACAGATTTGTACATGGCAGTCACCTGTTGAATACTTACAGTAAAACAGGGAGGTACAACTTGGCTATTAACTGGGGAAACTATTAACTATATACATTTATACATTTATCTGCAATATTAACTTGAGGTGATTGTGGCTTTCTAATTCATGGCCAGGTTTTTGGTGGGCGTTGTTGAGATACCGGGTTGGGAGTAGTGTAGGAGAAAGAGGTGGTGTTTTAGTGCTTTTCTGAACTGGGCTAGGTCTGTGATTGCTCGGATGGTCGTTGGGAGTGCATTCCAGCAGCTGGGAGCGTAGAATTTGAATGCTCTGTTCCTTGTTGCCTGGGTGCATTTTGTTATGTCCTTGGGGATCTGTAGGGTATTGGTAGCAAATGCTCTCCTTGTTCTGTTTGCTGGGGTGGGGTGGAGGAGGCCAGTCAGAGAGGTCGGGGATATTTTGTTGATGGCCTTGAAGGTCATCAGGACTACTTTATATATGAGCCGGCAGTAGATTGGAAGCCAGTGTAAGTCCTTCAGTATTGGGGTGATATGGTCCCTCCTGGAGGCTCCTTGTATGAAGCGTGCGGCTGTGTTCATTGCAAGCTGTAGAGGGTTTAACGTGCTTTTGGGTAGACCCTGCAAGATAACATTAGCATAGTCAAAGTGAGGGGTCATTATGGCCTGAAAAACTGATCTGAAGTACTCTGGTTGCAGCAAGGGTCGAAGGTGTCGTAGTGTTCGTAGTTTGTGGTAGATTTGTCTTGTGGTTTTACTGATGTGGGTTTTAAAGTCGAGATATTGGTCTAGCATTATGCCTAAGTAGCGGATGCTGGATTTAGTTGGGAGTTCAGCGTCTCTTGTCCTTAAAAATGGATGTGGTGAGAGTGCTTGGTTTCTGGTTATGAATAGGACGTCCGTTTTGCTGAAATTTATTTTGAGGCTCTGTGAGTGTAACCAGTCTGTTACGGCGTCAAAACATATCAATTGGACCAAATCTGACAGCGTTACTACAAGTGGGGAAACAGGGCTGGTAGGCTCCTTGCGCATAAACTGAAGAAGAGGGACATTCTGGCAATGGTCACTGACATCAAAAGGGAATCAGGGGAAGTCCTGAGGTTGGAGAACCTAATTGGAGATCAGTTTTATAGGGCCTTATGTACCCAAGACCCTGGGACCAGTAGAGACCAAGGGGACTGTTACTTACAGGAGGTGAAGCTACCCATGCTGGGGGAAGAAGCACAAGCCATCCTAGAGGTAGAGATTAGTGGGGAGGAAATTCAGATCATATAGACTTTGGCTAATGGGAAGGACCCAGGACTGGATGGTCATTAATTTCTAGACCTCTATCATATCTCCCCTTAGCCGTCTCTTTTCCAGGTTGAAGAGCCCTAACCTTTTTAGCCTCTCTTCATAGGAGGTATCCTTCCATCCCCTTTACCATTTTAGTGGCTCTTCTCTGAACCTTTTCTAATAACGCTATATCCTTTTTAAGATACGGCTACCAGAATTGCACACAATATTCAAGGTGCGGTCACACCATGGAACGATACAGAGGCATTATAATATCCTTTGTTTTATTCTCCATTCCTTTCCTTATGATTCCTAGCATTCTATTCGCTTTCTTTGCTGCTGCTGCACACTGGACGGAGGGTTTTAACATGTTATCCACAATGACGCCTAAATCTTTTTCCTGGGTGGTGGTTCCTAATGTGGGAACCTTGCATCGTGTAACCATAGTTTGGGTTGTTCTTTCCTAGGTGCATAACTTTGCACTTGTCCACATTAAATTTCATCTGCCATTTGGATGCCCAGTCTTCCAATTTATCAAGATCCTCTTGCAATTTTCCACAATCCTCATGGGTTTTAAGAACTTTAAATAGTTTTGTGTCATCTGCAAATTTGATAACCTCACTTGTTGTTCCCTTTTCCAGTTCGTTTATGAATACGTCAAAAAGCAGCGGACCCAGCACAGATCCCTGGGGTACTCCACTATTCACCTTTCTCCTTTGGGAAAATTGGCCATTTAGCCCTACCCTCTGCTTTCGATCCTTTAACCAGTTCCTGATCCACAATAGTTCACTGCCTCCTATACCATGACTTTTTAATTTTGCCAAAAGTCTTTCATGAGGGACCTTGTCAAAGGCTTTCTGAAAGTCCAGATACACTATATCAACCGATTCACCTTTGTCTATCTGTTTATTCACATCTTTAAAAAAACATAACAGATTAGTAAGACAAGATCTTCCTTGTCTAAAGCCATGTTGGCTGTCTCCCATTACGCCATGACTATCTACATGTTCAGTAATTTTGTTCTTTATGATGGTTTCTACCATTTTTCCCGGTACTGACGTCAGGCTCACCGGTCTGTAGTTTCCCGGATGACCCTTGGAACCCTTTTTAAAAATTTGGCGTTACATTGGCCATCCTCCAATCTTCAGGTGTTACAGATGATTTTAATGATAGTTCATAGATTACTAATAGCAGGTCTGCAATCTCATTTCAGTTCTTTCAACACCCTTGGATGTATACCATCCGGTCCAGATGATTTGCTATTCTTCAATTTATCAAATAGTTGTAATCTTCCCGGTGTATCGATGTTTCTTTCATTTCTTCTGTGGTATCACCGTTAAATACCACTTCAGTCATAGGTAACATCCCTGCATCTTCCTCAGTAAAGACCGAAGCAAAGAATTCATTCAGTTTTTGCTATGGCCTTCCCAATTTATGCTCCAGAAAGTATCACCTGCTGATAATGGAAAAGGTCCTCTCCTCTTAGTGCCCCTTTTACCCCTCTATCATCTAATGGTCCAACAGACTCTCTCTCACAGGTTTTTTGCTATGAATGTACTTGAAAAAGTCTTTATTACGCGTTTTTGCTTCCACAGCAAGCTTCTTCTCAAATTCTCTCTTTGCCTGCCTTATCAATGTCTTGCATTTAACTTGCCAGTGCTTGTGCTGTTTCCAGTTTTTGTCATTTGGCTCTTTTCCATTTCCATCTGCCATTTGGTGGACTGGCGAGAGGTTGGGGGGGGGGGGGGATGGAAGAACTATGTGCATATGGAGCATGCTGGAGTGGAGGGATTCCCCATGGAACGTTTACCCTAGCTCAGTAAGCTGGAACGAGCACTCCCGAGGGGGCAACCCCTATGTACAACATACTCTACAGGTGTGGGATAGGCTGCACAAGAAAATTGATGGGTGACAGGTAGGAGAATTCTCAACAATGCAGGTTATGTGTCACTCAAAGGAGTTTCATCTGGGGGCAGAGGGAGGGGTGCATCGTAGGTGGGAGAAGGCAGGTCTGAAGTGGCTTTTTCAATTTATAGATGGGGTGGAATGGGTGCTTTTTGCAGACCTACAAGAGGATTATGGGTTGTGTGGAGAGGACCTTTTCCATTATCAGCAGGTGATACTTTCTGGAGCATAAATTGGGAAGAGAAGGTTTGGTGAGAGAGAATACATTGAGTTGGAAGCAATTTGGTATGGGAAAGAGAGTTCACAAGGTTTGATTACGGCCCTTTACAAAGTGGTGAGGGGGACAGCTTGGTCCAAACATAGGTACATGGTGGATTGGAAGCGAGATCTGTGGATGGACCTAGATAAAAAGCAGTGGAAGGCAATTTTGGATCAGGTTCGGAGGGTGCCCTCATTGGTAGCTCTTTGGGAAAACTGGTATGAAGTTACCATGCGATGGTACTACACAACACTTCAGTTGCATTAAATGTTTGCAGGAGTTCCGAAGAGTTGATGGAGGGAGTGTGGGGGGTGAGGGGTCCTTTTATAATATCTGGTGGACCTGCCCCAAGATGATAACCTTTTGGGGCATGGTGAAGAGCTGAGTGTATAAAGTAGTGGGGGTGGAGTTGGAGCTGGATTCATATATTTGTTTGTTAGGCTGGTGGCGATCTGGGGGTCCTGGGAGGGAAAGGAAACAGATTATGGTGTGCCTGAGTGTGGTTAAATGTGAAATAGCTGGTAACTGGAAGCAACTAGAACCACCCTTGTAAGACACTGTGAAGGACGGTTGCATCACGTCTTGTTAATGGAAAAGATGACTGCGCACAGAAGGCAACGAATGGAGTGCTGTACTAGAGTATCTCGGGGAGGTAAGGGGCGGAAGGAGGGGTGTGAGGGGGACTAGAGGGCAACAGGGAGATTTGGGGTAATAAAGCTTTCATACAAAAGAGGATTGAATATTCAAAAATGTACAGTTGACTTGTTTTATATCAAAGCATTGTCGTTTATTAAATAAAACTTTAAATTTAAAAAAAATATGCCATACTGGGTCAGACCAAGGTCCATCAAGCCCAGTATCCTGTTTCCAACAGTGGCCAATCTAGGTCATAAGTGCCTATTTATTTATTTACAGTCTCTTCTATACCGCGCTATTCGGCATCCGTGCAGTTTACATACAACAACTTACACATCTCATTAGCTGATTTGTGTTTACATTGAACAAGGTAATAGAACTTGGATAACAAGGGTAACTATGTACATTTATGTGGCAAGATAGGTATCACCTTGCTGGACGGAGTCATGGTTGATTGTGTGGAAGGGTTACTGAAATGTGTCGGCTAAGTGGCAGAAGGGGCTATTAAGGCGCTGCCTGGGGGGTAATGTTGGAGGAAGAGATGGTGCTTCAATGCCTTTCTAAACTGGGTAAGGTCGGGGATTGCTCGTATGCTGGGAGGTAGGGCATTCCAGCATCTTGGCGCACAGAATTTGAAGATTCTGTTTAGGGTTGAACATATGCATTGGGTTATTGATTTCAGGACTATCAGCATATTAACTGCTGAAGATCTCCTGGACCTATTGGGAGGCGTGGTCTGGATCAGCTCTGCTAATGATGTGGGTGAAAGCCCGTTGACGGCTTTAAATGTCAGCAGTAGGATTTTGTATGTGAGTCTGCCGCGTATTGGGAGCCAGTGTAGGTGCTTCAAGATGGGGGTCACATGGTCTTTCCTGGATGCTCCATGGAGGATTCTTGCCGCGGCATTCATCGCCAGTCGCAGCGGGTTCAGTGTGGTTTGGGGGAGACCATGCAGAATTGAGTTTGCATAATCCAGATGTGGTATGTTAGTGCCTGATAGGCTGTCCTAAAGTCATCTGGTGTTAGCAAGGATCTTAAGTGCTTGAGAGATCGGATCTTGTGATACACCACTCTCACCGTGTTGCCTATGTGCGCCTTCATGTCCAGGCGCTGATCTAGTGTGACTCCAAGGTACCTGATCGAGGGTTTGGACTGGAGTTCTGCTTCGTCGACTTTTAGGGAGGGCGGCGTGGAGAAGTTCTGATTCCTTGTAATGAAAAGGACCTCCGTTTTCTTATGCTGAATTCTGAGGTTTTGGGTTTGTAGCCAGTTGGATACTGCATTGAAGCAATTTGTCAGTGGAACCTGTGTCCCCAAAAGACACAGGTTCCTCAATGCTTGTATTGGGTCAAGCAGTGATATCCCGGGTCCCTTAATGGTTTATGGACCTTTCCTCCAGGAACTTGTCCAAACCTTTTTTAAACCCAGCTACACTAACAGCTTTTACTACATCCTCCGGTAGCAAATTCCAGAATTTGATTACACGTTGAGTAAAAAAAATATTTTCTCTTATTAGTCTTTTAATAGGTTACCCTGTAGCTTCATTGCATACCCCGTAGTCTTTCTATATTTTGATGGCGTAAACAATCTACGTTTACCCGTTCCACTCCATTCATTAATTTATAGACCTCTATCATATCTCCCCTCAGCCGTGTCTTTTCCAGGTTGAAGAGCCCTAACCTTTTTAGCCTATCTTCATAGGGGTATCCTTCCATTCTCTTTACCATTTTGGTGGCTCTGCTCTGTATCTTTTCTAATAACACTATATCCTTTTTAAGATATAGTGACTAGAATTGCACACAATATTCAAGGTGCGGTCGTACCATGGAACGATACAGAGGCATTATAATATCCTTTGTTTTATTTTCCATTCCTTTCCTTATGATACCTAGCATTCTATTTTCTCTCTTGGCTGCCGCTGCACACTGAGCGGAGGGTTTTAACATGTTATCCAGTGGCTGGATGAGTGGTTGGTTAAGTTCCGCTTTCTTTCCAGGATCTGGACGATTCTCCAATCCATCACCTCATGTTGGATTCAAGTTTGCTGTGCCATCCAACGAACCAGTTCCTCCAAAGCCATGACTGTAAAGCAAACAGAGAGAAGACAACCCAAGTGCAGGTCTTTAGGAGAGTACACCCACTCTGCCTTTACCCAGACCAACTATCCTAACCCGTCCCGTGCCTGTTGGCTATGCTGGAATGGGCCCCTCCTCTGGATCTTGCTTGTTCATTCCTCACGAGATCAGCACTTTTGCTGCGGCGTGCTTTGGAGATCTCGCCACTGCCAACATTTGTTGCTCCATCTCCAGGTCCAGCAAGCAGGCAGGCAGTCATGTATCTGGTAGTCTGCCTGGCTTAGTCTGCTTTCAAAGAAGAGTCCAGGAACTAGCACCCTTTATGACCTCCCTTAGCAGGGAGGTCTGTCTCTAGGGGTCAGCAATATGCAAATGACATCTTCCCAACATCCTTCAGTTTAGACAAACATATACATTGAACATTACAATAAATTCCCCCCACCCTTTTAGTCTCTGATACAGCTGGGGTGTGTCCCAGGTGTGGAACTACCTGGACACTTTGCCACCTCCCATGTAGCTGCTTGTTGCTATTACCACGCCAAGTCTGGTGGGTTATCCACTGGTTGAATATCCATGGGTGTCTTTTTAGGGATTAGCTGTTGCTCATTTCCCAGCTCCATCTCCTCCTTCTGCTGGGGGGTTCCCTTGATCTTCCCTAAGTGGTCCACCTCCATGGGGGTGTGAGCCAAGTCCCTCACCTCTCTCTCATCCCAGGTGTTGTCAGGGAGCTGGGCTCTGTCTCCTGGTCGGGAAGGGAGAAAGGTTTCGGGCCCTTCCTTGGCTCCTGGGTGTCATCGTCTGCTGCTCTAGGGGGCCCCTCCTAGAGGGTTCATACTTTATACCTCCAGAGCCAGGGCTGGTTGGGGTCCCCGGGAGTCTTGCAGTGACGTGATGTACACCCCGTCACAGCGCACTTTTTACCCCTCTATCATCCAGTGGTCCATTTTTGCTTCCACAGCAAGCTTCTTTTCAAATTCTCTTTGCCTGCCTTAACAGTGCAATGCATCTTTCTTGTTAATGCTTATGTTTCCGGTGTTCATCATTAGACTCCTTTTTCCAATTCCTGAAGGATGCTTTTTTTAGCAACAGCCTTTCTGACCTTGTCTTTAAACCATGCTGGCAATTTTTTGGCCGCCTTCCACTTTTCTTAAAGCATATAATACCTCTGGTCTGGACTTCCAAGATAGTACTTTTAAACAGCGCCCATGCTTGATGTAAATCTTTAACCTTTGCAGCTGCTCCTTTTATTTTTTTCTTAACTATTTTCCTCATTTTATCATAGTTTATTGTTTATTAAAAACTTATTATACCGCCCATCACAAAAGCGTCTGAGCGGTTTATAAACACATCAAAGGCTACTGGAAAGAGAAAAGAACGCCAATTCAAATGGACAGGAAAGGAAAGAGTAGAGGTAAAGAATAGAGGGGGGGATAAAGGACCCCAGAGCAAGTGAAGGAGTAGGCTGGTAAGTGCGCTTCAGCGTGGGGGGTGGGGAAAGGGGGACAGTGGGAGGGGGAAGGTTGAAGGCGGAGCAGAAAAGGTGGGTTTTTAGTTTGGCCTTAAAAGTTTTGAGTGAAGATTCCAGGCGGAGGGCTGTGGGGAGCGAGTTCCAGAGATGAGAGACAAGGAAGGCAGAGGAACGGGTGGATTCCAGATGGGCCTGGGAAGGGGAAGGGAGAGACATGCGATTTACGTGAAAGGAACGGAGAGGACGGTGGGAGGAGTGAAGGCAGACCAGATCAGCGAGGTAAATGGGGATACCAGTGTGGATCGACGTATGAACAAAAATGAGAAACTTGAATTGAATCTAGTAGGGTACGGGGAGCCAGTGCAGGCGGATAAGAAGAGGGGTGATGTGGTCAAAGTGGGAAGCATGGGTAAGAAGGTGGGCGGCGGTGTTTTGGACGCGTTGCAGGCAATGTAGTTGCGACTGGGGAAGACCGGCTAGAGAGATGTTACAGTAATCCAAGCATGATATGACAAGGGAAAGGAGCAGAGTGGTCATAGAAGAAGGGGTGAGAAAGGGACGGACAGCGCGAATTTGCTTTAGGGTGAAAAAAGAGCGTTGAACCACAGAGGAGACGTGATCTTTAAAGGAAAGAGAAGAGTCAATGGTAACACCAAGTTAGCATATGGAAGTGACGACAGGAATAGGAGAAGAGGAGAGCAGAGGGACCAAGGGGGGGACAGGACTTCCTGAGGTGAACCAGATAGCTGAGGTCTTAGAAGGGTTGACGTGGAGGAAGTTAGAGGAGAGCCAAGATGTCACGGAGGAGAAACAGTTTTTGAAAGTTAAAAGGTATTACTGTGGATTTCCTTACCGTCCTTCCTCCATTTATTAAATCAAACGCAATCATGCTATGATCACTATTGCCAAGTGGCCCCAACACCCTTATCTCTTGCACCAGATCCTGTGTTCCACTAAGACTCAGTTCAAAATAGCTTCTCTTGAGGAGGAAATGACATCACAGACAAAGACGGTAGCCTGAAAACGGAGCTCCGTCGAAGAGAGACTAAATACCTGCTTAAATAAGCTTCTGGAGCTTGGCAATCGTCCCCATACCAGAGCCAGAGCTGGATAGGGGCTCCGGGAGATGGCAGGAGCAAAAAAGAATGCCGCAGACCTGAAGGCTTTCGCCTTTAAAGCGACGCAAAGCGGGCCTGTGGGGAAGAGCAAAATGGCGGCGCCATGTGCGAGCCCGGTGAGTACAGCGCCGGAGGGAGTAGCTGCGCCGACAGAAGCCTCACAACCCAGTGAAATAGCTGGCCTGAAAGGGGAGCTTCAGGAGTGGTTTGCATCGCTCAGACAGGACTTGGCCCACTTCAAAGCCGAGGCCCAGACGTGGATGGAGGAGCTGCGTATGGACGTGCGGGAAGTGGGACAGAGGCTGGAGGATGTAGAGAATAAAGTGGAGGAGCAAGAGAGTGCGCTTAAAGAGGTGCGCGTGAAACATGGAGAGTTGGCGGGGGAGCAGGAGGAGATGTGGAGGAAAATTGAAGACATGGAGAATAGAGCATGTAGGTCCAATCTGAGAATCCGAGGAGTACCTGAGAACAATGGAAAGGAGGACTGTATAAAAATGGTGGAGCAGGTGGGCAGGTGGATACTGGGCCAGGCCGGAGTGGAAAGTACAGGACTGTGCTGGAAAATAGAGAGGGCCCACAGAGCATTTGGCCAGCAGAGAGAGGGGCGCCCACGGGATATTATTGCATGTTTTCATGAATATTCCACAAAATCTGAGATAGTGAATGCGGCAAGGAAGTTGACGGAGATCACGTGGGAGAACCGGAAAATTGAGATATATGCGGACCTATCTGCCATCACGATGCGGAAAAGGAGAGAGCTGGCTGGATTGACCAAGCGGTTGAGGGAAGAGCAGACCAAGTACCGTTGGACCTATCCGTTTGGATTACAATTTAGTAGGGAAGGAGTATCCTCCTACATTCGGACTTTAAAAGAAGCACAGCAATTCATGAGCCAGGCTGGCTGGTCGGACAGTGCAATTGCTGTTAATAGCAAGGCCAATCAGCCCTCATCAGTAGAGGAGAGATGGCGGCGGGCACCTGCAGGAGAGAAACGACTCCGGCGGCAGAGGAAACCTGACACATTGTCGGAGGATAAGAGATGACTTTGGGGACATTGATCGCATTAGTTGGTTGTCTCTATTCTTGTGACCTACGGGATGTCGGGATGAGATAATGTTGAGGGATGATTGCTACTATTGTTAAATTAGCAGGTATGGATAATATGAGAAGAGAGAGAGGGGAGCTGTCTGGTCTGTCATGCCTCACTGCCAAGGGCAGATGGTGGAGGTGGTGGATGCAGTTGGGAGGGGGGAGGGAGAGGGGGGGAGGGGATAGGGAGAATTCATCCTGCTGCAACTCAGCTAGTGACATTTCTCTCAGCTATTTTTGAATATGGCTAAGCTACGAATAATAACTTTGAATGTTAGGGGGCTGAATTCCCAGGTCAAAAGGCAGCGGATGTTTAAAGAATGCGCTAGGCTTAGAGGAGATGTTATTTTTCTCCAAGAAACCCACCTAAAGAGAGGAGATGAATGGAGGGTACACCATAAACAATTCCCAGGCCGCTGGTTTGCTTCCAATAAAGTTGAATTAAAAAAGGGGGGAGTGGGGATCCTGATTAATGAGCACCTACAATACACGGAGGGGAAAATCCTTCGGGACAGGGAGGGACATTTCCTGCTTCTTAAGATTAGGATTCGGGGTAAGTTGTTCACCCTCGTGAATGTTTATGGCCCAAATACTGCCCAGGGCAAGTTTTATGAAAGTTTAACCGCCACGGTGGAAATGTTTGCAGAGGGGGAAGTGATTATGGGGGGGGGGATTTTAATTTGACTGTTAACCCCCAGCTGGATAACTCCGAGGGGGGAGGGGGGAGTAATGCAAAAGATAAGAGACGGCTCACGATAATGAGTAGGTCCCTGGGTATTAGAGACACTTGGCGAGAACTGCGGGGTCGCAAACGGGCATATACATTCTTCTCTCCTGCACACACCTCCTTTTCGAGGATAGATATGATCTGGGTCTCTGACACTCTGCTGGCTGAGGTGACTGATTGTGAAATTGGGGAGAGGACGTGGACAGACCACGCACCAGTTTGGATAGATGTAAGGGTGGGACCGGAGCGGAAAGTGCAGCGTAACTGGCTGTTAAACGAAGCCCTCCTGGAAAATCCGGAGATACGACAAAAAATTGCGGCTGCCATAACAACATATTTGGATTTAAATGACATGGAGGGCTGCAAGGTTGCGACCCTCTGGGAGTGCTTGAAAGTGGTTGTGAGGGGGGAGTTGATCTCCCTCGGAACGCATGTGAAAAGGACTACAGAGGAGAAGAAATTCTCCCTGAGACATCGAATCCGGGAAGGGGAAGGGCGCCATCAAAGGGGGGAGATTGATGACCAGGGGCTACAGGACTTACGGGAAGCAAAGCGGGAATTGGGGGAAATAGAACTGGGGGAGATTAAGTTTGCCCAGGATCAACTGAAGCAGACCTTCTTTGAGTTTGGTAACAAACCCTCCCGGTGGCTAGCGTACCTGTTGAAAAAGCACCAGAGGCGGAATCTTATAACTAAAATTCGCAATGCAGGGGGGAGGGAAATAAGGTCTGGGGAACAGATCAGGGAGCAATTTGTACAGTTCTATCAGCAGTTATATAAGGCGGAGGAGTCTGGGTCGCAGGCAGAGCGCGATCAGTATTTACAAATGCAGTTGCCAAAACTATCTTCAACTGATACTGAGTTGTTAGCAAGGCCTATTACAGCGGCCGAAGTAGCAGCAGTGATTCGCTCATTACCGGCGCATAAAGCTCCAGGGCTAGATGGATATCCTAATAAATTTTATAAGACCTTCCGAGAGGAACTGAGTGGCATTCTGGCCCAACTGTATAACTCCTTTAGGGAGGGGGGGGGCTACCGGATACCCTCCGAACAGCGGGGGTTACTCTGCTGCCAAAGGAGGGGAAGGACCCTACTCTTTGTAGCTCCTATAGACCTATCTCGCTGCTGGGTTCTGATTTTAAAATAGTCACCAAAATTTTAGCTAATAGATTGCTACCCTTCATGCCCCGCTTAGTGCATGAGAACCAGGGGGGGTTTGTGCCCGGTAGGCAAACCGCTGATAACATCCGAAAGGTGTTGAATACGATCTGGAAGGGGAAGGCTGCGGGAACGCAATTGGTCTTATTGACCATCGATGCAGAGAAAGCATTTGACCGAGTGCCTTGGCCTTACTTGCTGCAGGTGTTAGATTTAATGGGTCTGGGAGGGGGATATCTCACCTGGGTGTGAAGGCTATTTACTCCAATCCGTTAGCGCGGATTCGTGTGAATGGGGCTTATTCTGCCGCATTTGAATTGGAGAGGGGGATACGCCAGGGATGTCCGCTCTCACCCCTGCTCTTTGTGCTTTCAATGGAACCTCTGGCACAATTGGTGAGAGAGTGTCCCGCCGTGAAGGGGGTTACAGGGAGGTCCTGGGAAAGTAAAATCTCATTATTCGCAGATGATCTGCTCTTTCTGGTGACAGAACCCCTGAAATCCGTGGAGGTGCTCTATAGGCTCTTGGTGGAATTTGGCAAATTTTCGGGTTTTAAGATTAATGCTACGAAGTCGGAGATTTTGAATATTTCAGCTGACCCTCATACCCAACAGCTGCTGCAGCAGCGGTTCCCGATTAAGTGGGCTAAAAAGCGGGTGAAATATTTGGGGATATATTTAATGGCCAATGAGAGGGAATTAGGAAGGGTGAATTTTGGGCTGATGGACCAAAAAATGCGGAGGGAATTGGAATTCTGGGAATGTAAAAAACTATCTTGGCTGGGGCGGATTTCAGCCATTAAGATGGTGATCTTGCCCCAGTGGTTATACTTATTTCAGACGTGCCGGTGGGGATGCCTAGAACGTATATGGGGAAGCTTCAGCGGACCATTATGAGGTTTATTGAAGGAGGGAAGAATAATCGCGTCGCGTGGTCTTTGCTTACTAAGAGTAGGCGGAATGGGGGAATGGCCATTCCTGACATGAACCGATATATGGAAGCAGCACAACGAAGTGCAATAGTGGACTGGGGGGCGGAGTATGGCAAGGAGTGGGTGCGAATGGAGGCGGAGGATTTAAGGGTGGAGAAATTATCAGATTGGATATGGTGGCCTCGAGGGAGGCCCATGGGGGTGCGTGAATGCAACCCCTATGTCCAGAGAACGCTACACCTCTGGCATCGATGGCAACGTAAGTGGTTGGGTACAGGGGAGGTGTCTCGCTTGATACCTATAATTGATAACCAGGATTTCTCACCTGCGGTGGGATGTAGTGTGTTTATGAGCTGGGCACAGAAGGGGCTAACGCACGTTGGGCAGCTACTGGAGGGTACAGAGATTAAGGCATTTTCGACCTTAAGGCAACACTTTGGCTTAGAAGCTAATGATCGTTTCCCCTACCAGCAGATATGTCATTACCTGAAACATAAGATTTTACCCGGGCTCCAAAGAGACCCTACGGAGATTGAGACATTGTTTTTGATGGGGCAAACGAAGAAGCTTGTGACCAAATTTTACAATATGATGGAAGGGGAAAGGGGTTATAACCCGTTCCAACAAGCCTGGGAGCAGGACCTGAGGATACCCGGGGATGAGGAGGAGTGGGCCTGCCTTTTCCAGACTAGGTATAAAGGAATGTTACCAGCCAGCTTTATAGAGAATAACTACAAAGTATTGTATAGATGGCACTTCACACCTGAGAAACTCCATGGTATGTTTGTAGGGCATACTGATAGGTGCTGGCGGGAATGTGGGGAAAAGGGGACCTTCATGCATGTTTGGTGGGCTTGTAAAACTCTCCAGGAGAGGTGGGGAGAAGTGTTTGGTTTGTTGAGTGCTATATTGGGGAAATTGGTCGAACCAAACCCTGCTGTGGCCTTGTTGGGGAGTAAACCGGCGAATCTTACCCAGGTAGAAAGTTTCTTTGTCAATATGGGGTGTGTGACGTATAGAATGTTGGTGGCACGGCGGTGGCGGCAGGTGCACCCACCCACGTTGCAGGAATGTATAGCCTCCCTCTACTCTAATTATTTTCTTAGTAAGGCAACTGCCATTAAAAACAATGGCTCCAAAAAGTTTTTCAAAATCTGGGAAAAATATTTGTGCTGGAGAAGTACTAATTTGTGAAGAATATTGACTGCTTGTAACAGTAGCAGGGGGGAGGGGGGGCTGGTTTAATCATGGCTGTATAGTTGATGTGTTTGAATTTCTGCTTTGTATCGTGTGATATAGTTTAATAAACATTTAAATAAAAAAAAATAGCTTCTCTTCTCTTCGGTTCATGAACCAGCTGCTCCAAGAAGCAGTTATTTATTTCCTCTAGAAACTTTATCTCTCTAGCATATCCTGCTGTGACATTGACCTAGTCGATACTGGAGTTATTGAAATCTCCCATTATTACTGTGTTGTAACTTTTGTTAGCATTTCATCATCCATTTGTTCATTCTGGCCCAGGCGGTCGATAGTACATCCCCACTGCCGTCACATTCTGCTTCTTATATGGATAGAGATTCTACAGTGTGTTTTGTTTCCTGCAAAACTTTAATCCTATGAGACTCAATGCCCTCTCTAACATAGAGTAGATCAAATTGGTGGAGGGGTTGCACACTCATTGCGATATAGTTTGTACCCAGGTATCACAGTGTCCTCTTTCCACTAGGTCTCTGAGATGCCAATCATAACTAACCTTTCATATAGTGTTATGTATTCTAGCTCTCATATCTTATTTATTTAGACTTCTAGCATTTGCTTACAGGCATTTTAGAGATTTTATTTTATTCATATTAATCTGGTTATCAGTTGATAGGTGCAATTTTGGAATCTTTCGGCTCTGCACTGAAGGACATCTGGGTTACTTTGTTGGAACCTGTCTGTCAGGATGCCCTGACTTCCTTCTTTTGCTAGTATCCTTCAAGTATCCTTGATCTTAACATAATCAAATTTGACGTAATAACTGGAATTAGTACACAACATGAATCTACAGCATTAGCATTTAACTTCCAAAAGGAAAGCTATGATTAAAATGAAGAATAAAGTGTTCAGTGAGCTTAGAAAGAAAGTGTAGGGTTGTGATAGGATAATAGTTAACTGTGTCAAGTGGGACCAATTTGGGACCGTTCAAGTATGGATGAATCCAGGCTTTTTTCCAGGCGCTAGGGACTTGTCCTATAGTTAGGCTAGTAGAGAGGACTGAGTGAGCGATAGGAAGTAAACCTAATGATTTATTCCATGAGCCAAGCACAGGAGATAGGATCCAATGAGCAAGTGAGGGTTTTTTGATAGTAGAGACCAATTTCCATAAAGCATGTTCAGAGATAGTCAGACTAGGTATGTATTTATTAAACTAGCTAGAGCTGGGTCAGGGGAACAAGACTTAACAATTTCAGGGATAGAAGGTAATCCTAGCCAAATAGAGGACCAAGGACAGATCCCTGTGGCACACCACCGTTAACACCCTTCACCTCAGAGTGAGCTCTGTTTACCTGTACCTTTTGTTGTCTCTCACTCAGTCAGTTTCGAACCCAGTTGCTCACTTTATTTATTCGATATACTGCATATCAAAGACAATATCTGTGCAGTTCACAATAAAAATAAAAGGGGGAAATCACACACCGCAACACAGTAACTAAGACAAATAGAAGAAAATACAATAAATACAAAAAATACAATGGGAAGGGAAGACAAAGCGACTTCAGAGTTATTTCTGCCAAACTCAGATTGAAGAGCCTTTATTGTCTTAAGAGCCATTTTAAATTTTTGAAAAGAAGACTCCAATCGAAGATCTAACTGTAATGAATTCCCCAGAGAAGGGCCAACAACTGAAAATGAAGAACTGCAACAGCCCTGCAGATGTATTTCAGCAAGAGAAGGTACAACCAAAAAAATGTTGTGGTGATTGAAGGGACAGGAAGCAACATATGAAACTAAAGCTGAAGAAAGGAAAAAAGGCAGTCCAGCATAGTAAACCTGGTGAAACTATAAGAAGCCATTTATTACAGAGGAGATAGGAAACTGGTAGCCACTGTTAATTACATAATAAAGGAGTTACTTTGCGGTTCAACCCTAGGATTCTCAATTTATTTAGAAGTACACTGTGCAGAACTGTGTCAAAGGCATTACTGAAATCTAAGTATACCTCATCTAGTGCTCTCCCTTGTTCCAGCTCTCTGGTCACCGAGTCAAAGAAATTAATTAGATTTGTCCGACATGACCTGCCTCTAGTAAAACTATGCTGTTTCAGATCCTGCAATCCATTGGATTCCTGAAACCTCACTATCCTTTGTTTTAGCAGTGTTTCCATTAAATTGCTCACCGTATAAGTCAGACTAATGGGCCTGTAGTTCCCAAGATCATCCTTACTTCCACTTTGTGTAGAAGGATCACATGCACCCTTCTCTAGTCCTCTGGGCCACTCCTGACTCTAAAGAAGCACTGAAAAGATCAGACAGTAAAGCCACTATACATTTTCCAAGTTCTTCAGTACCCTCTTATGTAACCCATCCAGCCCCCTTTCAGTCTTCTGAAAATTGTTCAAGATCCGCCTCACTTCTATTCATTTTTGTGAGTGTTTTCAGAGGTCCTGTTCCTAGCTCTTTATCTGATAGCACAGAACAGAAATATTTGTTAAGTAATTCTGCTTTACCATCAGCTTTTACATATTCCTCCCTTTCATCCTTCAGTCTGACAGTACTACTTTTGCACTTTCTTTTCTCACTAACATAATTTAAAAAAGTTGTATCCACCCATTTTACTGCATTTGCTATTTTTCTTCAATTTGTGTCTTTGCTTTCCTGATTACTTTCCTAGTTTCTCTTAGCTTTTCCAAATATTGATGCTTGTCTTCCTTTTTCTGTGATTTCGTATTTTTTTTGAAGGTTATCATCTTTTTCTTCACCTTTTCAGCTATTTTTTTGAGAATCGTAGTGGCCTCTTCCATTTCCATTTATTCATTTTCTTAAAAAAAATGGTTTCTTGCCCTTAAAATATTCCCGTTCAGTTTTTGCCATTGCTTTTCTACATCCTCCAGCTATTCCCACCTAGCAAACGACTCCTTGAGACATTGCTGCTTGGATGTCTCACCGCCGCTTGAAATTGAACATGGCCAAGACTGAACTTCTCATCTTTCCCCCTAAAACCTCCCCTCCTCTTCCTCCTTTCTCAGTCTTAGTGGATAACTCTGTACTCCTTCCTGTTCCCTCGGCCCGCAATCTGGGGGTTGTCTTTGACTTCTCTCCCTCACTCTCACTCTCTCTCTCTCTCTACACATATCCAGCTTGTAGCTAAGACCTGCCATTTCTTTCTCTATAACATTAGCAAAATCCGCCCTTTCCTCTCTGAACACACTACTAAAACGCTTATCCACTCCTTAATCACCTCCCGTCTTGACTACTGTAACCTACTCCTTGCGGGTCTCCCTTTGAATCATCTCTCTCCCCTTCAATCTGTTCAACACTCTGCTGCGCGACTAATCTTCTGCCAGCCTCGTCATGCCCATATTACTCCTCTTCTCAAGTCACTTCATTGGCTCCCTATCCATTTCCGCATCCAGTTCAAACTTCTCCTGCTGACCTATAAATGCATTCACTCTGCGTCTCCTCACTACCTTTCTTTTCTTCTCTTCTCTCCTTACAACCCCCCTCGGGAACTCCGCTCTTCTAGCAAACTACTTCTTTCTTCCCTCTTGTCTTCTATTGCTAACTCCAGACTTCGCTCCTTTCACCTTCCTGCACCTTATGCCTGGAACAAACTACCTGTATCGGTACACCAGGCACCCTCTCTAACCCTCTTCAAATCCAAGTTGAAAGCTCACCTCTTCGCTGCTGCTTTTGGATCTTGACTCACCTGATCTCCTCTTCTCTCCCCTTTTCTTTCCCCTAGTTTATCCCTGCTTACACCGTCTGTGTTTTGTCTTGACTAGATTGTAAGCTCTAATGGGCAGGGACTGTCTCTCTTACATGTCTGTTCAGCGCTGCATACGACTGGTAGCGCTTTACAAATGCTCAGTAGTAGTAGTATTGTTCCACCTTGACAAAGTTAGTTTTCCTAAAGTCTAGGACCTTCACTTTTAAATGAACTCTCTCAGGAGGATGCTGGAGAGCATCAGCAGCGTCGCATCCGGTTTGGCGACTAAAAGTTTTTGCAGTCAGTTTTTCTGTTGGAGGAGTTAAACATCTTGGACATCATCAGGCAGTGTGGCGGTATATTGAGGAGCCCTTTGGGGACAGCCTTGTTCACAACTACCCCACCTGTAACGGAGGATGCCGGCAAGCATCAGCAGCGTCCCTTCTGGTTTGGCGACTACAAATAATTCTTTGTACCGTGGTACATGGTTCTGCAGTGTGTGTCCTAAGGGCTGTGACCAGAGGGGCAGATAGGCCCCTTTGGAGCCCCTTAGGAGTCAATGCAGGAGCCAGGGAGTCTTGAAGAGTTTTTGGACTTCTGTAATTTTGCTTTGGTATTTTGCTATAGTGTTAACTGTAGAGTAGTATGGGCAAGAGGAAAGCTATGTTTAAAGTTGGGGTAGGAGATATGCAAGGTCCGATGGACTCCTTGTGATGGCTCAGGGGAAGATAGACTTAAATGGCAGTATATTGGGAGTTTCCAATAATGCTAGTCTGGAAGCCCCTTCCCTGAGCCCAGACTTCAAGCCCCCTCCTCTTTCCCCAATGCTGTCACAGGGTGTGGCCAGTTTGGAGCTCATTCTGAAAGATAGTGGAGTAGCTCAGACTGGCAAAAAGGGAACCCTGGGCCAGGAGATGAGAAACATTTCTATTTATAGTCCATTGGCTTCGTCACCTCTCTTGGCTGGGAGTGGAGTGGTTCACGCCATGGTGCCTTCTCTAAGGCCTGTTTTTCGGGGGCCTTGGGGACTGAGTCCTCTATTCCATCTACTGCTCCTAATTTAGAGATATGGTGAGTGATGCTGAAGATGGAGTCCACTTTGTCTAGTTGCCGGGCCCAACTATGTCAGTTTTCAGGTGAGACAGTTAATCAGTTGACCTGCCTGGAGGGGGGGGTGGTTTGAGGTCTCAGAGAGGTGATTGACATGGCCAATGGCAAGGTGGTAGCCCTGAAAGCGGCAAATAATGCATTGATGAAAGGTAATTTACTGTTAGAAAATAAAGTAGAAACAGGTAGAGAGCTCTCTTAGGGTGCTGAATTTGCGTTTTGTTAATTTTCCTTTTTGCAATTCGATTTCAGCTTTTGAAATGCTTAAAGCTTATTTTGTGAATGTTCTGTACCTTGAAGCCAACAAACTACCTGAATTTGCGAATGTTTATTATATCACGTTTACAATTAAAAATATTGTGGGTGGTAGTTTGTTTAGGCCTTCGGAGGGCGATCTAACGACTCTTCTGGAGACATCGGTGAAGGAGACCTTCAATAAGGCTACCTTGATGGTAACCTTCTGTGACTCTTTAGATGAGGAGAAAATATTTTCGGCTTTCCTTAAAGAGAGATTGACGCCTTTTCATGGGCATGCAATTAATGTTTTTCCTGATCTTTCTTTAAATTTCATAGGGCCTTTCTATAGTCAAAGCCTCATGCTTTGGCGCTGGGAATGATCTATTTTTTTTTTTTTTTTTAATATCCTCATCGATGCTGTATAAAGGTTTTGGGTAAAGATTAAGTTTATAGATCCCTCTCAACTTTTGGCACTTATTGTGTTGTATGTGTCGCCGTTAATGTTAGTCTGGATAATGTTGTGTAGAGAAAGTTTCTCTAACCAGTTTATAGTTCGCTGGGTGGTTATAGGGGTATTTGAATTGGGTGTCAGTATGTGGCCAGATGATTGGGTTATTTGCTGGCTGAATTATGTTAAAAATTTTGATTTTTGGCTCTTCCCACTTTTATTTTTTCTAATAGTGCAGATATTATTTTTTTAGTATTGATATTTAGGACTGTTTTTGGTCGGTAAATTGAGTGTTTTCTTTCTCCTTATATGCGGATGCTTGTGTTTGGAAATGTAATGTGATTTTATTTTTTTTGTAATTTTGAAGCAAAACTTAACAAGTATATAATTAAAAAAAAATAAAGTGAACTCTCTCAGTTCTTGTCCTAATACTGAGCCACACTATCTGATGATCACCCACAACATCGGAAATGCTCCCTATTCATAAGCACAGAGTCCAATATGGCCCCTCATGTGTGGATTCCATTACAGTTGCTGGAATAGTTCTCCTTGCTTCTAGATGACATTGCAGCAGGAATGTCCCGGTCAACATCCGGCATATTGAAATCACTTATCTTCACTTCACTTTTCATAGCAATACTGCCAATGTGTTCAGTTTAATCTATGTCCACTACTTCTGCCTGTGAAGGTGTGTATATCACATCGGTGCAAATGGATGCTCCATTCCCTCTTTCCAGTTTAACCCACAGGTTCCTTCTCCTTCCTTTGTAAGCCTTGCAATTCTGTTGCTTTTAATATTATTCTTTTAACTTATAGTGCCACTCCTTCTCCCTTGCTTCTTACCCCGTCCTTCATGATTACATTCTAAGGCGGTGAACGTTATTTCCTGGCTGGCAGCTGTTACTCCTTACCTGATTAGTTCCTGCACCTGCATGATTGAGCATGTCTGAGCTGACATTGCTGAAGGGCTATAAGATCTCTGTCCCGCTGCGGGCGCGTGCCCAAAGGAGCAGTTGCTATCTCTGTGGAGCCCTTTCAGAGCACATGAGGAGCTGAAGAGAAGTCTGTAACCTGTTATGGGAAAGCAGAAAAAGAGGGCAGCTCAAGTTTCATCTGGTAAGGCTTTTAAGATAGTTGGACCGATGGATTCTCATGTTAAACTACTATCTACTCTGCAGGGAGAACCATCTAACTCAGAAGATATTTCTCCATCTGTGAGTGCACACTCATCCTCTTCTACTCCCATTGTTCAGGGCATTGGATCCCCGCCCAGCTGGTGTGATGGACTTTATGGAGGGGTTTCCCTTTCCTGGGAGGTGGGAATACTCCCTTCAGACTCCCCTCCTACGTTGGGCCTTCCTGCTATTGATGATAGTCCCTTATGGGTACAGGTATGCTCATTGCCAACTCTTATCGAGTTTTCTACTGGATATACCAGTTCCTCCCATAGACATAAGAGACATGGAAAATTGTTTCTCAAACGGAATTCTCTCAAGTCTTCTTTAACTATGATTGCTGGTTTTTCAAAGGAAGTAGTAGTGAAGCTTTCTGAACATGACACTAAATTCACCGATTGAAAGATGTTTTTCACATTTTAGTTCTCAAGTCAGTGCTGCACAAGCTTCGCTCTCTTCCATTGCTGTTGATTCTTTATTGATGCAATATCAATGGGAAACCCTTTTTTTTTTTTTATCGATTTCCAATTCTAAGAACTTACGACTTTCAAATTTCACTCACACCCACTTCCTCTCGCCGTCAATACTCTTTCTTAAATATTTGAAAGAAATTCTACAGTACCCAGATGCGGATGCTGTACGGTTCTCCAAAATATACTACATCACTAAACGAGAGAGTGCCCCGGCAAGGGGTGGTGGTGTGTCTGGTGACTATCGGCTTTTCTTTTAAATCTTCTATTGATGAAATACTTTCACGGGCCACTTTAGTGGTCTCATTTATTGCTGAGGTTGAAAAGACCATATCTTGTGTTCTTGTAAAAAAATAAAATAAATAAATTAAATAAATTCTGTGGTCAGGTAATCCATGTGTTTTCAGGATGTTATGCATTCTACTCAGAAGCATAAGAAAGCGTTTCTAGAGAATAGGCCTAGGGTCTTGGCCCTCAGCGCTTCCTTCATACTCATAGTTCTTGGCAAATGTATGATATCATATCAAGGCAGTAGGTATGCATTTCTTGAGGTAGATCAGATGGAGGCCGCCTTGCATGGGAAGGAGTAGTTCTTTTTTTTTATGTGATGTCACCCACTCTGGGCTTTGGAATAATAGGGTCATGTAAAGTATTATATCGGGGACCTGTTTGCTCTCCTTATATTAACATCTCCCCTTGATGTGGACTGTTTGTATAGTTTATTATATTTTGCTTTTGTTTCTGTAAATGCTAATAAATAAATTTAAAAAATATATATATTCTAGTATAACTACAACCCAGTCACGGTTCTCAGTGAACCATGACCGGGTTGTAATTATACTGGTTATCGGTGAACCATGTCTCCATGACTACCACTAAATTCAAGTCAGCCGCTTCCATTAAAGCCTCAAGATCCAGAACCTTATTTCCCATACTACAGGCATTATACACACCAATTTCTAGATTGTGCCCATTTTTCTCATTTCTATAGAAGTATATGATCATTTACTTATGTAGGGGCTTTCTTCACCCGTCTCCAGCAAATCTAGTTTAAAGCCCTCTTCAGCAAGTCTGGTGCAGAAGACACTTTGACCCTTCTTGGATAGATGGATACCATCTCTGCTCAGCAGCCCTTGGAAAATCATCCCATGGTTCAGGAAACCAAAGCTGTTTTGATGACATCATCCATGAAGTCATGCATTCATCTCTAGGATGCAATCTTCTTTGCCTTGGCCTTGACCCTCAACAGGGAGGAATGAAAAGAATTACCACCTGTGCACCTGCCTGCTTCATCCTCTCTCCCAGAGCCATGAAGCCACTCTTGATATGCTTAAAGGGATACCTAGCAGTATCATTTGTGCCAATATGGACAGGCAGTGTCTGGTAATAGTCAGTCATTAGGCTTGATGAGTCTAGCAAACTCTCTGTAGCATCTCGGATTTTAGCACCTGGCACAGACAGCATGCCTTCTGGAACATCAAGTGACACCTTAATATTCCTCAAGTGAATCACCAACCACCTTTGCATCCTTGTGGTCACTGATTCAGCAGATTTGGGGTATTTATTTTTATTTATTTATTTATTTATTTATTTATTTAACATCTTTTATATACCGCACTATTGTCACCAGCGCGGTTTACATGGAACAAACATATACATACAAGGAACTGTAATGCATTTTACAAGTAACAGGGTTTTGAAAACTTGGGAATAACAAGGTACAACTACATAGGCTAGCTAACTATTTACAGAAGATTGAAATACATTAGTCACATTTGGATATCAGTTGGGAAATGTCCTGGTCAGAAAAGTGTCTGTAATAATTTCATGTGCGAAGGTTAGATTGGGAAATAGCTTAGGAAGAGGTGGTGTTTGAGACTCTTTCTGAATTGTGTTAGGCTGGTTATAACTCTCAGTTCTAGTGGGAGGGCATTCCAGGTTATTGGGGCGTGGATACTGAAGGCTCTTTTGGTTGTTTCCTTAGTGTATCTGACTGTTTGTTTTGGGATTATTAATGTATTCATTGCAATTGACCTTCTGGATCTATTAGGGGTCTGTGAGTGTACAAGGTTGGTAATGGTTGATGGTGCTTGGTTGTTTATGGCTTTGAATGTAGTGATCAGTATCTTGTAGTGGATTCTTGCGTTGGTTGGTAGCCAGTGGAGTCTTTTTAGAACTGGGGTTATGTGATCTGTCTTTGATATTCCTTCAAGTACTCTGGCAGCAGTGTTCATCGCTAGTTGGAGAGGATTTAATGTTGCTTGAGGGAGTCCGTATAGAATTGCATTTGCAAAGTCAATGTGAGGCATTATCAGGGCTTGGTAGACGGTTCTGAAATCTGAGGGTTCCAGTAGAGGTCGCAGGTGGCGTAATGTACGTATCTTGTGATATATTAGTTTTGTTATGTTTTTTATGTGGGCTTTCATATTGAGGCGCTGGTCAAGGGTTATACCTAGGTAGCGTAGTGTAGGTTTTACTGTTAATTCCTTGTCCTTTATCTTCACGGAGGTAGGAGGTGTGAAGTTTTGGTTTCTTGTTATAAACATCACATCAGTCTTGCTGTGGTTGATTCTTAGATTTTGGGAGATGAGCCAATCTTCTACTGCTTCGAGGCATGTTATCAATGATGTATAATCGGGGTGATTGATGGAGAATGGCATGAATAGTAGAATGTCATCTGCATATGCTAAACAGGTGACATTAAAGGAACGAATGAGGTCACAAATGGGTTGCATGTATATATTAAACATCAACACTGACAGAGAAGATCCTTGTGGTACCCCTTGATCTTGAAGAAATGGTTCAGAAGTAGTTTCGTCAATTCGTACTTGTTGCCAACGGTTAGTTAGATAGGATATACACCAGTCAAGTGCGGCACCAACTATTCCTTTTTCCTTAAGGCGATCGATAAGTATTTGGTGGCTTACTGAGTCGAACGCAGCTGAGATGTCCATGAATATAAGTATGAATCCTTGGTGAATGTTATCTATTCCTGTGATTAGTGTGTTTGAATAGTGTGATGAGGAGGGTCTCAACTCCATGAGCCTCTCTAAAGCCGTGTTGTGCAGGGTCAAGTGGAGCTTCATTGTCTATGTGCTGTTGTATTTGCCGTTGGACTACTTTCTCAATTATTTTCGCTAGGAGTGGGATACTGGATATTGGCCTGTAGGATTCTACTTTTAGGGGGTCTAATTTACTGTTTTTTAGTAATGGTCTAATTGAGGTTTGTTTGAGGCTTTGAGGAAAGGTTCCAATTTAGAATTAGAATTTGAGTTCTAATTCTTCCTGTTCTGGGATATTCTCGCCTCCTTCATTTATAGGACTGCATACCGCTTCTTCAATTCGAGGGATGGTGGAGTTCGACTTGAAGTGTTGATTCTACAGGCTTTGGTGACCCATATCCAGTTCTCCTCTATCTTCACCTTTGTTGGAGTGCTTGGATGCCAGTCTAGAAGTATTTCATCAAAGTTCTTCTCGCTGTCATGGACACTTCTCAGTCTTGTTACCTCTTCAGTCAGGTCCTCCTCGTTTTGTTTTCATGCAGGCATCTTGCACATGGAACCAAGCCCTCTCCTGGATTCAAGCTGTCTCTCTGATCAGAGACAGAAGCTGTGAGGAAGGCAACAGCTTTAGCAACATGTTTCCCAGCCATAGTTCGGTTGTTGCTTTGACACTTGTTGATGGAAATGAGAAAAGACCTTTCAACGTCCCTAACGTCTCTTCAGCTGTCTTTTAAGACAAAAAGCAGCTAGGCTGTTTTATGTAAGATCTAAAACCTCTGTTTTGACTCTGTGTAGTTTTGTTTGCTTGTTCACCAGTTATTTGACTATGGAGCAGTTTCTTACCACTTTAAAGCTACTAAAATCTAATATATGAGTTTGAGGTAGATAGTTAAATTTGAAGAAGGTGAACCTTTGTGTAGGGAGCACATTAGACTAATTGTTTACCTTTTAGCAGATATCCAAATCTGGCATTATATACTTACTAGATTATCCCTTACAACCATGCCAAACTCTTATCTTAATCAGCAGGCTAATTGGTGAGTTTCTCTATATAGCAAGATTTCTCACATGGGGTGGGTGGGATGTAACGCCTCAGCAGTGCAGTGACTTAAAAGAAACTGTCTTCCTCTTTGAATCTTGAAGGTTAGAGAAGAAAACAATAGCAGCAGAAAAGCTTTTCATAAAAAAGAAAACAAACCCCTTCTGCGAACAGCTACAAAAATAAATCAGTTAAGGCAGTAAAAAATGTTTTAAGGGGAGGAAGTGACGTCATCGGCTAGAATGGCAGCCTAGTTGGTGAGCTCCGGAGGGCAGCCTAAGCATTTAAAGTTTATCCCCTATTAAAGTCAGCGAATTTGGGAGCCCTTAGTCGGTGGTGGTACAGGGCATCCTGCAGCGTCGAATGGCGACGAGAAAGAAGGCAGCAGACCTCAAGGAGTTCGCCTATGGCGGTGGGAAGCCCGCGGCAGGGGAGAAGAAAATGGCGGGCCTGAGTGTGGGCAATGGAGAGACTCCAGTGGGCAAGGGCCGGAGGAGTGAGGTCCTGGAGCCGGCGCCGATGGTTGTGCAGAACGTCACGCGGGAAGAGTTGTGTGGATGGTTTAATGATTTTAAAACGGACTTGCACGCAGTGAAAGTAGAAGTGGGTGAAATGTGCAGTGCATTGAGAGAGGAGATGGTGGAGCTGGAGAATAGATTGGATGCTCACGATCAGCAGCTGGAGAAGCTAGCTACCCGGCAGAGCGCGACGGATAACACACTTCATAAACTGGAGGCTTGGAAGGACTCGCTGATGTTGAAAGTGGAGGACCTGGAAAACAGGTCCCGCAGGAACAATTTGCGCATCCGCGGGGTACCGGAGGAGAAGGAGTTTGCCGACAGTGAGAAGGTGGCTAAAGCGGTGATTCGAACCGTCTTGGTGGAGTTGGGGCAGGAGACAGAGCCGGCGGAACCACGGGTAGTGAGAGCTCATCGTGCCCTTGGTCCGGTTAGGCCTAATCGGCCACGTGATTTGGTTTTATGTTTGGAGGACTATAAACTGAAGGAAAGAGTTCTGCATCTTACGCGCACCAGCAAGGATTTTACTTGGCAGGGGTATTATGTGCAATTTTACCCAGATCTTGCGGCAGGGACCTTGCAGCGGCGCAGGGAAATGCATCCGGTAACGTCAGTCTTACAGAAGGAAAATGTTCGGTACAAGTGGCTTTATCCCTTTGGCCTGATATTCACTGTGGGGCTTAAGAACTGGAAGGCCCACTCGGTCGCTGAGGCAAAAATGGCCCTAAAAAAGGCGGGGCTGGGGAGTGGATTATCGCCGGAGGAGCCAGAGGCAGGACTTGGGGAGGCGGCACACGATGGCGCCAGGAGTGGAGTGAGAAGACGACGCACCTCGGCGGCGGAGATGCCAGCGGAGCTTCTTGCCAGTATGGAGGCGGTGGAGGACACTTGAAGAGTTTGGGAGTACTGTGGACTTTATTTAACTCGTTTAGCCCGGCACTTGCGAGGGCTAGTATTGGTCTGTTGCCTGTTCTTTTTCTTTTTGTGTTTTATTTAATTGGGGTGTCTGATTTTTCTAAATAGGTTTAGTATGCAATGGGTGATGTAAAGGGGGGGGAGGGGGTGTGTGAGAGAGGGTTGGGGAGGGGGAACGGGGGAGATGGGGCAGTGGAAGTTGCTGGGACGGGAGGGAGAGGGAGGGAGGGGGGAGGGTGTGTGGTTTGGGCTGGGTCGGGAAGGAGGGCTGGATATGGGGGATGTAAGTGGGGCTTGGGGGGAGGAGCGCATGGGGGCAGCTGTCTCTGGTTGATGGGCACTACTCCGACGGAGACCTCCAGTGGATGGAGGGGGGACTTGGTTGGGAGGGGGGAGGGGGGGAAGGGAGGGGGGAGGGGGGGAAGGGAGGGGGGGGGGGAGGGCAGAGGGGAGTGGGGGGAGGGGGAGGCAGGGGGGGGAACGAGGGGGGCAGGGTGAGGGAGGGGATGGGAAGAGAGTGGGAGTACAGCAGCTGGTTGTGGCCACAATGAATGTTCGGGGCTTGGGAACATGGCGGAAAACGGAAGATGGTGGAAAGGGAGGGGGGTAGTAGACTGCGAGCGGATTTCATTTGCATGCAGGAAACCCACCTGAAGGTGGGACAGGAGCGGATGATGCAATCAAAGCGTTATCCCAGGGTCCTGCTGGGAGGGCAGCGGGCGGCGGCTAGGAGAGGGGGAGTGGGTATTCTGGTGGGGGCGGAGTGGGCGGAGAGAGTGGTGGGAGAGTATCGAGATAAGATGGGTTGGTAGGGCGGTGGGACTTAAAGTTCAAATTGGTGGGGAACAGGTGTGGATAGTGAGTCTTTATGGACCTAACGAGAAACAAGGGGAGTTCTTTGAAAGAATGCAAATTGAATTGGGGGGACTGGGCGGGGCCCCTCTTATCCTTGGGGGCGATTTTAATTTAACGGTTAATCCACGTTTGGATAATGGCGGGGGGAGTGGTTTAGGTAAACGGGTAGATAGGCGTAAGATGAGAACCCTGAAGGAGGGATTGGGGGTGGAGGATGTGTGGCGGAGTCAGAATCCGGGCTGTAGACAATATACTTATTTTTCAGCTCCCCATGGTACCTACAGTCGGATAGATATGGTGTGGGCGGGGGGCACATGGTTGAATAGGGTAATTGAGGCGGATCATGGGTCCATAACATGGTCAGACCATGCGCCTGTCTGGGCTCGGTTCAGTTTGGGGTATGTGGATGAGGGCATTAAATTTTGGAGGCTTAATGAAGGATTGTTAGATGACCCCGGGGTGACTGCTCGATTGGGGAGGGTGATTCAGGAATATCAAGAGTTTAACTTGACTGGGGAGGTGGAGTTGGGGGTGGTCTGGGATGGGCTCAAGGCGGTGGTTCGTGGGCATTTAATACAGGAAGCTGCACGGCTGCGGCGAAAGAGGGGGGGAGAGGGAACAGCGCTTGTTACAGGCTATTCGTGGCTTAGAGCGGATGGGGATGGGGAAGGGTAGGGGGGAGGTAGCGAGGCAGTTGAAGGAGTTGAGGCAGGAACTTGAGCATTTGAGGGCGGGAGAAATAGCCTATGAGTTGAGGGTGTTAAAACAGGGATGGTTTGAGGGGGGTAATAAGGTGGGGCGCAGGTTGGCCCGACGGTTGAGGAACAAAGCCCAGAAGGCGAACATTGGGGGTATCCGGGGTGCAGGGGGGTAAGCTGGTACCTGGGAAACACGAACTTAGGGCTTTGTTTTTGGCCTATTATACGAAATTGTCCACTAGTGAGGTGGAGGGGGGGAAAGCCCTGTGCGAGGCGTACTTGAATGAGTGCGGTCTTCCATCGGTGTCTCTCCGGCGGAATCGGAAAAGTTGGACAGCCCCATATCAGTGAGTGAAGTAGACGTAGCGATTCGAGCGTTAAAACGTGGTAAAGCTCCAGGGTTAGATGGGCTGTCGGGGCGATTCTACCAGGTGTTCCGATCCCAGTTGGGGCCTCTCATGGTGGACGTGTTTAATGGGGTGTTGATAGGGGGGGAGATCCCCCGCTCTATGAGGGAGGCTGGAATCACTCTTATACCAAAACCAGGGAAAGATGTAATGGTGTGCGGGTCGTATCGGCCTATATCCCTGTTAAATGTTGACGCTAAGGTGCTGGCTAAGGTTTTGGCCACTAGATTGTCTGGGGTGATGCCTGCCTTGATACACCCTGATCAGACTGGTTTTATAAGTGGGAGGCAGGGGGGGGACAATACTCGAAAGATTTGTAACCTTACTTGGGAGGTGCAGCGGACGGGTCAGGAGGCAGTTTTTCTCTCGGTGGATGCTGAAAAAGCATTTGATCGGGTGGAGTGGCCCTTTATGCTTAGTGTATTGGAAAAAGTGGGCCTAGGGCCCCAATTTATAGGGTGGATACGGGCGATGTATTCAGGTCCACAAGCCAGGGTGAGGGTAAATGGTAGCTATTCAGGGTCGTTTAATTTGGGGAGGGGTACCAGGCAGGGATGCCCTTTGTCCCCGCTGCTTTTTGCCCTGGTCATAGAGCCGTTAGCGGTGAGGGTGCGGGGGTCGGTGGATATTAAGGGTGTGCTTATGAACTCCCAGGAAGTTAGGATTACTCTCTTCGCGGATGATGTTATATTCACGCTCCGGGAGCCCCTATTGACGTTACCCAATTTAATGAAGGAGATCGAGGCATATAGTAAAGTGGCGGGTTATAAGATTAATGACAGTAAATCGGAAATATTGGGGTTTAATTTAAGCGCAGGGAGGGTAGCGGGGTTGAAAGAGGCTTTTGCATTTAAGTGGGTGGGAGAGCAGTATCGCTATCTGGGGATTCAGATGGGGAGGGATATGGTTGACTTAGGGACAATTAATTATGGTAAGTTATTGCAAGAAGTGCGTCGAGATTTGCAAAAATGGCGGGGGCTGTACCTTACATGGATGGGCCGGATAGCAGCTATCAAAATGAATGTCTTGCCCCGGTTTTTATTTTTGTTTAGTTCCCTGCCGTGTAGGGTGTCTCGGAACTATTTGAAGCGAGCCCAAAAAGTCTTGATGGAGTTTATCTGGGCTGAGAAACGACCGCGGGTTAGCGCGACTTACAATGTATCGGTCTAGTAAAGAGGGGGGGATGGGGGTACCCTGGTTAGAAAAGTATTATCTAGCCTCTCAGCTTAGGGTGCTGCAAAGTTGGCAGGGGGAGGACGAGGCCCCCCGGTGGGTGGCTTTGGAGCAGGAGAAGGATTGGAAGGGGAGTCTGGCAAAGTGGGTATGGGATCCTGGGGCAGTAGCGGAAGGGGGGCAGGCGGGTAATCCGTTTAGGTCTTTGACGAAGGAGCTATGGTTGAGTTCGAAGCGGAAGCTGTTAGGGGGCAAGCGCTATACTAGGGGTTGCGTTTATTACGGGGCTGCAGGAATTTGTCCCAGGGCGGGAGGGGGGCGTTTATGGGGACTGGGAGCGGAAGGGGTTGAGATGCTTGGGGCAGTTGTTGCACTCGAGGGGGGGGCTCAAGAGTTGGGATGAGTTGAAAAATGAATTTGGGTTGGTGGATAGGGGAGGGTGGTTGGCGTATCTCCAGGTGGCATCCTTTATGGGCCGCCGAGATGTTAGGGCGGATTTGGCCAGTGCCGCCACGATGGTGGAGAAAGTGCTGGTGGGAGGAACGCGGAGGGGAGTTATTACGCATTTATATTGTGAGTTACTGCAACTGGGGGGTGTGGGGGAGAACATTCGGGGGGAGCGGGAGTGGGAGAGGGTCCTAGGGGGGGAATGGTCCAGAGAGAGGTGGCGGGGTATATATGGCTGGACTAAACGCTTAGCCCCGGGGACGATATGGCTAGAGAGTAGCTTGAAGATTAGGTATCAAACTTATTGGACCCCTTGGAAATTGAAGGCCTTCGGTAGCGGGGACTCGGGAGAGTGTTGGCGGGGGTGTATGGGCAAGGGGGATTTATATCATCTGCTGTGGGATTGCCCCAGGGTGAAGGGAATGTGGGGGGATTGGGAACGGGTTATTCGGGAGGTGACGGGGCTTCCAGTTGGTTTAACTCCTGCCATGGTTCTGTTGAATGAATTGGAGGATGAAGGGGAAAGGGATGCACAACTTATGATTGGATATTGTATTGGGGCAGCGAGAGGGGAGCTTCTCACACGATGGAAGTGTAGAGATGTTCCCACTCGGAGAGATATTGTTGGGAGATTAAATGGGTTGCGGAGTATGTGTGAGATTGCGGCCCATGGTCAGCAGCAAGTGCAGAACTTCAAGAAGCGGTGGCAGGGCTATGATGAGTGGTTGTTGGAAAGGAGGGGGGTAGGGGGTTTGGGTTCATGTCCATAGGGGGTGGGGTCGGGAGGGTGGTGAGCGTGTATACCGCCTGGCTGGTAAAGTACTGTGATTACGGGGGTTGAGGATGTGTGGCGATGTGCAGTGGAAAGGGTTCGGGGGGGGGGGTTGGGGGGGGTAGCTTAGTTGGGTGGGGGGTGGGGGTTGTGGGGAGGGGGGGGTTTTCGCTGCTCGCCGGATTGGGTGACTTGTTGGTGTTTATTTCAAGTGTTTGTTTTGTGTGTGTCCTGTACGCAGTTGAATAATCAATAAAAATTAAAGTTATAAAAAAAAAAATGTTTTAATAAAAATAAAAATATCCTTCCTTATCGTCCCTCCAGTCTAGTCCCGAACATCAGGAGTTGTGCACCTCCTCCCGCAGCTTTGGAGACTGAGCATGTCACACTTTTAGTGACACCGTATAACTGATCCAGGATCCGCCTCCATTGCTCCAGTATTCTCAGTCTCCATGCAGAGGAAGGAGGTGTGAGCCCTGGTGTTCGGGGCTCACTAGAGGAATAATTAAGGTCTAGGTAGATAAAAAAGGTAGTTAGGGTGTCTGGATTGATTAAAAAAAAAAAAAAAATGAATTAATTATAATTTTGAGGTAATACCTCTTTAAATTGGCGATTCTGCTCTGGGAAGCAATTAAGTCAGAAGTGGTTCTGCTCCAGCTGTCCCCCCTTCTCCCCCCTCCCTAAAGCAGTGGCTGTCCAGGGGAGAGTGAGGGAGTCGGGGGGGGCCTCCCGCTTCTGATCCCCTCATCGGGTGTGAAGCAGTGGAGGCGTGGCGCTCAGAGCGCGCCGAGAGAGAGCTGCAGCCGCAACTCGGCTGACCGCGGATCGGTGAGCAACGGGTCGCAGCTGGCGAGAGCAGGCAACAGCGAGGCAGAGGCTCTCTAAAGTCCGTGAGGCTGGAGCAGGCTGTCGGAAAGGTAAAGCGCTGGGCAGAGAGACGTCGGGGCTTACACACGGCAGTTTGTGGTGCAGAGCGTTTGCCACAGTCAGACCTAGACCATGTGGCTGGAGGGTGGGAAAGCAGGGGAGAGGTGGGGTTTTTTTTGTCTCCCTCACTCGCTTGCTCGCAGCTCTCTGGAGTTCGTCTAGCCTAGGTGGGGGCGCTTTGGAGGATAAGTGGAGAGAGTTTAAAAAAAAAAAGAAAACAAAGTTTTCAGAAGGTTGTAGCTTTGTTGGCCTGGGCCTTTCACTAGGTGGGGATTGCATTGGGGGTGGCTGGGGCCAGCTTCCAAATGCCTTCAAAACCTAGGTGCCTTATGTGTGGGTCCAGGAGGGATTCACTGTCTGAGGCCGGGGTGTGCAGGGGATGTACACAGGAGGCAGCCGGGGCGCAGCTGGCAGCAGACAGTGTGGCAGAGGAGTTAAGCTGGCAGACGGAGCAGGGGAAGCAGCTGATCTGTCTGTTCCTCTGTTGGATCCCGTTCCAGGGCCGTCCACGGTGAGAGATTCCCCCTCATCGCAGCCTTCCCTGCAGGGGGGGCTGGCGGCTATTTTCTCGCATGATTTTATGGTGTTGCTCCAACAGGCTCTTGGGGGATCTGGGGGGTTGGCGCCTGGGCCTGTGGCGAGTGGGGGGGCTGAGCTCAAAGAGATCAGTAGCTCTGCTGGGAGGAGTACCAGGGAGCATGCTATTCAAAAAGCCTAGGCTGGTCCCGGATAAGGATGAACAAGACTTAGGAGGGCAGGAGCCCTCTGAGACCTTGGAGGATTCGGAGTTGGAATTGGATCTAGAGGAAGGTGAGATTCCAGAGCCGGAGGACCAGGCAAGAGTGGTCCGGGTGTTCAGGCGAGAAGAGTTGGCAGTGCTCATCATGGAGATGCTGAAGGCCTTGAATATGCCGGTTATGGGTAATCTGGAGGATTCTACTCTTGAGGATCCCTTGTTACAGGCGGTGCGGAAGACTCAACCGGCGTTCCCAATACATAGGGTGTTTAAGGAAATGATTCAGGAGGAGTGGGACACGCCTATACCCGTTGGAGGAACCGGATAAGGATCTTTTTAAGTCTCCTAAGGTAGATGTGGCGGTCTTGGCGGTGACTAAGAAAACCATGATCCCGGTGGAAGGGAGTGCCGCTCTTAAGGATGCTCAGGATAGGAGGTTAGATATCTTGTTGAAGCAGGTGTTTGAGGTAAATGCACTTTCCATGCAGGCTTCAATTTGTGGTGCATGGGTGGCTAGGGCTTGCCTTCACTGGTCTCAGAGAATTAATGGGGCACAGGATGAGGCGGTTGAGGAAGCCTCCTGAATGGAGTCAGAAGCGTCGTATTTAGTGGACCTTCAGTATGATCTTATCCGGGGGCTTTCAAACAGTATGGCATCCGTGGTGGCGGCATGACGATATCTGTGGCTGCACAATTGGGTGGCAGATGGGGCCTCTAAGGCTAGATTAGGTAAGCTTCCGTTTAGAGGCAAGTTACTGTTTGGTGAGGAGTTGGACAAGTTGGTCAAGGATCTAGGAGAGTCCAAGAGAGGCAGATTGCCGGAAGACAAACAGAAGCAGGGTCATCCGGGGGCACCTTCCAAGAATCAGCAAAGGGAGTTTCGTAGATTTCGTCAGTCGTGATTCGCTACATTTCAGAGGGGGCGTTTGCAGTATAGATCGCAGGGGTTTCGGAGGTTTAGAGGGTCGGGCAGAGGTTTTGGAGCCTTCTCGTCCTCGAATGTTAAGAAATCGCAGTGAAGCGAGAGGGGCCCAGGCAGGGCTTGTACCCGTGGGGGGGTCATTTGTGAGACTGCTTTCCTGCCTGGGCCCAAATCACGTCAGATCAGTGGGTGTTGGAAGTCATCCAAAGAGGGTATGCGCTCGAGTTCCAATGACCGGTGACCGACTCCTTCGTCCACTCTCCCTGCGGAGCGAAATCAAGGTTGTCGGTGGTATGCGAGACGGTAGAAAGGTTGGTAGTGCTGAAAGCGGTAGTGCCGGTTCCGGCAGACCAACGAGGATGCGGTCGGTACTCCTATATATTTCGTGGTACCATAGAAGGAAGGGACCTTGAGGCCCATTCTAGACCTCAAGAGGGTAAACAGGTGTCTCAGGGTATCCCACTTTCGCATGGAAACGTTGCGTTCGGTCATTGTGGCGGTTCGACGGGGGGGAATTCCTCACGTCTTTGGACCTGTCGGAGGCATACCTACATATATCAATTCTATTGGAGCATCAGAGATTTCTTCGGTTTGCGATGCCCATGGGGCATTTTCAATTTCAGGCAATGCCGTTCGGTTTGGCTACAGCGCCAAGAACCTTCACCAAGATAATGGTGGTGATGGCAGCGGCATTGCGTAAGGAAGGGGTGTTGGTTCATCCGTACCTGGACGATTGGCTGATTCGAGCGGTCAAGAAGCGAGAGCGAATTAGCTACCTGCAGAGTGGTGCATGTACTGCAGTCCCTCGGGTGGGTGGTCAATGTGGCAAAGAGCAAGTTGGTCCCGTCGCAGGAGTTGGAATATTTGGGGGCTCACTTTGACACGAACAGAGGCAGAATGTATCTGCCAAAGCTCAGGGCTCAGAAGCTAAGGCAGCTGATAAAGGCCTTTTTGAGGAGACGAGCTCCATCGGCGTGGCACTATTTACAGCTGCTGGGGACAATGGCGGCTACGATCGAGTTAGTGCCATGGGCCAGGGCGCACATGAGACCACTGCAGAGAGCGCTCCTCAGAAGATGGTCTCATCAGTCAGATCGGTTGTCTCAGAGGCTGGTATGCCCTCCGGAGACGCGGCAGTCGCTGAAATGGTGGCTAGGGCAGGGGTGTCTGGAGAAGGGGATGCCCCTCGAAGCACCGTAATAGAGGGCATTGACGACAGATGCCAATCTGTTCGGTTGGGGGGCGCACTTCGAAAGGCAGTTTGCCCAAGGTCAGTGGTCGGACCGGAAGAAGTCCTGGTCAATCAACAGGTTGGAGTTAAGGGCCGTCACGCTGGCGCTGAAGGCTTTTCAAGGACTCTTGCACGGAAAAGCGATATGAGTGCTGTCAGACAACGCCACGGCAGTGGCGTACATCAATCGTCAGGGCGGCACCAGCAGCACGGCTCTCGAGGAGGAGGTGGACGAACTTCTAGAATGGGCCGAGTTAAATCTGGAAGTGTTATCGGCGGCACATGTAGCAGGGGTGGACAATGTAACAGCCAATTTTTTGAGTCGGGTCAGAGTGGATCCAGGGGAGTGGGTCCTTAATCGGGACGTTTTCGACTTGCTGGTGCGCCGCTGGAGCCTTCCGGTGATGGACCTCATGGCTTCAGTTGCTTCGGCGAAGGTAGGAAGGTTTTACAGCAGAAGAAGAGAAAGGATGTCGGGAGGTCTGGATGCGCTCATGCAAAGATGGCCGGAGGAAGGGCTTCTGTATGTCTTCCCTCCATGGGCATTAATAGGTCGAGTATTGAAGAGAATAGAGAGGCACAAGGGTCAGGTAATCCTAATTGCGCTGGATTGGCCAAGGAGGCCGTGGTATGTGGACATGGTACGGCTGTTGGTAGAGGCGCCGTGGCGGCTTCCCATTTGGAGAGATCTGTTGATGCAGGGGCCGTTAAGTGCCTCAAGTGGATTGGTTCTCGCTTACGGCTTGGCTCTTGAAAGGGCAAGCTTGAGAGCCAAGGGGTATTCGGCAGCGGTAATTTCTACCTTGCTGAAGTCCAGGCGTAGATCTACATCGGTGGCGTATATCAGGGTCTGGCGGTTGTTTGAGGCGTGTTGTGAGAAGAAGCAGATAAAGGTGTTAGGCGCCTCGATTCCGCAAATTTTGGCCTTTCTGCAGGATTGCTTCGAGAAAGGGCTGGTGGCGTCTTCCCTGAGAGTGCAGTTAGCGGTGCTCTCGTGTTTTAGGGGGAAGATACAGAGGATGATGCCAGAGTCTCATCCAGATGTTAAGAGATTCTTGCGGGCAACTAGTTTGTTGAGACCGCCCAGAAGAGACTTTGTTCCGGTCTGGGATCTTAACTTGGTGCTAGAGGCGTTGGTGAGAGAGCCATTTGAGCCTTTAGCGAAGGCTACGCTGAAGGATTTGATGCTTAAGGTGGTGGTTTTGGTGAGCATATCTTCGGCGTGCCAAATTTTGGAGTTGCAAGTTTTGTCCTGTAAAGAACCTTTTATGACCTTTGATAGCAAAAGGGTGGTTTTGAGGACGGTGCCTTCGTTTTTGCCCAAGGTAGTCTCGGCGTTTCATGTGAATCAGGTGGTATCTCTGCCGGTGTTTGAATGGGAAGCCAAGGATAAGTCGGGTAGGAGGCTTCATCGCTTGGATGTAGGCAGATCATTGAAGTGTTACTTGCAGAGAACAGCGGTGTTCCACAAAACGGACAGATTGTGTTGTTTGGGGGCCAAAGAAAGGCGAGGCGGCGTCCAAGTCATCCATTGCTAGGTGGATTAAGGAAGCTATTGCAGCGGCATATATTTTAAAGAACAAGGTAGTGCCGAACGGTATGAAAGCTCATTCGACTAGGGCTCAGGCGGCTTCATGGGCGGAGTTTAGTTTGGTGCCTGCAGTGGAAATTTGTAGGGCGGCAATGTGGTCGTCGTTGAATACTTCTGTGAAGCATTACAGGATTGATGTCCAGGCGGGCGGGGACTCTAGGTTTGGGTCAGCAGTGCTGCAGGCTGGTCTGGCTGGTCCCTCCCGTTGAAGTGAGCGCTGCTCTGTTACATCTCCTGATGTTCGGGACTAGACTGGAGGAACGATAAGGAAGGTAAAATTACTTACCTGCTAATTGTTGTTCCTTGAGGAACTCCAGTCTAGTCCCGCTTCCCTCCCGGATATTTATTCCAGACTGCAGCCGGAAGCCAGGTAAGACATGTCAGTCGACAGGTAATGCGGTTTATTCGGGCGGCAGTGTTTCGGGAGGTAGTGGGGAGGTGTACTGTTTTCTCATTACTAACCAAGGCTTTTGGAAGAAGCCAGGGGAGAAGGGATGGCAAGCCTCTGCAGGGCTTAGCTGGAGAAGTTACAGAACAGTTCAAAATTAGCGGGTTAAATTGTTTCCTTCAGTTAGTTTTAAGAATATTAAAAAAATAATAATAATAATAATACAAATAAACAAAAGAGAAAAGGTACTTGTTTATTGCTCCGAGTCTGCTTTGTCAATAGGTTACTGGAGCAATGGAGGCGGATCATGGACCAGTTATACCGTGTCACTAAAAGTGTGACATGCTCAGTCTCCAAAGCTGCGGGAGGAGGTGCACAACTCCTGATGTTCGGGACTAGACTGGAGTTCCTCAAGGAACAACAATTAGCAGGTAAGTCTAATTTTACCATTTTGCACAAACTCTCAGGCAGAGAATTTTTATTAAGAACTACTACTACTATTAGTACAAGGCATACGCAGCGCTGTACAAATACGTGCAGAAAACAGTCCCTGCTTGTCAGAGCTTACAGTCTAATTAAGACAGACAATACAATAGCCGAGAACAAGGGTACAAATAAGGAAAGGAAAGGTAAGGAGAACAAGGGATCAGGATCCAAAAGCAGCCTCAAAGAGGTGAACCTTTGGTATGGATTTGAAGAGGGGCAGAGATGAAGCCTGACATACAGACTTGGGTAGTTTGCTCCAGGCATAAGGAGCAGCAAGGTGGAAGGATCGAAGTCTGGAGTGGTAGTGGAAGAAAAGGGCATAGAGAGAAGAACCACTGAATTCTCCGCAAACGAGCAGGAAGTTGGTCCTCACATATGGGTGATGTTGGGATGCTCCTGCAAGCGGTCTACCTCCTGGGCCTGGACAACGCCCTGGCAGACAGGCTGAGCAGAGTCCTCCAGCCGCATGAGTGGTGCCTGGACCCCAGAGTGGCTTCCCGGCTTTTCTGAGACTGGGGCATTCCCCTAGTGGACCTGTTTGCCAGCCTGGACAACATGCAGTTGCCCCTCTTCTGTTCCCAGCAGCCGCATCTGTCCTGGGCTGCAGCGGATGCATTCCTCATTCCATGGATGGAAGGCATCCTTAATGCCTTTCCGCCGACATGGCTGATCGCCAAGACCGTCTTCAAGGTCCACCATGACAAGGCATCACTGATTCTGGTAGCTTTAGGGTGGTCCAGGCAACCCTGGCTCTCGCTGCTTCTCTGTTGGTAGTGCCTCCAATTCCCCTGGACTGTGCCCCAGGACTATTCTCACAGGAGGAGGGCTCTCTCCTGCACCCCAACTTGGGGTTCCTGTCACTCATGGCTTGGCTGCTGAAAGGTTAGGGCTAGCTACCTTCAGCCTCCCACTTGACATGGAGGAGGTCCTTCTGGCCTCCTATAAAGCCTCCACGAGAAGGGCATACACCTTTAAATGGCGTCTATTTTTGGTATGGTGCACTGAGGGATAGTTGAACCCTTTATCCTCCTTTGTGCAACTGGTGCTCCAGTCCCACCTGTGGCAGGTGGAGTACGTACTGAAGTCCAACTCAGAATGCAACTGAGTGCTATTGAGGTGCACCACCATGCTGTTGATGGCAAGCCCTTCTCGGCTCAGCCCCTTATCTCTCGTTTCCTACGGGGCCGCTATGCTGTCCAAGACCTCCATCCGCCCACCAACGGCAGAGTGGGATCTCAATGTGGTGCTCCCACAGCTCACTAAGCTGCCATTTGAGCCCTTGCGGACCTCTCTTGGAAAGTTGTCTTCCTTGTGGCACTTTCATTGGCTTGCAGGGTCAGTGAGCTACAGGCTCTAATGGCAGAACCGCACTACATGAGGCTCTACAAGAACAGGATGGTGCTCTGCACACACTCCAAGTTTCTGACAAAGATGGTATCCCTCTTCCTCCTCAATCAGGAAGTGGTGCTCCCCATCATCTTCCCGAGGTCACGTCAGAGCCTTGGTTACCTCAGTAGCAAATCTTCGTTCCATACCTGTTATGGAAATCTGCTGGGCTGTCCATCTGGTCTTTAGTCCATAACTTCACAGCTCACTATTGCCTGGAGAGGGAGTTCTGACAGGACACTGCCTTCAGACAGGTCGTGCTCCGTAATCTCTTCGGGGTATAGGCAACTCCTGCCCTCCGACCCTTCTGTGTTCAGGCTAACTAAGTGCGGGTTTTCTGCCAGACATTGGGGTCTTTCATGTCTCTCAGTTGGGACTCAACTGCAGTAGCTCACGGCTCACCTTCTCTGGCCACCATGGCATTTTGTACAAGTTCTCAGTAGTCTGTAGCTGGGGAGTCCCATATGTGAGGACTGAGTTCCTGCTTGTTCCTGGAGAAAGTATAGTTACTCACCTGTAAGGTGTTCTCTGGGGAAAGCAGGAATCAGTCCTTGGAATCCTCCCTCCTCCCCTTGAGTTGCTTCTTTACCGTATATTAATTTTTGCCATCTTAGCTATGTCATTAGACTGCGACAAGAAGGCACCCTTGGGTAGGAAGGGGACCACGTTTGTGTGGTGCATCTCTCAAAGTCTGTCTTTGAAAGCTGAGGCGATGCTTCCACGCGGGCTCTGTTGGTGCCGATGTCACCCATATGTGAGGACTTATTCCTGCTGTCCCCAGAGAACACCTGTTACAGGTGAGTAAATATGCTTTACCTTGGTTGAAGTAGAGCCTCTGACAATTAATCACACTTTGTCATAAGAGCTTAAGTACTAAGAACTGCCCAAAACTGATGGTCAGTTGAGCCCACTATCAAAAGCAGCAAATCCAGGTCATAGCAAAATTCCATGTTTCCTACCCCCAGGCTTTCTCAACTCTACCTTTATAATGATGATGTCTGGACTTTCCTTCTGGGAATTTGTCCAAACCTTTTTTAAATCCAGCTACACTAACTGCTTTTACCATATCCTCTTGCAATGAAACCCAGAGTTTAATTATCCATTCAGTGAAAAAATATTTTCTCCTATATGTTTTTTAAATGTGCTACTTTATAACTTCATGACGTGTCATTGTCATCGTCCCCCTAGCCTTTGTACTTTCTGAACAAGTAAATCATCAATTCACATTTACCTGTTCCACTCCCCTCGGAACCTTATAGACATCTCATCTCCCCTCAGCTATCTCTTTTCTCCAAGCTGAAGAGCCCTAACCCCTTTAGCTTTTCCTCGTAGGGGAGTCATTCCATTCCCATTATTATTTTGCTTGCCCTTCTGTGTACCTTTTATGCTGAAATATTTTTTATTAATTTTCCATAATGCATCAGCTTACAAATAAGTAAAGCAAAAACTAACCACAAAAATCTAACACATTATAAGAAAAAAAGAAACAAATCATTATAGTCCACAAAAATGAAGAGAAGCAAGCCCAATAAGAATATAAAAAAATAAGGAAATCACAAGGAGACTAAGCTCCATATTTGCAGCCAAAACAAAAACCCTATACATCCGCCCACCCAACCTCATAGAACCGTATCTTCCTTACTAGACAGAAAATTCTCTAACCGAAATGGATAAAAAAAAAACCATATCTGACTCCCTGGAGGGATAACAAACATTTTACAGAGATATCGCACAAAAAAAGAAGTGCCAAGAGCCAATACATGAGATCTCGGAGTCAAAAAAGCTTTCCTCCGAGACTGCGTAGCTCTCGACACATCTGGGAACAACTGGATAGGGGCCCCACAAAAAGATCTGAAACAAAAGTCACAAGTAATGTAGCTGTAGTAGAGATGATATCCTGGGTGTCCTCCAGAAACTCGGTTAAATCAAGCCCTGGAGATAACTAACCACCCACTGGAAATACCCCGACCAGAAAGGTAATACATCTTAGAAAAGGAAATAGTATTTGCATTAAGCAATTTTAATATCTCACAAAAATATTTCCGTAATAGAATCTCTGAAGATAACAAATGACACATTGGAAAATTCAAAAACCTAATATTCTTAGATTTAGCAACATTCTCATGCAACTCCAATTTACAATTAAGCACCAAATTATCCTTCACTACAGCTGTCTGACCTGCTTGCAAGGACTGACACAAAAATTCACATTTAGGTAATTGAGCACTAAGCAAATCCATCTGCTTCTCTACCTGAGCCAGCCCTGCCACCATATTTTGTGTGAATGAGCAGAGTTGGGTCACCGAAGAAACTAAAGTACGCTTAGTCCGTGTTTCCACCCTCCAAATATCAGCCAAGGAGACCTGAGAATCTCCGTGGCCTCAACCAGAGGTGGGGGAGTCCATATTACTGGAATAAGAGATCTCACCACAGCGACGGGGGCACTCTGTTCCAACAGAGAACCACAGGAGTCGTCGGCGGAGTACGATCAACAGAGCTTAAGGAAGCCCCCACCTCTGAAGGGGAAACCACTGCTGAGTGTGTAACAGCCCCTGACAAAGGTAGCACATGTCTATCCAAAGGGCCACTCACCACAGGAATCGGTGATGCCGCTTTCTTCTTCCATTTCCCCATAGATAAACTCACATGCACTACTTCAAAGGTGCTTCTGCGGTGCTCCCAAGGGGCCTGAAATGCCCCTTGTATTGCGCCCCTTTGATGCGTGCTACCTGCGTGCGCTCACCCGCACAGGGCAGACTGGGAGGTATTAAATACAATGCAGCAAGGCCCCCGAGGTCGTCGGGGCCGTCCTGCCCACAGCCTGCCGCTACCTGCAACAGCTTCTCCCCTCTGGGTACCTTTTCTAATTTTGCTACGTTTTTTGAGATATGGAGACCAGAACTGCACATAGTACTCAAAGTGCAGTCACACCATGGAGCGATACAGGCATTATGATATACTGTATTTTATTCTCTTTTTCCTTTCCTAAAACATCTTAACATTGGGTTCGCTTTTTAGACTGCTGCCAGATACTGAATAGAACATATCAACATATTGTCTGCCGTGATCCTTTTCCTGGATGGTGATTCTGTGTAACTATAATTTGGGTTTCCCTATGTGTGTGCACCACTTTTCACTTGCTCACATTTAAATTTCACCTGTCATTTAGACACCCAGTCTCTCAAGTTCCTTCCACAATTTCTGACAATCTGCATGCCGTTTAATAACTCTGAATAATTCGCCGTCGTCTTCAAACTTAATCACTTCATTCATTCCTGGTGTCAGATCATTTATAAATATATTAAAAAGGCCTGCTCTATTTGTCTTCCTCCTTGAAAATAATTGACCAGTAAACCTTATTCTCCATTTTTCTATCTTTTAACCAGTTCCAAATCCACAGCAGGATACTGCAAAGAATTCATTTAGTCCCTGTGTGACCCTGTCCTTCCTGAGTGACCCTTTTACATCTCGGTCATCTAAAGGACCAATGGACTGCCTCACAGGATTCTTGCTTCAAATGTTCCTGAAAAAGGTTTTATTATTTGCTTTGTCTCTGTCAAACATTTTTTCAAATTCTCTTTCTGCCTTCCTTATCAATGCTTTGCATCTAACTTCCAAATTATTTTTTTCTACTTTCATCATTTGATTCATTTTTTGAAAAACTTTCCTCTAGCTCTAAGGTGACATTTATTTGGTAAGTAAAAAGTCCTTTTCTGGAGTCCTGCCAGACCAGTCCAGACAAATAGGTTGTGTTCCTCTATTAGAAGAGGTGAAGATAAAAAAAAAATTCAGTGCTTTCTTATGACCTCATTCTGATTTATATATTTTTTTCTCTTGACAAAACCACCCTTTGCAAGCATTCAGAGTGGTTTACATAAAATTTTAATTAAAATATACAGACTGTACAGGGGAAAAGAACTCCAATTTCTGATGGGAAGATAAGAAAGGAAAGATATAATCTCCAGGAACAAGCAGGAATGAGTCTTCACATATGGGTACGTCGGTACCGACGGAGCCTGCACGGGAATGCTGCCCAGCTTCCAATCAGAAAGCTTTTGGCAGCATCCCTCGCGCCTGCGCGCTGACTTCCCGCCTTCTCCAGAGCCTCTCTTCAGTTTTCGTTTTTCCGCGGAGCCGGCAGGACGTCCTTCCTGTCACCGCAGAAACTTTTCTTTTTACTTAATTTCTTTAGTTTTTTGTTTTCTTGTGGTCGCGGCTGTATTTCCCGCCGCCACCGGTACCGCCGGTGGATTTTTGCCTAAATTCTGAGAAACTTTTTCTTCAGTTTTTCTGCCTTAACTTGTTAGGCCTACCAGGCCTCATGGAGCCTTCTTTTCCTAAGAAGTGCATCCGATGTGGAAACACTTGTTTCCTTTTAGACTCCAATAACTGGTGTCTCAACTGTGTGGGTCCTGACCCTTTTTCCCCTGACATGTCAGGAGATATTTTTGTGAGGAAACCTTCAGTTTTTACAGTTTCCCTCTGCCGTTTTTTCCTCGGCAGTGAGGGTACCCGGTTTCTCCATTTCACAGGATCAGGTAACCCACAAACAGTCTGTTAAGACTAGTCAATGCTTGAGTGGTATGTCCCATGCCCAGCATGGTGACGGCTCCGGCCTTACCCTCAAGAATCCATTGGCATTACCTCTGCGGGAGTCTATGGGCTCCAAAGCGTTAAAGGGGTTTCAGGTTGTTCCTGGGGCTCACCCCTCACAGAACATACCTGAGCCATGCTCGGGGGTGGTATCCGCTTTGAGCGGTACCGATCCCCCAGCATCGGCACCGGTGTCGAGTGTTCCATTCTTCACCAGGGATCGTCATCTGGCATCCTCGGTACCTTCGGGGCCGATCGATACGCTTCAGATTGACTTCCCTCGATCCCCACCGTGTCCGGTGGTGGTATCCGCTTCGAGCGGTACCGATACCCCGGCATCGGCACCGGTGTCGAGTGTTCCACTCGCGACCAGGGATCGTCCTCAAGCGTCCTCGGTACCTTCGGGGCCGATCGATACGCTACGCATGGACATTTCTATATCCCAGCCATGCTCGGAGACGGTACCGCCGTCGAGCGGTTCCGATGCCCTGGCTACGACATCGGGATGCAGTAACCTGTTTCTAGCAGGTGGGTATCATCGGCTATCCTCGGTACCTTCAGGACCGATCGATGTAACCCAGACTGCTTTATCGGTATCTGCATCGCCGATACTGCCACTGACGTCGGTACCCTCGAGGCATGCATCGATAGACTCGCTTCCATCGATGCCGAGTCTTGAATCGATTTCTAGTCTCGAGGACTGGGTACCGACGCGTCCTGGAACCGACTCCGCTCGCTTCCAGATAAGCAGTTCCGCAGATCCTAGCTATAACTCTAAACTCATGATCTCGGTACCACTGCAGCAGTCCCCGATGACAACTTTGACCGCTGGTCCTGTATCACAATCGATGTCGATGCCTCCGTTGGAACCGATACCTGGCATTGCTGATGCAGTACCTACTGCCTCTGAGTTAACACGCCAGTATCCCGGTCCATCTACTACTACATCTCTTGCTTCACACCATGGTACGTCCTCTGGTGCTCAGCCTCTTTCTTTGGCCTTACCAGGGATGGTTCCCATAGGGGATCAGTCTTTTCAGACTTTTCTCCGAGACATGGCAACCTTTCTTAATATCTCTATCCCTGGTTGTGCTGATACTCATAGCCCACCGGCACAAATGGAAAATATCATACTTCCTTTACATCCTGCTCTGCAGGATCTCCTTCTGAGGGTTTGGAAATCACCCTTACCGCTTCCTCTAGCTTCCACAGCTACTGAGGTTCGGTACCGAGTGCCTCCCTCTCCAGGATTTCAGAAGCCGCAACTTCCTCATCGTTCCCTGGTAGTAGAATCAGCACTGAGGAAGGCTAAGAGCAAGAAGATGCATTCTTCTTATCCGCCAGGTCGTTCTTCAAGAACACTCGATGCTTTTGGTCGTCAAGCCTTCCAAACATCTATGCTGGCCTCCAGAATTCTTTCATATATTTTCCACATGAATCTAACACTCCTGGAGGTCACAGAGAAATTGTCTCTCTTGACCCCTTTTTTGCCAGAGCCGAAGGCTACTGATTATTCCTTGCTCATCAATCATAGCCGGAATATATCCTGGTTTCTGTCTCGTGCTTCTATAGACTCTTTTGAGTCTGTTAGCAGATCCTCTGCTATTGCCATTGCAGCATGTCGCAGAGCCTGGCTCGAAGCTTCAGACTTGAATAGACGGGCACAAACTATACTGGCTCATTCTCCTTGTACAGGAGACGGTCTTTTTGGTAAGGAGGCTTTACGTCAGGTTGCTCAATGCTCCACTGACTCTCCTTCCACTACAGACCATTCTAAGCCATCCCATTCTTCGAGGGGTAGGAAATGTCCTACCAAACCTTCTTTCCCTAAGAAAAGAAAGTTTCATTCCTCTCCTGCCCATCATTCAGAGGTACCTAAGCAAGGGACACCTCAGCCTAGTCTGAAGTCCTCCAGCTCTGGCCACTCTCAGCATTCCCAACAACCATAGGGGCTGAGAATTATAGTCTGCAGTTCACTTCTACCTATTAGAAGTTGCTTCACTGTGCTTTTCTTTCTCAGTGTACTAAGATGTCGGAACATTCTTGTTCAGGGACTACGCACTTCTCCTCCTTTACTCTCTAGAGGAGCAGTTACTACTATCCCCTGATAGTTCTGTACCACTTTGAACATTTTTTTCCTTCAAGTTGCACTTGCCCTGAGGGTACGTCACCCTCCACTTACTTGCCTACCCTCTCTACAGGACTTCTTCCTGGTTGAGAGGTACCATACTGAGAAGCTTCTTAGCACGCTTATTCCTCAGAAAGAGATGGGAGATGCCTCCTCTCCTTCCTTGTCTCTTATTCTTAAATGGGCACAGTACAATCTCTCTGCTGGTTTCTATCACCAGCTGTGCCTGCAGGAGTTACAATGATTGTGTTACTGGTACTTTTTAGTTCCAGTCCCTTGTTCCAAGGTTTATCTAGCCTCAGTAGTGATTCCAGGCTGCTCCTCAGCTATCTTGGATCCTCCTACTTTTTGGCTTTTTCACAATCTTCCTCCATCTCCTCTCTTAGGATATGGCAATACCACTGACTTCAGTCAGTTTATCTCCTCTTTCTCCTGCACAATGCTCTCTGCACTCTCAGAGAAGCTTTCTACTATGAGGGCCTTATTTTAGAGCATTGACCTTATCTCTGAAGCTATCAGTAGGGAAAAGCTTAATTCCTTCCCATGCCTATGAGGGTTCTCCAAACCCTCTGGTCTGGGCTGTTGGTATGATATATAAGTTCTTCTGCGTGAAGATCCAAGGCTGATGTTTACGCATGCTCCCTCTGGATCCCTCCAGCAGGTCCCTCTGATATCTTCTTGCGTTGCTGAACATCTGCCATGTCAGTGTTCTTTGCAACTCCCACCTTGTTCTTTACAGACTGATATCATCATCTGTTCTCATGCAAACATCATATTATCTTACTGGATTCCCTCAATCCACGGAAATAGATTCTTTACACATATCCCAAGTGGGTTCACCCTCTTGTGGAGCAGAGAATCTTTTCTTTTATATTCCCCATAAACAACTATGGGGCTGGGTGGTAGATATGTATCTTCAATCTCTATCTTGTATGTAGCATCTCCATATATGTCTACATACCTATCTCATTACCCTGGTGGTACAATTCCATGCCCCACCAATGTATATATATTTTGATACATTTCTCCACCCATATCCTAATATACACATATGGACATAGGTGTTTGTAAGTATGATCTTTCCACCTCTTCACCTTTCACAGCTTTCTAAATCAGAAGTCAGTAGGATCACTGACCCCTGCAATAGTGTTACAGATTGGCCCAGAATCAAGTTGTATTTCCACATCAATGGCAATATATGAGTTTCCTTATTCTAGAAATGATTCTTTCCAGAATCAGAGGAGGGACTGAAGGCATGTATATTAGTATGGGATACCATACACTATTATAATAACTAAAACTGAGAAAGAGTTAATTCTGTTCAGAACCTTGCTTAGAAATAAAACCTCATATATTAGCTTACTAGGTGAAGGTTTACAGAAATAAAGAAAGGGCACGTTGTACCCCAGCCTCCTTTATTGTCAACTCCTGCCCTCCATCCCACGAAGGATGCCGGGAATTCCTGGAGATAAAATGCATCCCTGGCCGAGGCCTCTGCATTTTTATGGGATCTCCCCCTGGCATCCCTAGCTAGGGAGTCCCCATATGTGAAGACTCATTCCTGCTTGTTCCTGGAGATAGCACAGTTACTTACCTGTAACAGGTGATCTCTGGGAACAGCAGGAATTAGTCTTCACAACCCTCCCACCTCCCCTGGGAGTTGCATCTCTTTATCTTCTTCCTTTCTCTCCTCGCCTTTGTCTCAGCTTTGAAACTCAACTGAAGAGAGGCTCTGGAGAAGGCGGGAAGTCAGCGCGCAGGCACGAGGGATGCTGCCAAAAGCTTTCTGATTGGAAGCTGGGCAGCATTCCCGTGCAGGCTCCGTCGGTACCGACGTACCCATATGTGAAGACTAATTCCTGCTGTTCCCAGAGATCACCTGTTACAGGTAAGTAACTGTGCTTTCTGGGAGCATAGTCTGATTAAGAGGGCATAGTCTGGTCAGCCCTGGACTCTGGCCCAATTCCAAATGCTTGTTCAAAGAGAAGATTTAGTCAGGGTTTTGAATTTTTTAAAGACTGGCTCGAACAGATATGAGTGGCCAAAGTATTCCACAAGGAGGGGGCAACAAAAAAGAAGAAAGCTGAATTTCTAGTAGACTCGAATTTTGCTTTTGAAGGGGGAGGGACAAATAATCTATTACCATGGAGTGAATGTAAGCAACATTGAGGGGGGGGGACATACAAAGTGATAAGAGAAGATAGGTAGTTGTGTGCATTGTCGTAAAGGGTCTTGTGAGTGAGGGTAAGAAATTTATGCCTGATGCGATAGAAGACAGGAAGCCATTGATGTTGGATTAGTGGAGGGAGGTGGGGGAGGGTGACACAATCAGAGTTACTGGTGCTGGAGAGAACACGTACTGTAGTGTTTTGAATAGATTGTAGCTGTTTTAGTCTGTAAGCAGGGACTCCAGAATAGATGTTACAGTAATCTAACCAAGTTATTACATTGCCAAGTACAATGGCTGCCTGAGTGACCGTTCCTAAAAAAAAATGACGAATTGCTTGGAAGCAGTGGAGTGCCATAATGGAAGATTTAGTAACCTGACTAATAGGAGGGGGGAAAAGGAAAGCTCCGAGTCCATAAGAATGCCCAGGTATTTAAATGAAGATTGAAACAGCATGGGAGTACCAGCAAGAAGAGAGGCAATAGAAGGGGAAATGGAGCTTTATTCAAACCCCTACACATTTTGGCAATATTGCCTACTTCATGGGGTAAAACAAGAACTGGGTCCAATTCCAGTGTGGATGTAGAAGCCCTCTGTGCGCCTGGCAAGAACCGGACGCACAGAGGGCATCGCGATTCTGATCCCGCAGGGCATGTCTAGCCCCGTGGGATCAGAATCATGAACAGTCTTGTATGCGCAGGCCGGGACTGCGATTCAGCCCGGCCTGCACGTTCAGGACAAGCCCGACTAACTCGGTCAGCGCTTTACAATGGAGCCGTAGCGCCATGGTGTCTGGTTGCCATGACTCCGTGGATCCATTGTAAAGCCGTGATCCCTGGCCGTCGGCTGCAGAGCTGGTTTTCTCACAGCCTGACCCCTGCTATGGCCTCCTAAGGCCAGGGTCGGGCTGCGGGAAATGTCCTCGGGGCCCCCCTTGCCCCGGGCCCGCCAATCTATATTGTCCAGGGAAGTTATTCCACCTTGGAGGTGGAATAACTTCCCTGTACAAGTCACCGGCCCTGGACGTACAGGATCAACATTAGAATTGGCCCTGTTCATCCAGGGCCAGCGACCACCCACTGCCTGCCCTAACTCCGCCCCCGATCCGCCCCTCCTCATCCCCATCTAACTTCCCCATACAAGTTAGACACCAGCACCCATTGGGATGTCCATCCCCACTATTTGGGGAACAGAATAACTCCCACTGTGTTTACAAATGGATAGCAAATTATATCCCAATAAGAGAACCTTCCGATTTGCTCTATCTGAAGTGAAACAGCCATTAGTAACTTGAAATGGTCAGAATGTAAAAACATGAATCAGATGACCCAGAATGTTGCTGCACGAATAGCCTGGAAGGCTCATATATCCAAACGCATCACAAGCGTATCATATAATTTACACTGGCTCCCAGTCCAAAGTCGAATAAATTACAAAACACTAATGACAATATTTAAAATCATCAGAGAAATAGCCCCTTCCTCCCTCACCTCCCTCATCAAACAGATAGAGACATGACTAAAAAGAGGATGCAACCAGAATAAACTGGCAGTCCCTTCAGATTACCATAAATCCATTTGAGCCGCTAAGAGCAATGTCACACTTCGCGCCCATACTCTGGAACACTCTCCCTGATGAACTAAGAGCAATCAAAGATTTCTCTGCATTCCGCAAAGCATTCAAAACACCTCTTTAAACAGCATTTTGGAAATACAATGGAACCCCCCCCCCCCCCAATACCAACCCTATTTAATACCACACGTAAAGCAACTAGCATGCACGCTCCGATCAGCGCAGGACTATGCAATACTGCACACCCTAACACGAAAACAAAACACTCTCTACACACACACATACAGAAGTCACAAACATCCTCTCATTGTAAATGGCTCACAATTAGACTATGGGGCTTGTTTACAAAGCCGCGGTAGTGGTTTCCGATCATTATCGGAGTCGTGGCCCCAGTGAAATCATTGGGGCTGCGGCTCCGATAACGATCGGAAACCACTACCGTGGCTTTGTAAACAAGCCCGTATAAGTCTAGTCCCTAGTTTCTGTACATAGTTAACAACAGGACTAGGTTAAGTCCCAAGTTTCTTGTTCGTTGTACACAGTTTTTGGAACTGTTACATGTATTTGATCTTATTATTTAATGTAAACCACATTTGATCTCTGGAAAAAGTGGTATATAAATGCTAATAAATAAATTTATTTATTTAACAGCTTTTATATACCGCACTTTTGACATCAGCGCGGTTTACATTTTAACAACTTCGTACTTGAACATAGAACAAATGTTAAGTTTACAAGTAACAGGAAATAAAAACATGGATAACATGGGTTGAATAAATAACAGATATTTTCAACTATTTACAATAGATTCTTAAATACTCGAGCTCTAAAGATAGGGTTTGTGAGGTTTGATCTGAACCAGGGCAGCACTATCCCTCAGGTCAATACTATGAAGACAAGAAAGGAGGATATTATGATCAATGAGGTCAAAAGTTGCTGTAGGATCTAGTGAGATGGCTAGAGCAATTTGACTTGGATCAAGGACAGAGTAGATTTTACTGAGAACTGATATAATTGTTTCAGTGTTACGTAAGTGATACTGGAGAAGGGTTGTTGGGTAAGGTTTGCCTCTTTACAGATAGTATCAATATCTGCAATAGGGTAGACACCCAGGAAGGTGTAGATAACATGAGGAGGTATCTAGCGAAACTTGAAGAATAGTCAAATTCGGCAGCTGAGATTTAATGCTAAAAAATTCAGAGTCTCCATACATTTGGACTGCAAAAATCCAAGGGAGCAGTCCAGTATAGGGGGTGAAGTACTTTTGTCTACAAAAGAAGAGTGGGACCTGGTTGTGATTGTTTCTGATGATCTTGGTGGCTAAACAGGTAGAAAAGATGACAGCAAAAGCCAGAAGGATGCTTGGGTGCATAGGGAGAGGAATGGCCGGCAGGAAGAAGGAAGTGATATTGCCTCTGTATAAATTTTTGGTGAGATCTCATTTGGAGTATTGTGTGCAATTCTAGAGACCACATCTTCAAAAGGATATAAACAGGATGAAGTCAGTGCAGAGGATGGCTACCAAAATGGTCAGTGGTCATCATCATAAGACATATGGGGACAGACTTAAAGATCTCGATATGTACACTTTGAAAGGAAGATGGGAAAGGGGCAATATGATACAAACATTTAAATACCTCCATGGCATAAATGCACAGGAGGGGAGTCTCTTTCAATTAAAAGAAAACTCTACAATGAGGGGGTATAGGATTTATTTATTTTATTTATTTATTTAACATTTCTTTTATACCGCGCTATTACAATCAGTGCAGTGTACATTGAAGAAGAACATACTACAATGCATACATTGAAGGTGAAAGGGTATATAGACTGAGGAGTCATTTGAGAAAATATTTCTTTACTGAAAGAGTGATAGATGCGTGGAATAGTTTCCCAGTGGAGTTGATAGAGACGAGGACTGTATCTAAATTCAAGAAAGCATGGGACAAACCCAGAAGATCTCTAAGGGGAAAAAAGACTGTAAAGCTTAGTAGCTCTATGGAAGGGCAGACTGGGTAGGCCATATGGTCTTTTATCTGCCATCATTTTTTCATATTCCTGTGTTATGGAAATGCCTGGAAAAATTGCCATTGCAACGGGCAATGTGTGCTTCTATATAACATATGCATACATTTGCCCTGAGTGCATTAAAGCATTTTTCAAAATGAAATGAAAGCATGTACATATTTCCATTTTACAAATGACCCCCATGAAATTTATGCACTTACATGTATATCTGCTTTTTAGCACACCCATATTTTGGGCATTAATTTACACAAATCCACACACATTTTCAAAGGGGGGGGGTATATAAAAATGCAAACCCTGCTCCAGGGAATTCCTCTGCTCACTCGGTTATAATAATGTTACACATATACAGACTGTACATGTATAACTTGACCTATAAATGTTGTCTTCATTTTATAATAGTCTTCCTTTTGAAAGTTAAATTCTAGTGCAGTAAATTTCCTTGCTATCCTTCCTCCATTTATTAAATCAAATGTGATCATGTTATGATCACTATTGCCAAGTGGTCCAACATAGCTCCTCCTCTTGTCGGTTCCTGAAACAGCTGCTCCATGAAACAGTCATTTATTCATACAGAAACTTTATTTCTCCAGAAGGTCTCAGCGTGACACTGACTCGGTCAATACTAGGGTAATTGAAATAGCCCATTATTACTGTGTTGGCAATTTTGTTAGCTTCCCTTATTTCTAATAGCATTTCATTATCTGTCTGTTCATTCTGGTCAGATGGATTGTAGTATCTCCAGGAACAAGCAGGAATGAGTCTTCACATATGGGTACGTCGGTACCGACGGAGTCCGTGCCGGGAACACTTCCCAGCGTCCAATCAGAAAGCCTTTGGAAGCATCCCAACACGCCTGCGCGCTGCCTTCCCGCCTTCCCAACTGCCTCTCCTCAGTTTTTGTTTTTCCGCGGAGCCGGCAGGACATCCTCCTGTCACCGCAGAAAATTCTTCTTTTATTTTTTAGTTTTCTTTGGTTGCGGCTGCCTTCCCCGACGCCACCAGTACCGCCGGTATTTCTTTCTTCTTTTCTTGTAAAATTTTTTCCTTAAGGAATATATTTTTTCTTCTTAGTGTCTCACAGTTCTCAGGCCTTCTAGGCCTCTCCATTTTTCCTCATGGAACCGCCAGCCACTTTCCCTAGGAAATGTACAAACTGTGGCGTTACACCTTTATTTTTAGACACTCACAATTGGTGTCTAACCTGCTTGGGTCCTGACCATTTTCCTCCGGAGCCCTCGGGCACCAGTACTGTGAGAAGCAGTTTTCAACATCGAGTTCCCCTTGACACGCGGTCCCCTTCCAACTTCAGGGCACCGACCATATTATCTTCTACACAGGATCAGGTAACCCAAAAACAGCTATTAAGACTAGCCAGTCCTCGAGCGGCACTTCTCATGCACAGCATAGAGATGCCTATGGCCTTGTCCTCGAGAATTCACTGGTTTCAAAACCCCGGTGGGAGTCTTCGGCCTCCAAAGCCTGTGTGGGGTTTCAGGTTGTTCACCCCTCACAGAACATACCTGAGCCTTGCTCGGTGGTGGCATCCGCTTTGAGTGGTACCGATACCCCGGCATCGGCACTGGTGTTGGATGAAGCATGCCTCACCAAGGATCGTCGTCTGGCGTCCTCGGTACCTACGGGCCCGGTGGATACGCTTCAGACCAACTTTCCAGTATCGGTATCGACACCGATACTAGTACCGACGTCGGTACCCTCCAGACGTGCATCGATAGACTCGCTTCCTTCGATGCCGAGTCTGGAATCTATCTCCAGTCTGGAGGACTGGGTACCGACTCGCTTGGGTACCGACTCCTGTCGGTACCGAAGGCTCGGTTCCGATACTTCGGATCCGCAACTCTCAGTTCCTCCTATACCGTTAGAGTTGCCACCGGCTGGCCTTCATCCTCCAGTATCAGATACGGTACCGAAGTCGGCACCGATATCCACATTACCTTTGTTGTTGGTACCCTCCATGCTTCTCTCGTCAGGCTCGCTTCCCTCGATGCCGAGTTTGGAATTGATCCCTAGCATGGACGATCTGTTACCGACTGTCGCTGGTCCTGACCTGCAGTACCAGCGACCACCATCTAAGCCTATATACTTAGATAGATCCCTCGGTGCCAACGCTAGTTCTTCATCAGATCTAGCCTATCCAGGGGAAGTTCCCTCTAGGGATCCTTCTTTCCAGACTTTCCTCCTGGATATGGCAGAATCACTTGCCATTCCTATTCCTGGACAAGATCCTACACATGGGAATACAGAATACCTCTGTTCCTAGCAAAGCAAAGGAGAATATAATGCTTCCTTTGCATCATTCTTTGCAGGATCTCCTTCTACGAATGTGGGAAGCTCCTTTAAAGTTACCCCCACCTTCTAGAGCAACTGATCTTCTATATCAGGTGCCCCCCTCTCCAGGGTTTCAAAAGACTCAACTTCCTCATCATTCCATTGTGGTAGAATCAGCAATGAGGCGAGTGAAAAGTAATCAAAAGCACTCTTCTTGTCCGCCAGGTCATGAGTCTAAGACACTAGATGCCTTTGGACGTCAAAGCTTCCAGACATCCATGCTTTCAGCAAGGATTCTCTCATATATTTTTTATATGGGTCTATCTCTTGAGGAGATCACAAAGCAATTACATCTTTTGACTCCTTTTCTTCAAGAGCCCAGATGTACAGACTATTCCTCACTGGTTAGTCATACTCAGAATATCTCTAAGTTTCTTACTCGTGCTACCCTAGATTCCTTTGAGTCTGTTAGCAGGACTTCTGCTATAGCTATAGGGGCACGACGTAGAGCCTGGCTTCAAGCCTCAGACTTGGACAAATGGGCACAGGAAAGACTGGGAAATACTCCTTGCACTGGAGAAAATCTCTTCAACAAGGAGTCTTTACTTCAGGTTACTCAGTTTTCCACTGACTTTCCTTTTTCCAGAGGCTGTTCTACGCCGCCTTCTTTCCCAGTAGGTAGGAAATGTCCTACCAAACTTTCTTCCCCTAAGGGGAGAAGGTTTTACCCATCTGCCCATCATTCGGATGTTCCCAAACAGGGGAAACATCGCCCTGGTCTGAGGAATCCACAACCTCAACAGGGTCAACAAAACCCAGCAGTCGCAGGGTTTCAAATAGATCATTGTCCCTTTTGGTCGGGGGGGTTAGGATGGCAGTCTGCTTCTTTTCACTTGAAGTATCTGCACTAATTTTATCCTAACCTACCTAGATATCTCTTCATGAGACATCTTTTCTCTAAGAGTCTTTATGATGATCATGCCCATACTTACCTCTCTTTCCTCCAAGAGGAAGAGGAAAATCTGTTAACAACTATCAATAGACAGTTGTTTCCCTGTACTGGCATGTATCATCTCACCTGTCAGAGACTTCCTCCATAGTGGGTCTCTTGCAACTCTGTCTTACCTCCCTCTTACTACAATATTTGGTTTGTAAGAGTGACTTTTACACGGGTAAGCCCCTGTGGTCTTCTATCTGTGCTACCGGGGGATTCTCCCTTCTGGAGTTGTCTTCCCCCTTGTTACCTTAGGGCAGCTCCTCAGACAATAGGAAGTCCTACCATGTCTGTTTTCTTTTTCCCAATCTAAAAAAAAAAAAAGAAAAAAAAGAGGAGGGAAAAGAAAGTCTCCATGCTGCCCTGATAGTTGTTGCAGATGCAAAAATTCCTAGTGGTTAGGCCACAGGTTTTGTTCACTACACAACCAGGGCTTCCCCTCCACTAGCAATCCTCCTAGCCTCAGTGCTAAGTCACAAACAGGTTATCAACCTCGTTTGGGAAACGCTGTTATCACTGTTTAGTTGGTTAACTTCTATTCTTTGCCCCCTTGTTCTTGGCAGAATAGTTGGTTACCTACTGGCTTTCCACATTCCTCACCAAGGATCGTCCACAGCCAGTTTTTTCTTCTAACCAACCTGCAGCATGCTCTCTGCAACTCTACAGAGTAGCTTTGCACTATGGGCCCTTGCTAGAGAGCATTAGTATCTTGCCTAACAGATAACCCCAGATGGTTAAAAGGGGTTCCCCCAGTCATGTTCATGCCTGGCAGGTATTCGCTACCCTTTCCATCTTATCTTAAATCTCTGAGGCATAAGCCTCAGGCCTTTCATTACGTGAAAGCCTAAAAGAAGGGCCAATTCCCTGACTTGGCCCATATCACCTTGGGTTTTCCCATCAGGGATAAATTCTTTACTGGCAACTAGAGGACACCTAATACCCATCTTGCCCTCATAGGTGGATCACTAGGGTATCTTCCTCCAGAGGCCTCCTCTATCCAATCTCCATACTACAATTCTGGAGATATCTGGACTTCCTGTCTGCAGACTGACGTTATCCTCTGCCATTTTCACGTAGGCCATCCTGGTTATTCAAGAGCTCAAATTCTGCAAAGAATTGAGCCGCCTTCTTGTCAGGGACACCCTTCCTCTGACTATGCCAGTCATAACCAGGAGAAAAGGATTTTTTCTATTTATCTACTCAAGCAGGTATCAACCTTCTTGCTGTCAGATGAATCTTCCTCTCTCCCTATAAGCGAGGATGGGGTTCTCTGGACATCTCTCCATCCATATACCTGGAGACATGTCTCTGTATGCCTGCCTATTCATCTAGATAAGTATATATCTGTATCTATATATATCTATATCTATCTGTGTGTCTTCTGCCCATACATATGTGTGGGAGGAGTGGCCTAGTGGTTAGGACAAGGTACTTCAGGCCGGAGGGCCGGGGGTTCAAGTCCCACCTGGGGACAGCAATCTCAGGCCGGAGGGACTGGGATTTCTAGTCCTAGAGGCACTCCTTGTGGTCTTGGGCAAGCCACTTAACCCTCCATTGCCCATGTTCAGTGTAAGTATTAGCATATGTGTGTCATATCCCCTCGTGTTAAATGTATCTCCCAATTGACCGCTTTGACCCGGTGAAAAGCGGGATATAAATACAGCTAAATAAATAAATAAACATATCTCTTTATAGATATATGCATATATACCATATATATATATATATATATATATATATCTATATATAGAGAGAGAGATTTTTAGATAGATCTGTATCCATCTACTTATCTATCTGTCGGTTAGGTTCAGATATCCTTACATTCCTATATGATCCTAATAGATGGGCACTACCCCTATCAATGCTGTGCCAGCATACTTAGGGGGCTGCACCTATAACCACTTCCTGTGGTAATTAACAACCTTTATCTTTACCATAACCTTTTCAGGTTAGGTACTCCTGAAGCTCTCCATATACCTTTTTTCTTTCCTAATTGACCCCATTTAGGAAAGACTTTGCAGAGCTTCAGTTGCTCTAAAGCTTAGCGCTCCTGAGTCTGTCTTTACTTTCTTATCAGATACAAGGGTCTCCATACCCTTTCTCCCCTACATGAACTGATCCAACCCCAGTCCAGTTGGGTCAGACTCATTTTTTTCTCTTGGACCAAAACAGCTTAAGCTTTCTTTAATAGTATCTTCTGCGTCTCCGCTGAAGCTCTACCTCTTATACTACCCCTGTTTTCCCCTGGGGCTATTTCTCACCCTGAAGGGTTCTGACCTCCACTTGTTTTTGTTCTACTTTATTACATTTACTTCTCAGTGAGGTACCCCTTGAGCACATTCACGGGCTCTTCTATCAGATCCATATGTAGCTCAGTGCACCTGTGCAGTGCCAACAAGGGAGGCCCAGATCACAATATTTTACTACCAAATGCCCTCGATACAGGGTCTTCCCCTTCTGAAGCCCTGTTCTAGCCAGCTGTTCCACAGCTCCTTTTCTGTATTCAACTCCTACCCTCCATCCCCAGGATGCCTGAGGTCGTGAGGAATAGCATGGCTCGTTCTAGACTTGCAACATGCTAGGACTCCCGCCGGGCATCTGAGCTTGGGAGTCCCCATATGTGAAGACGCATTCCTGCTTGTTCCTGGAGATAGCACAGTTACTTACCCGTAACAGGTGATCTCTGGGAACAGCAGGAATAAGTCTTCACAACCCACCCACCTCCCCTAGGAGTTGCATTTCTCTATCTCTATCTTTCCCTTCCTTGCTCTCTCTCTCTCTCTCTCTCTCTCTCTTTGTCTCAGCTTTAAAACTTAACTGAGGAGAGGCAGTTGGGAAGGTGGGAAGGCAGCACGCAGGCGTGTTGGGATGCTTCCAAAGGCTTTCTGATTGGACGCTGGGAAGCGTTCCCACGCGGACTCCGTCGGTACCGATGTACCCATATGTAAGACTTATTCCTGCTGTTCCCAGAGATCACCTGTTACAGGTAAGTAACTGTGCTGTATCCCCAATGCTGTTTCCTTCCCTTTCCTTCAGGAAATGTTTATCCATAAAGATTCTACAGTGAATTTTATTTCCCACAAAACTTGTATCCTGTTTAAATCAGTGCCCTCTTAAACATATAGCGCCACCCCTTCAGAAATTTGATCTGCCCTGTCGTTGCGATATAACTTTTTACCTGGGGTAATTCTGTGTAATGCAGCATTTGTGCAGAATTTCCCAGCACCTAATTCTGCACCGGCACTGATACCAGTGACTCCTGATCCCTCTCCCCTCACCCTGCAGAGATCGCGTGCTGAGAGAGGTGGCGAATACCTGCACATCGAAACGTGTCCTCCTCGTCTGCTATCCCGGGCCCCCTGTTCATTTGAACCGCATGGCTCTATGGAGGTCTGCTTGGTTCAATTGAGTAGTTAGTTATTTATTTATTTATTTAACATGTTTTGTATCCCGCCTTTTCCTTCAATCAAAGCGGTTAATACAGCACAGAGTTAAACAAAGGTGAGGGAAACATACATTGCATTATAATTACATCACAACAAAACACTAGGAGTACAAACAGGGAACACAGTACATAACTTACATTACATTACCTTACATTAACTACAAACAGCATACCACTGAACAGAAAGAGCATATAGAGGGTCCCGCACGGTCCACCGCCTAAGGGCCACGCCAAAGGGCCCTCTTGCGAGGCCCTCAGGCGCGGGCCCGCCTCTGGTGCGGCGGTTTAAATGCCGTTCTGAGGCAGATGATTGGCAGTTCATAGGGAAGTGCGGAGGAGCTGCCGCTCAACTCCCCGATCTTACAATCAATGCTGCTGCTTCTTTCCCCGATCTCCAGAGAGCCTCTGGTGCGGCGGTTTAAATGCCGTTCTGAGGCAGATGATTGGCAGTTCATAGGGAAGTGCGGAGGAGCTGCCGCTCAACTCCCCGATCTTACAATCAATGCTGCTGCTTCTTTCCCCGATCTCCAGAGAGCCTAGTTGGACCTAGGACGGCAGAGGAGAAGGTTGTGGCTCGATGTGCAGCCACAGCCTAGTTGGGGAGAGAACTGTGGAAGAGGGAAAAGGCAGAGGGAATTTCAGGTCTAGGGGAAGAGTTAGGCCTTATGATAGGATTGCTGCACAAAAAAATTGCTAATAAAGCATGCAAAATTTTAAAATACTGTGTGCAGTATTTTAAAATGCTTATGCAGAATTTAAAATTGTTTTTGCACAGAGTACCGCCAGGAGTATAACTGGTCTCAGTTTCCCATTGGTTATCCTCTTACCAGCACGTTCCCAAGATGCTAACTATAATCTACCTTTTCATTCAGTGCTATACATTCTAACACTCCCATTTTATTTTTTAGACTTCTAGCATTTGTATACAGGCATTTCAAATGATGTTTTTGGTTCATATTGCAACCTGTTTATCAGTTGACAGGAGTAATTTGGAATCCTTCAACTCTGTTTGCATCCGGACTGCTTTTATCTTTATATACTTCATAAATGGTAACTTTTTCCTGTTGCTATTCAGCAGACTTAAACTAAACATGTAAACGATCAATTTAGCACCTGACTATGGCCTGTAGGAGGATAATCTTGTGACGGCCCCTCCCTACTCCCCTAAATTATATGTCACCACAGCAGCCCTGTTTTTAAATGACAGACAAGCGCCCACATCTAAGATTGTGATGACGCTGTGCCTTTAAGGAAAGGGCGTCCCTTTACTATTAGCTGTTACTGCCATCATCCGTTCCATTGGTACTTTTCATACCACTGTTCTCTGTAAACCGCGCTTGATCCATGGGAAAGCGTGGTATAAAAGTGTTTAATAACTTTAACCAAATTGGCATGTGATTTATTTATTTAAGAGCAACTTTTGTGGCTTTTTTTGAAAATTCTTTTCCTCAATTGTTGGGTGAGCAAGAAGCCTTCTTAATTTGAAGTAGAGTTCTCTCAAAAGATTGTAGCTCGAAACATGGTGCTGTGTCCTGCACGAAAGAGAGGCTTCTGGTGGCTTACACCTTTTTTGCTGAAAAAAGTTTTTGGCAGCTTACACCGCTATTGGGAACTGCAAGTAGCTTTGGTTTTCATATCGCTCTTCAGTTGAAGTTAAGTAAATCGATTTTAATTTTCTCTTCAAAATTAATAAAAGATCAAAAGGAAAGTTTGGAGAGTAGTTTTCTCTCTCTTAACAAATAGTCTGGCATTTAAAAAAAATTCATATTTGCTTTGCACTTCTCTTTTAGTGGGTCTAACCTTTATATTGTGATTTGTATAGTGACTGCAAAAGCATGGGTAAGCACTAGGGAACGGCTAAACTCCATTTAAAAATTGACCCATATGTTTTTAAGGTGTGTAGCCTTTAGTTAGAGAACAAGGAAGCGGAAGAAGACCATGGAATATAGGCAGGAAAGTTTGCTTATAGCGGTGATTTCTTCCAATCAGCTTTTACTTCTGAGAGACTCTGATACCACAAGTCTGACCCCTGATGAAGGCTCCTGTAGCTGAAACTTGGCCAAGTTGGACTTTGCTTCAATAAAAAAAATTTTGTATCCCATTGTCTCCTTCCACTTCCTTGTTCTATGGTTGATTTCTTCGTTGCAGAAGTTGTTACCTTCAATCTAGTCTTAGCTTTGGCCTTCAGTTAGGACATAAATAACCATTTGTTGTTTTCCATAATCACTAATATCTAACAACTTCTGTTTCTATACAGCAGGTAATGAGGCCATCCAGGAACAGAAGAATGAGGAGAATCGAGAAGAACCTCCTGCAGAAATGATTCAAATCCCCAGACAATCGGAAAATGTTTGTACTGAGTGCAATAAGAATTTCACTCAACTAAAGCATCTTAAAAACCATCAAATGATCCACAGTAGAAAGAAACCTTTTACATGTACTGAGTGTAATAAGAATTTCACGCGTTCGTCTGTTCTGAAATTGCATCAAATAATCCACAGTGGAAGGAAACCTTTTACGTGTACCGAGTGCAATAAAAGTTTCACTCAGTCATCACATCTTAAAAACCATCAAATGGTCCACAGTGGAAAGAAACCTTTTACATGTACTGAGTGTAATAAGAGTTTCGCTCTTTTATCACATCTTAAAAACCATCAAATAATCCACACTGGAAAGAAACCTTATACATGTACTGAGTGCAACAAAAGTTTTACTCAGTCATCATCTATGAAAACACACCAAAAGGCCCACCGTGGAATCAAATCTTTTACATGTACTGAGTGCAGCAAAAGTTTCACTACTTCATCGGATCTAAAAAGACATCAAATGATCCACGGTGGGAAAAAACCTTTTAGATGTACTGAGTGTAATAAGAGTTTCACTCAGTCATCGGTTCTGAAAAGGCATCAAATGGTCCATGGTGGAAAGAAGCCTTTTACATGTACTGAATGCAATAAGAGTTTTACTCAGTCTTCAGATCTTAAAAACCATCAAATGATCCATGATGGAAAGAAACCTTTTGCATGTACGGAGTGCAATAAGAGTTTCACTCGGTCATCGCATCTGAAAAGGCATCAAATGATCCACAGCGGAATAAAACCTTATACATGTACTGAGTGCAGTAAAAGTTTCACTAGTTCATCGGATCTAAAAAAGCATCAAATGATCCACAGCGACAAGAAGCCTTTTACCTGTACCGAGTGCAATAAGGGTTTCACTCGGTCATCATCTATGAAAATGCACGAAAGGACCCACAGCAGGCGCAAACCTCGCCCTTGGCGGTCTGCATTAGGTTCACCTTTCCTTCCTCTCCTCCCCATCGCCCCCCAACCACTGCCGCCTTCTCCCGATATGCTTCTGTTTTACAAGAACCCCGCCACTCCATGCTTTGCTAAGATAATCTTTAATTTACATAGCAATTGACAATTGGAGAATATAAAGGCCGCAGCATAGCCAGGTCCAATACATTACGTTAACACCAAAATCTGTCTCACTTAACTCTTTTTTCTTTAATTTTATTTAAGAACATAAGATATGCCAGACTGGGTCAGACCAAGGTCCATCAAGCCCAGTATTCTGTTTCCAACAGTGGCCAATCTAGGTCATACGTACCAAGCAGGCTGATTTTTGAGATACACAACAGATCAACAGCGTACTTTTCAATGCACAATACTCAGTCCACGAGGGTACAGGCTGTTGAAGTCACCCTCTTAGCTAATATAGCCAACTCTTTTGGGGTGGAGCTGCCATCAAAGCATCTGCTCCTCTTTTCCAACCAACTTAGCTGTAGTACTTTGTGGCCCAGCCCTGTAGAAGAGCAGGTTCCACCCAGCACTGCTCCTGCCTACAGCGGGCCTAGGGACAAAAGCAGCTAGATTCATATCTTTGTATTATTGACAGATCCCAGTACCCTACCTTCCTGATGGTGGTGCTTTTATTTTATTCCTACTATCTGCTCTGGCCTTTTTGACCTGCCACAGACTGTTCCAACAGATGCTTGTTGTGATCTCTCTTCCCCCCTCCCCCCATCTAGCTATGCTGCGGCCATGCCTTTAACATTGACGCCTCAACTGCCTCCTGTAGCGTAGTCAGGAAAATGTCTAGACCTACATCTGACAAATGACCCCCATCAGGGCAATGCATCCCTGGACAAGACTCTGTAATTAATTCATGTGTGATATGTCTGCCCTGAATGACTGTCATGAATTTAAGCATCCATTTATTAATTTTCTTCTACTACCTGGTGTGTTCGTTCTTCTCTTCAGGGGATGATGCAGGACCAAACCCAGCATGTTGGGGGAAAGATATCTGCTAGTGCCATGGGGGTGCTCTGAATCTTTTGTAGCAGCTCCACACTGCCATGAGAGGTTGTCATTGCCTCCCAAATACAGTACCTTCGCCCATGGGAGCTGTATAAATTTCTCTTTGAGTGGAATGTCTGCATCAATTGGTCCCACTTCATCTCTTGCTGTTCCATCCACACAATTGACGCTTTATATTTTGGTAATCCTAGGTTAATGCCCAAGAACCTGTTTGCTGTCCTTCTTTGAGCCTAATGACATAGTAATGTCCACATATCCATTCTACTTGTGGATTTGTGTGTGTACCTGAAGCGCAAAGCTCTGGAATATTAGAACAGCCCTGGTCTACCATAACGCCCTTCAGAGAACAGGCTTTGGTCTAACATAAAACTGGTACCTATGGGATGACCACTTGCCTACGGCCAATAGCATCAGCTGTGGTTGTTGCACCAATTCAAAATAAGTGGGTTCCAGACATCATGGAATTAAGCCTGAAGGCTGCAGTGTCCCATTTTGTGACTGTGGCAATCTGAAATCTAGTTAAAGTGCATCTGTCCTTGTGCTCAAATGACCTACCTTGGCTGTGGGGTCTAGTCTTCAAATAGGTTTTGAGGCATTTCATCAGGCATGTTGGGTTGCTTTTCGCACTCTGCAAAGCAACCCTAGTGCCTTTTGCATCTTGGTCAGTTTTGGACTTGCAAATCATTAAGGTGGACACATGATTTTCTACAGTCACCTTGCATAATTGCAGTCCCAATTTGGTTCTTTTCCCATGTTGCGCCCCGGTACTCACTCACTGACCCTTAAAGCCCCAAAGAAAGCCAATGAAAATGCACATTTGAACAGTCTGGTTGCATAATTGTTATAACACATGTGCTTTATGACTCCAGTAATTTCTGTAGGTGTTCATGTGTAAGGAGTAGCCTACCATCCTTGGCTGATATGCTTTTGGAGCCCAACCTTTCATTATCCTGCTTCCAAATGTTTCAGGAAGGGTTTGAGAAGAAAGCAGTGGCCGCTAGGTGTGCTGCTACCCTAGTTCTTCCCCCCCCCCCCTCCCTTTGCCTTCCTCATAAAAGTAACTATTGCCTTGGCCTTAAACATATGATTTTCATGAATGCCCTCTCTGTTGCAAAAGCCCCAGAAGACCCCCATGGCCATCACATATTTTTTCTTAGTGTGTGCTGACAGAGAGTCCAGAATCCTATCCCATACATCGGAGTGCCAAACTTCCAAACCACTGGCAGTACCAGGGTTTGACTGTGGTCTACCTTGGGTACCAGGAGTCAAAGTCTTCATCTTAAAATGAGAGAGAGCATTGGCTATATTATTCTTTGTTACTGCCACATGGGTGGCTCTAAATGTAATCAATGAGGCATTGGAGCACAGACTATCTCAGTAAGGAAATAACTGATATTTTTTTTTTTCTGACAATCTGTTAATGGCCTCAGCTACAACTAAACTGAAAAGCTTTATGCTGGTTGACTAGTTGTGCATCTGCCATCGTGATAGGGAACAGCTTGAGGAATGTAATGTTCCTCATCACCTCCAGTGAGGGCCAACTCTAAGGCCATTGCTTGGCACACCACTTACCTTGGAAATTAAATTCCGAAGCCTACCCCATCTGATGCATCTGTAAATAATTCTACCTTGTCGTTACTCTTATGCCTATCTTGCCAAAAGGCAATGCCATTGAAAGACTGAAAGACCTTAAATCCTCCTTTATTTCTCTCTAATATAATGGTGATGTTTTTTTAACTCCTACAGTGGCTAAAGCTAGCTGTCATGAAAATACTCAACCCATGGGGATGACTCTTGCCATGAAGCACAGCACCCCCATTATTGTTTGTTTTGAAATTATTTCAAGGTAACTTTTTAGATAATCTTGACATTCCTCTTATGCATTCCCTAAGTCCATCTACTTTTTCTTGCAGCAATCTAGATATATGTGCTGGAACATCTAATTCCATGCCCAGAAAACCAATGAGTGCACCAGCCTGACTGTCTTCTCGCTTGCAGATGGGATGCTAAAATTCTGTGCAACTTTCATGAAGCTGTCTAGGGTCTTGGGCAGTCTACTGCTTTGACGCCCATTAGCAGAAAGTAATCCAAGTAATGAATGAGTTTACCTTTCCCTGTGATCTCTTCAGCCACCAAGTGTACAAAAGTGCTGAATTCAAAGTAGGTGCATGATAGGTGCATTCCCATGGGTTGCTCTATATCATAGTAGTAGTGAATCATAATAGATGAAAGGATTCTGGATGGATGACTAAAAGCGAAATGGCAATCAATGTCTGCCTTTGTCAGAGGATATTGTGCACCTAGTGCTGTTTTGTGTTGTATAGCTTGGTTGAGGGATGTGTATTGCACAGAACAATGCTGGGGGTTGAATCTAATCATTTACTGAATACCCCTCCGGGTATGATAAATTATGTATGAGGGAAATTTACCGACTTCCTCCATAGGGATGATACCCAAAGGCAAACAAATAAGATTAGGCAGCAGAGGGCTAGCGAAGAGACCAGCAATCCTATTTAGTACCAAATTTTCTCTTTTGCTTCTTTCCAGTGCTGCTTAATAGAAATGGAGTTGCATGTATAGGCAGCTTGTCTGCCAGGGGGCCGGTGTATGGGATGCAGAAATCCTTCTCGAAGCCCTGTGTTAATGCCGCTGTCTGTTTCACTAAAGGGTATTGTCTCAGCCAGTATTTCATCACCTTAGTTTTGATTGGTGTTTGGTACCAGCTCCCTTAATGCCACGCAACTGCTGTTGCCTGTGTTGTCGCTTGTGTCTCAATGCTCGACATTGAGCGGCAGGATGTTGAACTCCCACAGTTGGTACATGAATATCTAAATTTACAGTGGATTCAGTTACAGACACCTGTGTTAAACTGTCTACAGGTACGCCTCCCAGTCCATTGAGGTGAACTTTTATAGGTGCTAGACTGCAACCTATCAACGTTGAATGGCTGGTGGGCTGACATCTCATTGAGCCATAGATCCACTACTCTGTGTCTCTATGTCGTGGTAGGCTTTTTGGCCATGCTTTATGAAATTTGATATTATAATTAGCCATGTCCAATTTCCATATACATTTATATGACCTAATGATTGTGCTCAGATATCTTATAAGAAAAAAGGGCTTATCTGAAGCTCCTTTTGCAGTATAATGCTCATGAATATGTTGAAGACTGATACCAAGATTTTAATGGGATTTAAATATTTTTAGCTTTGTCTGTCACCTTGAGAAAGAGAAAATCTTATCTTTTTGTATCATTTCCTTCCTGATCCTTAGCTAGAGAAGAGAAAATATCAATATACAGTCAAACCTTTGTTTTCGTATGCACTAGTTTTCGTACGATTCGGTTTTCGTTGACTTTTTTCGTCAAGATTTTGTCCCAGTTTTCGTACATTGTCTCGGTTTTCGTGCAGTTGGAAATGGAGCACCATCTTGTGGCCAGAAGTGGGATTTTCTTTATTTTGATTCTCTTGCTGATTGACTGTCTTCCATATGCCAACAAGAGTCTTCAGTAAAGGTAAAAGTGATGTTAAATGTTCATTTATCCTTTTCATTAGTCATTTATATTTATTTCTCATTGTTTTCTGTATGTAAAAATATAGTTATTCTCTATAAAATGTATATTTTGTTAATATTTTTGGGTGTCTGGAACAGATTAATTAGATTTATATTATTTCTTATGGTACATATTGCTTCAGTTTTCATACATTTGGTTTTAGTCAGACTTTTTTGAACGGATTAATCACGAAGACCGAGGTTCCACTGTACTCCCTCTTCCAAATTTTCATTTTTGAGATACCCTTTGCAAAGGTATTTACCCCGCAGAGCACACCCTTGTTCTTTGAGGCAGTAGTATTATTTGCTGAAAGATCTGCAGTGGGTGCAACTGTGCCCCCTGTCTTGATCCTTTTTGTACCCCATGCATTTTTTTTAGCGAGTCCCTTTGTAAAGTCTTTCTTTTCTTGTATGATTTTTAAGGCCGTCTGAATAACGTTAACCAAAGCTCGTTTATCACCACTGCTGTTCACATGGATTCATCTGAAGCAGACAATTTAGCACTAGCTTGGTGCTCTAGTATGTGCTTACTGGAGTTGAGCTGAACAGCCTCATTGGATCATCCCCCAAAGTGTTGCAGCATCTATTGGGTGGGGTCACCTGTAGACACACCATGTCAGGTCCCATTGTTGTTGGTAGTGACTTTGGTAGCCAGTTTGTCTGACCACCCCGATTCCATGCGTTCCAACCTGCCAATGCACTTCGTTGAATAGCTTTGCCATCTTGGACTCTTCTTGAGTCTGAGCCTTCTTATTTGGTGCGACTGCCAGTCTGCTCTTTTTCTCTGTCTGGTCTGCTTTTGATTGATACGTTTTCGGTCATTGCTCCACTCTTAGTCATGCCTGCTGTTCGTTTCTTGGCTGGCATGCTTCTGTAATGCAAAACCTACATAGGAGACAAGAAAAGTGTTAACACACTAAAACACAAGTACAAAGGGAGGTTGCCCACAGATGACCCTTTTTATGGGTGCGATATCCAACCCCAACTATGAGGCCCACCACCCCTAGTATGAGCTTTGGGCATTATGGTATGTAAGGAGATCGTTTTCTGCCAACCTCAATATGGCTGTCCGTAAGCCTTAAGCTGCCTTATTTGGAGGCGTGGAGGAGTAGCCTGATGGTTAGAACATTGGCTTGGTAGCCAAGAGACCAGGGTTCAAGTCCCACTAGCACTCCTTGTGGCCATGGGCAAGTCGCTTAACCCTCTATTGCCTCAGAAGAAAGGCCTGGCAATCTACTTCTGGTCACACTGCCAAGAAAACTCAAGAGTTTCTGGGTCGCCAGGAGTTGGCACTGACTCAAAGGCACCAAAAAAAGAACGCCTTAAGCAACAGCTATATTACCACCAACTCCAATATAGCCACCGGCCAGTACAACTACAAGACCCTGTTGCCAAGATTGGAGGTCCCCATTGTACATGGCTGAGATGGGGGTTTAGTCATGCTATCATCATGTGCACTCTCCCTCACCCACGTGATTCTAAATGGCAGAGTTTGTGTACCCAGCTGCAGTCTGCTTAGGCTTATGCCACTTTAGACAGTGAATCTCCTCTGTTGCTGGCATGGCATCCTTAATGTGCTGGGCGACCTCTTTCTGCCTCGGATCTGCTTAGCAGCATCACTGGAGCCTTCTACCAGTGTGTGGCAGTTACCTCTGTATCATCTCTCTTTCTTGGCTTAGGTAAGGCTGTGCTCGGCTCTCAGTCCTGTCATGATTGCTCTCCATCCTTCTCACTGCTCATTGTTGGTGGTTGATTTGCACAGTCTCTGCAGTCACTGACAGGGTACATGCTGAGCCACGATCGCTGAACCACCTCATGAGAAATGGCGCCAGGGTGCAATTTCACTTTTTAAATAGCCTTTCCTTGCTCCTGTGCTTCATCCCTCTCCTCTTTGTCCTACCTGACCTCTGCCCTATCTATTATTCTGTTCCACCTGCCCCTTTTATGCAATAAAAGTTTCACTAGTTCATCAAACCTAAAAAAGAAAGCATCAAATGATCCACAGTGGCTTTGAAGTTTTGATGATAGAACATTTCTATACAGAAAGGCACAATAAAATAGCTCGACTCATCCATTGGAAACCTCACTATACCAGAAAAGCACTGGGAGCATGATGCTAAGAGAATTATGAAAAACGAAGAGGATATGATCACTTGGAACAATCCCATTCCAAACTATATAAAGCTGAATTCAAGGAAGCTAGACATAGTGGTAAAGGAGAACCCCACCAGAACGGCACTGATTATAGAGGTGTCGATCCCAAGTGACTATTCTGTGAATCACGTTGAGAGGGAAAAGATCTAATGCAGTCAAAAAGATCTAATGCAGTCAGAAACCAAGAAAATATGGCAAACAATACTAAGCTTTCCCTCATTGTGTTGGGAGCCATAGGCTTCGTTAAGAGGAATTTCCAAGCACACCTTGATAAATTACCCATACATGCTGCATCTTATGAACTCCAAAAGGAGGCTCTTTGGCATGATGCAAATATATTATGCCAAGTAGCATCAAATTTGAGAGACTGAGATCATGCTTCAAATACCTGTCTTAAGAGTAAGGCTTATGACTGTCCTGGTGTGCGCAAAACTAACCCATTTGGAGAAATTCTCACGATGCAAGAAGACCGGACATTGTGGTGGAGGAGAAGGACACGAGAAAAGCACTGACAGTAGAGGTTTTAGTGCCAAGTAATTATTCCATGCATCAAGTGGAGAAAGATAAGATCTTTAAGTCCAAAGCAATGTAGTCGGAGACTAAAAAAGAAGTGATAGACAGATACAAAATGTTTCACGTTGTATTGGTTGCTACAGGATTATTAAAAGGAATTTCTAAGCATACCTTGATAAATTGCCTATACATGTTACATCTTATGAAATCCACCGGAAGGAGGCTTTCTTTGGCACGATGCAAATACAACAGTGAGCACTAGCAGTAATTTGAGAGGCTGAGATTGTATGACACTTACCTGGCTTAGGAGTGAGGTTCATGACTTTCATGATATGAACAAAACTAAATTGCCCCCAAAAGAACAACTTCTGGCCTATATAGAAAGAGATAAGTATGCTGAGGGAAAGATTAACCAAGTTATTTAACATCAAAAGTTAGGAGTATGATGAGCGGGATGTATAAGGTCATAATCTGTATGAAGGGACCATTTATTGACATCAGAGACATAAATCAAATCCAATATCGTGGAGCAATACCATTACTAAAAGAATTCTATAAATGAAAACGCAGGGACAGAAAGACAGAGAATGAGAATTATTCCTTGGAAAAAGCTCATTGAAGGAAAAATAAAACCTTTGCAAACAGAGGTGTCCCTGATAGATGGGATTAAGATCATCAAAGGAAGATCCAAAGCATCAAATTGATATATGTTGCATTAACAATAGATGACTTAAATTCATATGCTCCATTAATAAATTGAAAATAACAGCAGAGGCACAAAAAGGATAGAGAGAGCTCTCTTTTCTGTTTTCTTCCTATCAGACTAACCTAGTTAGAGAGAAACCAAAAGAATTCTGCAGGGCACTGGGGAAAGGTGTTAATATGGTGAAAATACCACTAACCAAAGCTTGAAACAGAACATTCTGGAGAGACTTGTACCCAGGCTCTGTAGAACACAATCAAGAGAGAGAATTGTTAACCTGCATATAGGAGAATTTGGAAATAGCCTGAAGTATTAACTAAAGAGTTGTAAAGCAGGTTAAAAAGAGCTCCAAACTGGAAAAGCTCTGGCCCAGATGGGGCACCCAACTTTTAGCTCAAACAGTTAACATCACTCCACCAAGACCTAGTAAATTGTAAAAGCAAGTTGGTCAAGCAGCCAGATTTAACACTGCAATGGCTAATAACAGAACACTGCACCTTTCAAAGGGAGTTCCAAGTAATTTACAGACCATTTAATGCTGAATTAAGCCATTATGGCCAGTGCCAAGAAAAGCAGAAATCTTGGTGGAACATGGATTGACTATAAGAGTCCTTGATAGTATCCCACATTCTTAGATAATGAATTGCCTTAAAATATAAAAATAAACCCTGGGTTGATTGAATATATCAAGTTCACCATGAAAATGTGACAAACCACACACTATCTGAAGTATGTCATACCCAACATCACGATTCAATGAGGACTATTTCAGGGAGACTACCTGTCGTCACTTAGTTTTGTATGCCACTTAAAACTGAGTGCTTTCTTTAACTCTTTGGGATACAGATTTAGTTTTATCCTAAAAATGGTAACAAGCCAGAAATCATATCACACTTACTGTTTGGAGATGACTTGAAGCTCTACAGTTCTATTGACCAACAATTAGCGGAACAACTGTGTAGTGAAAAGCTTATTGGATGACAGCAAGATGACTTTTGGCCTTGACAAATGTGCCAAGGCAACCTTCCTTAAAGGAAAATTGAGTAAAATTGAAAACATCAAGGAATTTGAACAGGAAGGTTTATCTTAACATCTAGGAATAAAGGAAAGAGTAACAATCAAGCAAATCTCACTGAGAAAACATCAGTAAAGAATATTATAGGAGATTAAAATTGTTATTGAAAAATACTTTAATATCACAAAATAAGGTACAAGTCATTAATCTACTGGCAATTCCTGAACTTTCATATAGCTTTAGAATTGTAGACTGTCCTCTTCAAGATATTGAAAAACTAGATGCTTGAACAAGAAAACTCCATCCCCATGAGCTGAAGGAAGAATGAACCTCATTGAAGTAGAGTATTCATACAGAGCTACTATCAAAAGCCTCAAGGTCTACCTAATGGCATCAACTGATCAAACATGCAGAGTTTTGAAATATGAAAGTAAACATCCAGAATCTGTCTCTATTATCAAACATGGACAGACATTCTGACAAATAGTAAGGTAGTAAGAACGGATGAGACACTACCACTACTAGGGAAGGGGGCAGTAGAATTTGCAAAACAAGAGAGACCTATTCAATGAATTACATCAGAAAACTAAGAATAATAAGTGCCAAATGCCCAAATATAGAGGGAAAAACAAAGTATTACTAATACAGCCATTTGTCGATCAAACCAGGACACATGAGTAGTGGTTAAGAAGAGGTGAATGGCAACCTAAGCATGAGAGATTGATAGTAGCAGCCCAGAACAGTGGATTATGCATGAGATTTTTCACAAGCATAAAATAAAACTGGGGAGACTGACATATGCAGATTCTGTAAGGAAGAGCTGGAATCAGTTACTCATCTTGTAGCTGGCTGCCGAGATCCAATGAGAGAAAATACCTGTACAGACATGCTCAATAAGGTGGCTTGCCTCACCCACTGTAAACTAACGAACATGCCAACATCACTATCCCTCAAAGCATTTGTGCCATGACCCTAAGAGAATTAAGGAAAATGAAGAGGTTCATGATCACCTGGGATATTCCTATTCCGATCAATTGACAAGCTCAATGCAAGGAGAGTGGACATCATGGTGAAGGAGAACATGATAATAGAGTTTTCAGTGCCAATTATTTTATGCATCAGGTGAAGAAAGAGAAGATCTTTAAGTAGTAAGTAATGCAGTCAGAGACTAAGAAAATGTGATAGGATATGGTTGTATTTCCTATTGTATTAGATACTATAAGCTTGATTAAAAGGAATTTGCAATCATATCTTGATAAACTGCTTACATCTTATAAACTTCAGAAGGAGGTTCTCTTTGGCATGATGCAAGTACTGTAATAAGCATAGCAATACATAATTAAGAGAACTACTTAAAATTAGATAGAAACTTGAAATTAAAAAAAGTGATGACATTATTTCTAGGCACAAACCTTTCATTTAAATTGAAAGGGTGAACTAAGAGAGCAGACCAGAAGCTGGAAGAAGGGGGAATATTATCAAAGGAAAAATTGCAAATCGCAACCGCCGCATAGTTTGAGATCTCTAATTGGAAACCTGAAAGAAAAGAAATATGTAAGTGATACACCTTAAAACGGTTGAGGGTTGATGTAGAAAGAGAAATACAGAGAAAAAAAAGAGACCACACCTACTGTCTGAAGCTATATGGCTCATGTGATCAGCCTTTAAAGGAGCAATTCCAAGTCATAAAGCTTCTCAGATAACATCATAATATGTTCAGCCCAGATAAAGAAAATTTGAAAATATATCTCTGACAAAAGACTGTACTATAAAATAACTGGGTCAGGAATGTGAATATAAATACTTAGATGTAAATGAAGGTATAACAATCCACACAAACTGAGAGAAAAGATCAGCAAGGAATATTACAGGAGACTGAAAATAATATTGAAAATAGTTTTAATAGTACAGAATAAGATGTAAGCCATTAATCAACTTGTAGTCCCCATGCTCCCCCTACAGCATTAATATTATAGACTGGCCTCCTAAAGATCTTGAAAAGTTGGATGTACAAATAAGAAAACTCTATGTCCTAAAGGTGTTTGTGATGGGAGCTATAGAAAGTTGTCTGTCCCTCTTGAAAGGGATTATCAATGGTCCCCTTTAAGGGAGTCTGTAGCCCAGAGTTCAGGGCTGGGAGGTGTGACTCACAGGGAGAGGTTAAGAACCCAGCAGGCTGCAGGAGGGAGAGAGGCCCGTGGAGCCAGAAGTCCTTCCACAGCAAGCTGTGCAGAGGAGTTCTGAGGTAGAAACTTTAACTGGGACTGGAGGAAGGGCTGGAGAACTAGCTTGTGGAGGTTTTACAAGCTGAGACAGAATACAAACTGCTTTTGTTTTCCCTTAACTGCTGTCTAGCCTGTGTTGTACAGAAAACCCCTTCCCACTGCATGCCACACTACCACAGTGATGTTTAAATTTTGGTGTATCTTAAGATTGTACATTTCAAGAGGTAAAGAAGGAAAGGGCCTTATGGAAATAGACTATACAGAGCTACAGTTAACAGACTCTATACATGCTTAACAGCATCAACAGACTTATACTTCAGTACATATTGTGCATCTGAATGTAAATATCCACAGTCTGTATCCATTCTTAAACTTAAACAAGCATTTCAATGAATAAAAAGCATGAGTGAGAATTCACCAACCTATTTGAGTCAAGAAGCAACATTTGCCAACCAAGAGAAAGTACTATTTAAAGAAACAGATCAAAAAAGAAGAAAAAGCAGCTAGCAAATGGACAAATTGTGAACATTGCTGCTGTGCACCACTGTGATGCTCTTTGTGATTTGGTGATTTATAAAGAAATCCAATCAAATGTAGTGGTCCATGCAGAGGGTTACTTCTGGAGACATTTGTTTATCAAAGCCAGGTGCAGGAATGATTAAGAAGAGGTGAATTTAAACCCAACAAGGAGAGATTGATAATTGCAAAACAGGACAGTGGACTGTGGACGAGCTGGTGAGCTTTTCTTTCTTCCTCATATCCTGGACAGATAATTAACAAAATCCTATCCCTTGGCACTGTAGCATACTGGAAACCAATTCTGATTTAGCTGGCAGCCTAAATGAGCAAGAAGAAAGTAGTGAGCCTAAAATAACCTGATGTCAGGAAACCTGACCGTACCAAGTGACTATTTGGCTCAACGTATGGAGAGACGAGATCGAGTACCGTGAAATGTAGTGTGAGAAGATTTGACAGAAAGATCCAGAAACATGTCCAGTTTCAATGAACACCACTGGTTCAATTACCAAGAATTTCCCAACTCAGCATGATATGTTGTTTGCACATACAGTATTGTACCCTATAAACTCCAAACATATCAAGAGGATTGCATACAGTAAATCTGAGGGACGGAGAGCAGACGCAACATCGCCTGCCTTACGAGAGAAGTTTGTTTGTGTCATAGTGGAATGAAAGAGGATTTTGCATGTAATGGTTATTTCAGATGGACACATTCCCTCTTAGATTTCTCTTCTATGTTTATGCAATAATCTCACTTTGTATCATAAAGTAATGAGGAATATTTAATTTTTTTGTGACATGTGTGTGTTGTGATATAACTCTGAGGGAAAAATACCCACCAGATGCATGTGATGTATTATCCGCTCCCCTCACCTTATAAAAGAGACACTGTTCTCCCATCTATGACTTTCATAAACTTTACATAGCAGAAATAAACCAATTTTCTATTAATATAGAATAGGCCTTCATAAATTTTTGTTGGATTTAGGAGCCAGCAGCTGAGACCTTCCTCTTCCCTCTCTCTATTGAAGTTAGGGAGCAGGGTGGAGGATGGAAGAGATCTGCTTCTTTTTAGGGACCAAGGCTGGTTTTCTCATTCCATATCCAAAGAAAAAGAAAGCTTGGTAAATCTGTACCTTAATGCATCCCTTCAGGCTGCTGGCAGAATACACAGAGAACAGCCTCCCTCCCCAACCAGTTTTGTTCTCCAGGACCAAGCAGGAAGTCAGTCCTCACATATGGGTGTCATCGGCGCCGATGAAGCCCCAGCAGAGCATTTCCCCAGCTTTCCATGAAAACCTTTGGGAATGCTGGCACGCATGCGCGGTTCCCTTCCCGCCTAAAGGTGCCATCTTACCTCAGTCTCTTTTTTTCCGAGAAGCCCATCGGACGTGTGTCCTGTTCTCACGGATAAAAGTGATTTTTTCTTCGGCGATTTTTCGCTATTTTTCTCCGGTTCGACGCCGGTTCCCCTCCCGCTGGGTTCGGTACACCGGTATCGAGCCCGTTTATTTCTTTTTCGGTTTTTGCCCTTCGTGGCTGGGGTTCGCGCCCTTTTTTCATTTTTTCCCTGGAAGGCCGGTGTTTTGACCTCGCTGGGGCTCTTTTTTCCTCGATGGCTTCCAGTGGTTTCAAAAAGTGTGATCGGTGTAAGAAACTTATGTCTCTCACCGACACACACGACTGCTGCCTTCAGTGCCTCGGCCCTGACCATGACCCCAAGTCGTGTGTGCCATGTGGGAAGATGTCTTCCAAGGCACTCAAAAGTCAACAGCATCAGAAGGAAAGGTTTTTCTCGGACTCTGCCTCCGGCCGGGCCCGGACCTCGTCTGAGGCCTCGACATCTCGGGATTCCGATCCCAAGCGCCGTCAAAGCTCCTCGGACAGGAGATCCCCCGACCAGGAACGCAAGAGGAAGAAGCGGCTCGCGAGGGCGGCGTCGGAGGAGGTCCCTGGTCCCTCAAGGGCCAGGTCTAAGACCCCCAACCGCCGTCCCGGGCCCGTGGACCAAGAGAAGCCTGCCAAAGTTCCTCGCATGGAGCCGGAGTCTGCTGGACACGTAAGCCCCGTAGTCCTCGTGGACTCTCCTCCCAGAGAGCCGACGCGCCGGGCCCAAGTCGGTGACTGCTGTGTCTCCCGAGCTGAGTCTCAGGGTGACAGCCTTGGAGTGCAGATTGTCTGCCTTCATGGAGCAGCAGCGGGCACTGATGGCCAGCCTGTCTGGTGCATCTGCCCCGACCACCGGGACGTCGACTTCGAAGTCAACACTGGAGACCGAGCCGATACTCGAGACCCTCGTGGCTCGAAGTCGTCCTCAGTCGAGGTCTCCCTCGACCTCCCGTTCGGGACTGAGGGTGTCGACGCCGGTGCCTCAGGGCCCCGCGGGGTCGGACCCTGACTCCTCCTCGGATGAGTCCGCCTGGGAGACGGAAGACGAGGAGTCTCCCGATACTTTTAAGACTTGGTGCGTCCCGTCGGACTCACCGCAGTCTGAGCCCCGGAGTAGATCCCCTAGGAGGACACTAGGTTCTCGGAGTTTGTCCAGGATATGGCCACTGCCTTGGCTATCCCTGCCGATCCCAAGGAAGAGCCTCAAGCCGAGGAGCTCGATGCTCTACAGTACGACTCTCCTCCGAAGGAGGCCTTTACTGTCCCGGTTCCTCCGATGCTGGAACGGCTCCTCTTCCGGATGTGGGAGGCACCGGCCTTGGCGCCGGTTCTGAGCAAGCGAGTCGATTCCATCTATCGACTCCGCAAAAGCCCTGGTTTCCAGAAAGCACAGCTACCACACCATTCCATGCTTGTGGAATCGGCCATGCATCGTCTGGAGAGTCAGAAGATGCACTCCGCGGTGCCCCCCAGCAGGGAGGCCCGCAACCTCGATGGCATCGGTAGAAAGTGCTTCCAGGGTTCTATGCTTGCTTGCTGTGTCCAGTCTTACCAGCTGTACATGGGCATGTACTTGCGAGACCTGGCCAAGGAGTTGGCCGGATTCTCTGCTGGTCTCTCCGGGGAACCCTTGCTGAGATTTAAGACCTTGTCCTCGGGGATTCGGAAATGCTCAAAGTTCATTTCCCGCGCCGCCTACGATGGCTTCGAGGCTTCGGCCCGAGTTGCGGCTGCCGGCATCGCGGCTCGACGCCAGGCGTGGCTGTAGTCATCGGACCTCGAGCCATGGGTTCAGGACAAGTTGGTCGATGTCCCCTGCCGAGGTGAGAAGCTTTTTGGCAAACCCGTGACTGAGAAGGCCACTCAGCTCGAGACCGAGCACCTTACCCGGACAAGGCTGTCAAGGAAGACCTCTGCCCCTTCACATAAAAAGAAGGGCTCGGGTAAAAAGTCCTTTTACCCGAGGAAGGGCACTGCCTACAAACAGGCTGCCCAAGCTGCCCCCCAGGGTCAGCAAGCCAAGGGCCAGGGTAATGGGCCCTGTAGGCAGAGGACCCCCAAGCCTCAGGCCCCTGCTACCACTCAGCAGGGTGGGGGTTTTTGACTCCTTGAGCGTAGCCTCTCCTCCACTTCTCTCTCAACCCTGCACAGGAAGTCGCCTCGCCCTCTTTGCCCACCAGTGGCCCCTTATCATTGGGGACAGTTGGGTGCTGGAGATAGTCCACAAGGGCTATGCCCTCCATTTTCACCAACTGCCTCCACCATATTTTCCAGGGGAGCCTCCAAGGCCTCCCCTGCACACAGACCTTCTTCTACAAGAGCTTCATGGTCTGTTAGTGGACAGGGCGGTGGAACCTGTGCCTCCCCACTTGCGAGGTTGCGGATTCTACTCCAGGTATTTCCTGGTAACCAAAAGAACCGGTGGCCTTCGACCCATTCTGGACCTCAGGAACCTCAACAAGTTCCTAGAGAAAGAAAAGTTCAAGATGCTTACTCTTGGAACACTTCTGCCCTACCTCCAGCAGGGAGATTGGCTATGCTCCTTAGATCTAAAGGATGCGTACACTCACATCCTCATTCATCCAGACCACAGAAAGTACCTCAGGTTCATTGTGGGAGGAAACCATTATCAGTACAGAGTACTACCTTTTGGCCTGACCTCCGCTCCCAGGGTCTTTACCAAGTGCCTGGCAGTTGTGGCGGCCTACCTGAGAAATCAAGGCATCTTTGTCTTTCCCTATTTGGATGACTGGCTCATCAGGGTCAAACGTCCCTGGAGGCCAGACAAGCCACCCTCAGAACCATTGCTCTGCTTCAAAACGTGGGCTTTGTCATAAACTTCGCAAAGTCCACTTTGCTCCCCTCCCAGAACTTGGAGTTCATAGGGGCAAGGTTGGATTCTCATCTGGCAAAGGCATTCTTGCCAGAAGACAGGGCCCAAAGACTGATGGACGTGGCCAAACAGTTTCTGAACAAGCCCCTGGTCTCCGCCAGACTCTGCCTCAGACTAATGGGCCACATGGCTTCGACAGTGCATGTGACTTCCAATGCCAGGCTCCATATGAGGCCTGCACAGTGGTGCCTTCGGACTCAGTGGTCTCAGGCCACAGGCCACCTAAGAGACAGGATAAAGGTGTCCAGACCCCTTTTGGCCTCCCTCAGCTGGTGGCTACATCCACCCAATCTGCTGAAGGGGATGCCCTTTCAAATGCCAGAATACTCGGTGGTCCTCACCACCGACGCCTCTCTGCGGGGCTGGGGTGCTCATTGTCTGGACAAGTGCACTCAAGGACTCTGGTCTCCCTGGGAGGCAGCCCAACAGATCAATCTCCTGGAACTTCGAGCTATCCGCTTAGCTCTCAAGGCTTTTTCTCCGGCCCTGGCTCACCGCTCAGTCTTGATTCAAACAGACAACCAGGTTGCCATGTTTTATGTGAACAAACAGGGTGGGACTGGGTCCAAGCTCCTTTGTCGAGAGACTCAGGACCTTTGTTCCTTTGCCCTGAAGCACAACATGCTTCTCAAGGCGGTGTACCTTCCAGGCCAAGACAACTGTCTGGCCGACCGGTTGAGCAGAATTATGCAGCCCCACGAGTGGCAGCTGCATCCCTTGGTGGTTCAGAAGATCTTCCTGAAGTGGGGTCTCCCTTGGATAGATCTGTTTGCCAGTCCGCTGAACAAGCAACTGCCCAAGTTCTGCTCCAGGCAACCGCATCCTTTGAGGATAGCACCAGATGCTTTTCTGATGTCCTGGTCACAGGGCCTTTTGTATGCATTTCCTCCCACGCCCTTGGTGGCCCGAACTCTTTTCAAGACTCTTCAGGACAAGGCCTCGGTCCTGCTGGTAGCTCCCAGGTGGCCGAGGCAGCCTTGGTTTCCACTTCTACTTCAGCTGGTAGTGGATTCCCCACTACCTCTGGGGTTGCAGCCTGACCTTCTCTCACAGGAGCAGGGTTCCCTTCTGCACCCCAATCTCAAAGCTCTCAATTTGATGGCCTGGAGGCTGCAAGGGTAGTTTTGGCTCCCTGGGGCCTGCCTCAGGAAGTTGAGTAGGTTGTCCTAGCCTCTAGGAAACAGTCCACTAGGAAAACCTATGCCCTCAAATGGAAGAGGTTTTCTGTGTGGTGTCAGCTACGTACAGAGGATCCTTTCTCCTGTACTGTGCCAGTAATGCTTCGGTACTTACTGCACTTATCAAATCAGGGACTTAAGTCCAATTCTGTTCGGGTTCACCTCTCAGCTCTATCAGCTCACCACTCACTGGTGGAGGGACATTCTCTGTCAGGTCACCCCTTGGTGTCCCGCTTTCTCAGGGGCTTGCTTTTGCTCAAACCCCCCATCCGTCCTCCTGCTCCTGAGTGGGAGATGAATGTGGTCTTGCAGCAACTGACTCGCCCACCCTTTGAGCCGATGGCTACTTGCCTTCTACGCTTCCTTTCCTGGAAGACTCTCTTCCTGATAGCCCTCACCTCGGCTAGGCGAGTGAGTGAGCTTCAGGCCCTGGTCTGTGATAGGCCTTACACCAGGATTTATAGGAACAGGGTAGTCCTTAGGACTCACCCAAAGTTCCTCCCTAAGGTTGTCTCCTCTTTCCACCTCAACCAGGAGATGGTTCTTCCCACATTCTTCCCTAGGCCTCATGCTAGCCAGGCTGAAGCAGTCCTGCATACCCTGGACTGTAGGAGGGCCTTATCCTTCTACCTTGACCGTACGCAGGGACAGAGAAGGGCTACTCAGCTCTTCGTCTCCTTTGACCCCAATATGTTGGGGTTGGCTGTGTCCAAGAGTACCTTGTCCATATGGATGGCTGACTGTATCACCTGGGCTTACAAGGCAGCTGACCTTCCTTTGCAGGGTTGGGTCACGGCCCATCGTGTCAGGGCAGTGGCTGCCTCAGTGGCTCATCTCCTCTCTGTGCCCTTGGTAGACATCTGCAGGGCTGCAACTTGGTCTTCAAGCCTGACTTTTGCGGCCCATTACTGTCTGGAGAGGGAGTCCCGTAGGTTCAGTGCTTTTGGCCAAGCAGTACTCCGGAATCTCTTTGAGGTTTAGGCAACTCCTGCCCTCTGTTGGGCTACCGGTGGAGGTTGTGTCCTTGAAAAGCCTTTCTTTGTTGCTGAGACTAGAGGGAGTACTCTTGTTCAGCCTGGGTTCCTCGGTAGCCCAGAGCTAGGGAGTCACCCGTATGTGAGGACTGACTTCCTGCTTGGTCCTGGAGAAAGAGTAGTTACTCACCTGTAACAGGTGTTCTCCAGGAGCAGCAGGAATCAGTCCTCACAACCGTCCCTCCTCCCCTTGGAGTTGCAGTTGTACATAGTTTGTTTTTACATTTTTGTGTGCTGTTCTTAGCTATGTCACTTGACTGAGGTAAGATGGCACCTTTAGGCGAGAAGGGAACTGCACATGCGTGCCAGCATTCCCAAAGGCTTTCATGGAAAGCTGGGGAAATGCTCCGCTGGGGCTTCATCAGCGCCAATGACCCCCATATGTGAGGACTGATTCCTGCTGCTCCTGGAGAACACCTGTTACAGGTGAGTAACTACTCTTTCAAGGTTCGATTCCTGAGAGGGAGCATGAGAAATGGATACCACATCCAAAGAATGCAGCAGGCACGCAAATTACCCATGCCCGACTCGGGGAAGTAGTGTCGAGGCCCTGTAATTGGAATGAGTACACTTTAAATCCTTTAAAGAGGATCCATTAGAGAGGGCAGCTCAACACCGGCACCTGATCGACATCGGGGAGTGGAGCAGGAGGGAAAGCTCCTCCCCGGTCCACCTGCCGAAGCCAATCAGGACATAACAGCACCAACTGTACTTTAAAAGAGAGTGCCCTTGGCACGAAGGAAGTGGCCCGCAGCACAGCACCAGCACCCGATCGGCATCGGTGAGTGGAGCAGGAGGAAAACTCCTCCCCGGTGAACCCCCAGGTACCGAATCTGTCAGACATGATCTGCACTAGGTCTTATTTTCGGGGTAGGGCTTATATTATGGGAATCTCAGAAAAACGTGCTAGGTCTTATTTTCAGGGAAACACGGTATTACCTGAGATGCTCTTTACTACTTTAAGTTGTTCTACTAAATCACAGTCCTGTTGTTGTTGTTGTTGTTAAGTGCCGTCGAGTCGGAGTCGACTCATGGCGACCCTCTGGATAGCTATCCTAAATTGTGTTCGGTCTTGAGTCAGGCGGCTCATTGTTGACAGACTGGAACCCGTAGCTGCTGTTACTGTATCGATCCATCTCATTGCTGACCTTCTATCTTGCCAAGCATGATGTCTTTCTCTAATGATCTCTCTCTTCGCATGATGTGTCCAAAGTATGAAAGTCGAAGTCTTGTCATCTGAGCTTCTAAAGAAAGCTTAGGTTTGATCTCCTCTAGTACCGACTGGTTTGTTCTTCGGGCAGTCCATGGTATACACAGTATTCGCCGCCAGCACCATAATTCAAAGGCATCAATTTTCTTCCTCTCTATCTTTTTCACTGTCCAGCTTTCACATCCATATGTTATTGAAAATACCATGGTTTGAACAAGTCGAATCTTTGTATGGAGAGAGACATCTCTGCTCTTGAGAATCTTATCTAGGTCTTTCATAGCCATTCTGCCAAGAGCAATGCGTTGCCTGATTTCTTGACTGCTTGTTGCTTCTTTATTGATAGTTGATCCAAGTAGATTAAAGTTGTTCACGATTTCAATTTCTTCTCCAACGATGAACCTGTTGATTATGCCAGTTGTCATGATCTTTGTCTTCTTTACATTAAGGTGCAGGCCCATTTTGAGACTATGTTCTTTGATTGTGAGAAGCAAATGTTTCAGATCATCTTCACTTTCAGCTAGTAATGTGGTATCATCAGTATAGCGAAGGTTGTTGATGAGTCTTCCACCAATCTTCACACCTCTGTTTTCTTCATACAATCCTGCTTCTCTGATGATTTGTTCTGCATATAAATTAAACAGGTAGGGGGAAAGTATGCAGCCTTGTCTTACACCTTTGCTTATTTTAAACCATTCTGTTTCTCCTTGTTCCGTTCGAACTGCTGCTTCTTGATCAATGTACAGATTGTGCAAGAGTACGATCAGGTGTTCTGGTATACAATCACAGTCATAGGAGCTGTAAAACTTTGAATCAGTTACCTAAATCAAGTGTGCTAAACTACTGTTAATAATTTATATAGTGGTACAAGGTGTACACAGCGCTGTACAAGAACATATAGAAGACAGGCCCTGCTCGTTATAGCTTACAAGCAAATCAAGACAGACAGTACAATATAAGAGAAATAAGGGGTTCAACTAGGGAAAGGAGAACAATCGAATTAGGATCCAAAAGCAGCCTCAACGAGGGGAGCTTTTAGCATGGATTTGAAAAGGGGGAGCAATAAGGCCGATGTATAGATTCAGGAAGTTTGTTTCAGGCATAAGGAGCAGCAGGGTGAAAAGATCAAAGTCTGGAGTTGGCAGTGGAAGAAAAGGGCATTGAGAGAAGAAAGCCAGAGGAAGCGCGGAGTTCACGAGGAGGGGTATAGGGAGAGAGGAGAAGTAGTGAGGGGCAGTAGATTAAATGATGCATAGGTCAGAAGGAGAAGTATGAATTGGATACGGAAACAGAAGGGGAGCCATTGAGGTGATTCGAGAAGTATGGGTGTATCGGGGCTGGAGGAAGATTAGCCATGCAGCAGAGTTCTGAACAGATTGAAGAGGAGAGAGATGACTCTGAGGGAGACCAGCAAGTAGGAGGTTGAAATAGTCGAGACGGGAAGTAACTAAAGAGCGGATAAGAGTTTTAGTAGTGTGTTCAGAGAGGAAGGGGTGAATTTTGTTAATGTAATAGGTGTAATGTTAGGTGAATGATTGAAATATTTTGTTCTGAGAGGGAAGTTAATACTATATGTACTAGCCTTCATTTAGAGCCTGCACTGCAACATAGTAATGAAACAAAATACAATCAAGGACTAGGCTCCCTTTCTTAAGTTGCAAAGCAGTTTTATTTAGAGAAATTACACACTTATTCAAGAATTGCAGCATTCAATGAAATACATATATAGATTTTCTTTTGGGATCTTATGTAAGGGAAATATATAACAAGAAAGATTGTGACATCCTGAATTGTTAATTGTGCTGAATGAACCAGAGCTACCTTGCTATGAATACTGCTGATCAGGATTCTGTATTTCTTTCCCTGGAGATTCTAGAGATGGAAGAGTTACATAGCTTAGTAAGAGAGTATATGACGGCAGATAAAGACCATTCTATTTCCTTGTTGTAACAAAAGTGGTTCTTACTAGTACTTGAGATGGAGACCAGAGTCACCTATTTCTTTACAAGCCAGGCGTTCAACTGTCATGTCTGAGAATATTCAAATGATTACCCCAGTACTTGACTCCTAAGTATCATGCCCAGTCTTTGAGGACTTTTGTCTGAAAACACGCCTATCAGAAAAGAGCAAGTCAGATGTCCAGACCTTTTGGTTGATTATCTTTTGACTTGGCCAAGCTTTAAATGGTGGTCTTTGATACCTGTGATGGTCAGAAGTAGTTTTTAATCACTATCTAAACTGAGTTTGTTTTTTACTTGTTCCTTTTGTCATCATTTCAGCCATTATCAGTTTTCCTGGACCATGTTTTGTCATAGCAAATCTTCTATCAGGCCTGCTTTGTTTAAGTAGGCTTTTGTCATTAGGCAGAGGGAGGGTGTCAGCGCTTGCTCATTAGTGTTCAAATTAACTGACAAATTCCTTAAGTCCAGTTGTTATATTTCAGCAAAAGTAATATTCGAGTCCAGCAAAATCAATAATTCAGCACATCATGTTGCAAAATCTGTGGATCATTGTGTTTCCTGGAGTAAGGCTTAATCTACAGCCTCGAGAGTTAATGAGAGCATTCAGGTGATTCAGGGCCAGACAAAATAGGCATGGTGACAGGGAATCTCCTTGAACTACTCTCTGGATCTTGTCCACTTTCATAATTAATTTCCATGGTGAAGCTGATGTACTCAATCAGTCAGGATATGCTTTGTACGTTTAAAGGAAGTGTTAAATCCAAGAGTAGGAATACTATCGGATGCTTCTCTATACTCAACCCCTGCCATACCAAGGTCTCTCAGTCTTCCTTACTGCTGGGCATGATGGATTTATCCAGCATTATCTCCTCAATGGTTCTGGTAGCTCTTGTCTGGTTGTCATAATGTAATTAGAGTCTATGAGGCTGATACTGAAAAAGGGCAAAACTCTAATTTAGGTCACTAAGTTATCTGCTGAAAATAAGTAGCCTGAAGCTCCTACGACTGAGACATCTAAAATTAGATTTCCTATACAGCCGCCCAGGTTAAGTGTCTACTGTTAGAAATCAGTACTGAGCACCTAATTACTTTCTATGACTTGGTCCATGCCCTCTTTAAATGCCTGAATTTAGACATCTAGTAAAGATGGGAGAATTTTGATTTCTGATGATCTAGATACCTATCTGCTTAAGTTAGGTGCCTACGTCTTTTGAATGTCTGTAGCTATGTCAGGATATCTCTAATGAATATGCACGAGATAGATTTACTTGCACAGTGCCTTTATTGCATGCAACACTATCTCGTTGCCGAGTCAGGCAACCCGAAATGCAACCTTAATCTTTTGCACCCTGTGCAAGTGGTACAGCCGCACAGGGTGCAAAAGATTAAGGCTGCATTTCGGGTTGCCTGACTCGGCTCCCCCCACGCTGCCTACCATTGCCCTGCTGCTGCCACTTTTTGTATTTTCTCATTGGTGGTGGCAGCAACAGCAGCAGTGGAGCAGACCTGAACTCAAAAAAAAAAAAAATAAAAAAAGCAGGTCTTTCCAACTCCATGCTTGCATGTGGGTCTGGACCTTGCGCGGAATTGAAAGATCCATTTGGGGTTTTTTTTCTAATTTGAAGTCGGGTCTGCTCCGCTACTGCTGGTGTCACCGCCGCTGAGAAAATGCAAAAAGTGGCTGCGTCAGGACAAGGGCAGACAGCCAGCTGGACATGGAGGTGTGGGTAAGATGACATGGGGAGCGCGAGATGTGCAAGTGCCACAGGGTGCAATTATGGCTTGGTACGGCCCTGTTAGGGATAGCTGGAAAAAATTGCAACCTGTTTGCACCCTTAGAGGACTGAACTTGTGCACCTCTCCTCTAACTCATTGTAAAGTCTCAGAATAATTTTATAATTTTTTTGTACATAAAAAGGTTTTTATAGAATTACTCCAGGAGTTACATGCATTAAAGTAGGCATGCTGACAAGAAGGTGGGCACTTTTTTGTGACCCACCTGTAGGGAGTCTGAGCAGAGCAGGGGTGGAGTCAAGATTTACACACATTTTATAAAATACAATCATAGTTTTCCCAGAAGCATTTATACCTGTTCCTGAGCAGATGTAAATATTGGCAGCTTCTATCTAACCATGACTTCTGCCGGGTTATCCCTAGTATCTTATAAAGACATATAGGTGCCTATGTGTCTTTATAAAATAGGTGCCTTCTCCACCTCCAAACCTAGGAGACCCGTTATAAAATTACCCTATTTGCATCTATCCCAGTGAAACCCATGCAGGTTGTAGGGACGTTGGTTACTGGTCACCACAGTATTACTGACGGCTATGTGAATGTACAGTCTATTCACATCTATTGCCATGATTTAGTTTGCAGCTTTTAGATAGGTAGGTTATTGGATGGTATGTTTTGGGGATATTACTTGGCATGCCTTTAGAAGTAGGTAAGGTTTTCCTCACCTGTGCCGCTAATCTCCCAATCTCACTATGCTCACAACCCTTCTTCTCGTCACTTTACTAGCTCCCTGTTTCCACATTCAATTCAAACTTCTCCTGCTGACCTTTAAGTGGATTCATTCTGCAGCTCCTCCCTCCACCCCTCCTTGGGAACTCCGCTCCTCTGGCGCATCTCTTTTTTATCTGTGCCCTTCTCTGCCACTGCCAGCTCCAGACTTTGTTCATGCCCCCTGGCTGCTCCATATGCCTGGAACAAACTACCCGAGTCAGTGCGTCGGGCTCTTTCTCTAGCCCTAGTCAAATCCAGGCTAAAAACCCAACTCCTCGCGACTGCTTTTGGATCCTGATCCCCTTAGTCTCCTGCTCAACACCTAACTGTATCTTTGCCATTCCTCTAGATTTACCCTACTCTCCAGTTGTTGTGTGGTCTATCTTGACAAGATTGTAAACTCTGATGAGCAGGGACTGTCTCTTGTGTATGTTCAGCGCGGTGTACAACAGGCAGTATTATACAAATGATAGTAGTAGTATTAATATTAATCATGGTCGTTTTAGATCTGGCTACCTAATTACTGGATATCTGTAGTTTGAAAGGTCTTGGCCTCATTTTGAAATCTTAACCACATCGCTCCAATATATATATAATCTCCAGGAACAAGCAGGAATGTAGTCTTCACATATGGGTATCGTCGGTACCGACGGAGCCTGCGCTGGAACGCTCCCCAGCGTCCAATTAGAAAGCTTTTGGGAGCATCCCACATCGCCTGCGTACTGCCTTCCCACCTTTCCCAACTGCCTCTCTCCAGTTCTTCGTTTTCCGCGGAGCCAGCAGGTCGTCGTTCCTGTCACTGCAGAAAATGTTTCCTTATTTCTTTTTTGTGGTGGCGTCTGCCTTCCTGGACGCTTTACCGGTACCGCCGGTTCTTCTTTCTTTCTTTCTTTTCTTTAAAAAAAAATAATATATAGAAATATATATACTTAGTACTTTTTTCCAGGTGCACGCACCATTTTGGGCCTTAGGCCCCAAATTCTTCCACAATGGAAAAACCCTCTTCGGGTTTTAAAAAGTGCACCAAGTGTGGCGGTACCTTCTCCGTCACCGATACCCATGAGTGGTGTCTCAAATGTTTAGGTCCTGACCATTCCATCACGGAATGTATGGCTTGTGCCATGATGTCTAAAAGAGGTCTGCAGAACCGAGCTGCTAAGCTCAGTACCCTGTTTCCCTCTGATGCAGGCTCGGTGGCATCGACGTCTTCCAGGGCTTCCTCTTCCTCCTGTGGATCTCAGGTAACTAAACACAAGTCTAGCCGGTCCTCAAAGGGTAGATCTCCGTCTAAGCATCGAGATGCCTCTGGCATTGCCCTTGAGGATTCTGCACCGGCAAAATTGCCCCGGCGGGAGGCTTCGGCTTCCAAAGCATTATCGGGGCTCCAGGACGTTCTCGAGGCCTCAACCTTGGCAGAACTACTGGTGCCATGCTCTGGGGTACCGGCTGTTTTCTCCAGTACCGACATCCAGGCATCGGCAGCGTCGATAGACCAGAGGTTCCTGGCTATTGAACGCAGTCTGGCGGCTCTCCTTGCAGCATCAACACCCTCGGAACCGCGTCAGACAGTTCAACCGGTACCGACAGCATCGACATCGACATCACCAGCACCCAGTCATGCGATGCCCTCCGGTACCAATCCCCCCCAGTACCGACTTCGGTCGGTACAGGTATTGGGCTCTCCAAGAGCATCTGGACAGAAGGTACTTCGAGTCCTCAGAGGAATATGAGGATTCTGACAGCTCTGTCGGTACGGGAATCCTACCAGAGGAGCCTCCTTCCCCTAAACGCAGGATGTCTCCTCCAGAGGATATTTCCTTTCAGGACTTCATCAGGGAGATAGCTCGAGGTCTGTCCATTACTGTGGCTCCTGAATCAGAGCCCAGAGCAAAGGAGTTGGAAATTTTACAGTATCCCAAAGCTCCTAAGGAGGCAGCTACTCTACCCATCCATGAGATCTTGCATGATCTCATGCTAAGAATGTGGGAGACGCCTCTTACCACCTCTCCTCACTCTCATAGACTGGATACTATGTATCGAGTCCCTCATTGTCCTGGCTTCCAGAAGCTTCCTCACCACTCTATTGTAGTGGAATCAGCTATGAGAAGGATCAGGAGTGCAAAGAGGCATGCCTCTAATCCTCCAGGACGTGAGTGCAGAACTTTGGATGCTTTTGGATGTTGTACTTTCTAAGCTTCCATGCTTTCTGCCAGGATCAGTTCCTATATTTTATATATGGGAATGTTCCTGAAGGAAGTCACAGGAGATTTAGAGGTTCTGAGCCCTCTTCTTCCTGAGGATAGAAGGCAGGATTTTCTCACATTAGTCAAACATGCCCAGGATGTTTCTAAATTTGTCAACCGTGCAGCTTTTGACTGTTTTGAGTGCATAAGGAGAACCTCTGCCATTGCCATAGGTGCACGTAGAATTGCCTGGCTCCAGGCATCTGAATTGGAGCTCTGGGTACAAGACAAACTGGGCAATATTCCTTGTACTGGTGAGAACCTGTTTGGCAAAGACTGGCAAGAAAAAGCCAATGAGTTGGATGCTGACAACTCCACTTTGGATAGGCTATCCAAAGCCACAGCTGATCCTGCGAGAAAGAAGTCTTTCAAGAAGCCTTTCTTCTAAAAAAAGAAGAGGTTTTATCCCTCTTATTCCCAGCAGGGACGTTCTATAGGTCAGCCTACCCAGAAAGGTCAGCAACCACCTAAACAAAGGAAAGCAAAGACTGCTAAGCCTCAACCGTCTCAGCCTCCACAAGACCTTTGACTTTCATCTAGAGAACTTAGCCTTCCTGGCCCTCAATGGACCAGAGCCTTCCACCATTCCAGGAAGGTTATGTCACTTTGCCCCCAGGTGGGAGCAGATAACAGCAGAGCATTGGACACTCTCCATTATAAGGGATGGGTACAAGCTGCACTTTCTGTGCATGCCCCCTTCCACAGTGGTAAGACAGTTCAATTCTCAGACCTCTCTCATCAACCTGTTAGATCAAGAGGTCACTATGCTTCTTGCCCAAGGGGCAATAGAAGAAGTACCCATCCATCAACAGGGTACAGGGTTTTACTCCCCCTATTTCCTTATCCCAAAGAAAACGGGGATACAGACCTATTTTGGACCTCAGAGAATTGAACAAATTCCTGTTCAAAGAGAAATTCAAGATGATTTCTTTAGGAACTCTGCTGCCATACCTTCAGAGTCAGGATTGGCTTTGTTCTCTAGATCTCAAGGATGCGTACACTCATGTTCTCATCCACCCAACTCACAGGATGTTCCTTTTTCAAGGAAAGCACTACCCATACAGGGTGCTTCCTTTTGGCCTGGCCTCAGCACCAAGTGTGTTCACAAAATGCATGGCTGTGGTAGCAGCATTTCTCCGCACTCTAGGGATATTCGTCTTCCCCTACTTAGACGACTGGCTCATTCGAGCCCCATCAGAGTCAGAGGCCAGGACCCTCCCTATCTTGCACAATGCGTATCCTTTAGTATTTGGGTCGTGTCATAAACATCCCAAAATCCAGTCTAACTCCCACGCAGTTTCTAGAATTCATAGGAGCTTTGCTGGATACCAAAAAGGCAAGGGCCTATCTTCCCCAGGCCCGTTGCCTTCGCATAGTGCAGTTAGCTTCTCAAGCAGTGTTGTAACATTTCTCGAGCAATGAGATGAGGTTTTAACTACTAGGCCACATGGCATCTACCGTGCATGTGGTTCCTTATGCTCGCCTCCATATGAGAGCAGCCCAATGGACTTTATCCACCCAGTGAACCCAGGCATCAGGGTGCCTGTCAGACAAAATAGCAAACACAAATCGTCTTAGTTTGTCCCTCCAATGGTGGCAGTCCACTCAGAACCTGTTGCTGGGGTCCCTATTTCAACAACCCTTACCCCAAGAAACTCTCACAACAGATGCTTCATCAATGGGTTGGGGAGCTCATCTGCAAGACCTCAAAACCCAAGGCACTTGGACTCCACAGGAGACTCATCTACATATCAATCTCTTGGAGCTCAGAGCAATCTTCCTTGCTCTTTGAGTGTTCCACACTCTGCTCAGCTACAAGACAGTCCTCATTCATACAGACAATCAAGTAGCCATGTTCTACGTGAACAAACAGGGGGGAACAGGCTCTCTGTCGCTTTGCAACGAAGCTTTGCGACTATGGGTCCTCGCCAGAGAGCATTAGATTCATCGCCTAGCAGTGTATCTTCCAGGCATACAAAACTCTTGGGCGGACAGACTCAGTCGAGTTCTGCTTCCACACGAATGGTCTCTACATGTAGACCAGGTGACCAAGATTTTTCAAATTTGGGGAACTCCGGACATAGACCTCTTTGCAAGTCCGTTGAATGCCAAACTTCCCCGGTTCTGTTCCAGAATCCCGGCTCAGGGCTCTCAGGCCAAGGATGCTTTCCTCCTTCACTGGGGACAAGACTTCCTTTTATGCCTTTCCACCCATTCCCCAAACCCTATTCAAGCTTCAGAGAGACAGAGGATGTATGATTCTCATAGCTCCACATTGGCCATGGCAAGTGTGGCTCCCTCCCTGGAGTTAGGATCTGCCCAGATCTCAGAACGGAATGTTATGGCATCCCAGTCCTCAGTTTCTGCATCTCAGGGCTTGGTTGCTGAAGGCCTAGATCTCCATGAACTTAACCTCCCTCAGCAAGTAAAGGATATCCTTTATGCTTCCAGGAAGCCTTCCACAAGACGCTCTTATGCTTTCAAGTGGAAAAGATTTACCATATGGTGTTCGCAGAAGGGTCTTAACCCCCTTGCTGTACCTCTGGCATCATTACTGGAGTATCTCCTTCATTTATCCAATGCAGGACTTAAGACTAACTCAGTCAGAGTCCATTTGAGTGCTATTGCAGCTTCCCTCAAGCCTCTAAATGGACAACCTATTTCCTCCCATCCTCTTATAGCAAGATTTATGAGAGGCCTTCTCCTAACTAAGCCTCCCATTAGGCCACCACCTGTGGCATGGGACTTAAACTTGGTTCTTGGTCAGCTCATGAAGCCACCTTTCGAACCCTTAGCTACTACCTCCTTGAAATTCCTTTCTTGGAAGGTTATCTTTCTCATTGCAATCACATCAGCATGGCACATCAGTGAATTGCAAGCACTAGTGGCTGATCCACCTTATACAAGGTTCCATCATGACAAGGTAGTCCTTAGGACTCATCCACACTTTATGCAAAGGCGGTCTCGCCTTTTCATCTAAACCAAGCAGTCTACCTACCTGTGTTCTTTCCAAGGCCTCGTACATCAAATGCAGAAAGGAATCTTCATACTTTGGACTGTAAAAGAGCTTTAGCCTTTTACTTACAAAGAACACAGCAACATAGAAAGTCCTCTCAACTCTTTGTTGCTTTTGATCCTTCTCATTTGGGACTTCCAGTCTCCAAGAGAACACTGTCTAACTGGATTGCTCAGTGTATTTCCTTTGCCTGTCAGAGTAAGAATCTTCCTCTGGAGGGCCATGTCACAGCTCACAATGTGAGAGTCATGGCAGCTTCAATGGCTCATCTGCATTCTGTGTCTATCGACGACATCTGTCGAGCAGCCACCTGGGCCTTGGTTCATACCTTCACAGCCCGCTTGGACAAGGACTCCTGCCGTGATGCCTTGTTTGGTCAGGCTGTTCTCCAACACCTGTTCCATACCTAATCAACTCCTACCCACCATCCCTGGTTGGATGCCAGAGATCCATGGGGGGAAATGGAGCCCTTTCTCAGGGACACACAACTTCTGGGGTTTCTCTTTGGTATCTAAAGCTAGGGAGTCCCCATATGTGAAGACTACATTCCTGCTTGTTCTTGCAAATAGCATAGTTACTCACCTGTAACAGGTGATTTCCAGGAACAGCAGGAATTTAGTCTTCACAACCCACCCACCTCCCCTAGGAGTTGTATCTCTCTCTCTTTGTCTCAGCTTTAAAACTCAACTGGAGAGAGGCAGTTGGGAAAGGCGGGAAGGCAGCACGCAGGCGCTGTGGGATGCTCCCAAAAGCTTTCTAATTGGACGCTGGGGAGCGTTCCTGCGCAGGCTCCGTCGGTACCGACGATACCCATATGTGAAGACTAAATTCCTGCTGTTCCCGGAGATCACCTGTTACAGGTGAGTAACTATGCTTTCTTGTAGACACTCAGGTTTGTCTTCTACGTGTCTCATGACTAGACTGTAAGCTCCATGCAGCACGGTCTGTCTCTTATGTGAATCTAGTTGTCCTACTCTAAATTCATATCACTCTTTAAGACTCACCTCTTTCAATTAGCATTTGATCTAGCCCCCCCCCGGTAGCGCAGGACCCACCTTCCTCCCCTCTCTCACTCCCTAACTTGATTATGTGCCCGTCTTGGCCCCCATCTCTCTTTCCTTCTATTCCCTATCCCATCAGTTTGTGTTTACTCCTTTCCTTTCCTTTCCTTTTTTTTTGGGGGGGAGTTCCTTTCTGGTTTTCTGATGTTTTTAGTGTACACTGCTCCAGTGGTCTGAAAGGCCATATAGTAAATTTTAATAAACTATAATCTGTTCAGTGCTGTGTCCAATAGCACTTCAGAAGTCATATGTCGTGGCAGAAATAGGAGAGATGGTAACTGTTTGAACTAAAAAGCGGGCTTCCATCCTGGCTATGACTCTTCAGTTTGGGGGGGGGGGGGTCTCCTCTCGACCTGCTTTCTAGCTATTTTGTTGTCACTTAGGACCGTTTGATAATTTTGGTGTTTGTCTTTTCCACTTTCTTCTGGATGTTGGGTAACTATAGCACTTCTCCTTAGCATTATGGGATCCTCGAATATATTTCCGTCTTAAATCATATTTCACCTCTTCTGTTGCCCCATCACCTTTCATCGTTTCTGTGTCTGATCAGTGACCTTCTATTGCTCTGATTGTTCCCGCAGCTTTCTTCTGGTGCTCCTCACTGGATCTCTTCTTCCTCTTTCTCTATCTGACTCGCTAGCATTTGCATCAGATGCTTTTTGCAGATTTACGGTTCTGTAACATCTCCTGATTGAGCCTGAACACCCGCTCATACTGATCCCAACGTCTCTCAGCTGACAGAACAAGGTACTCACATCAATTAGAACTCATCTATGTTTCCACACTGAATACTGCAACCTGCATTTCTGATACCTTGTATCCAGTATGCCTCAGCAATTCTGTAATGTTGTAACATATTCTCATTCAGTATTTCTCATTCATGATTGCTTCCTGAAGACCGCTTTCAGTAGCACATTACCTTGTAACCTGTCACTCAAAGTAATTCTGTAACGTTAGCACTGTAGCCATTAGTAATTCTGCTACTTTGTAACTACTTCATACTTCAACTACATAGCTATTCCCATTGCCTCTATCCTAATACCCTATGAGGGACTTCACTACACCTCATAAACACATTCTTTAGTTTAACCTTTATAGACTAACCCAAATAGAAGCTTCCACCAGTGCATAAGTCCTGACTCAGCCCTTACTGATCTACCATGGCCCTCTCTCCACTCAGCTTTACCCTACTCGTCCTCCTTGCAAACTCCATTCAAAGCTCCCTCGCCCTAGTACATAGATATAGACATATCCCTACTATTCACTACCTGGGAAAGAAAAATCAGGGTAACCCCTTCCACTCAGCCACAGGACTACCACACCAGTCTCGGCATTCACATCTCCTGTATGTAGCACTCAACCGTCCCGAAAACATCAAAGCAGCTCACCATCATGCCCTGAAATGTGCACTCATAAACTCGCGGTCGGTCTGTAAGAAATGGCCCGTATTCTCTGACCTTATAACTGTACACAACTTAGACCTCCTTATGGTGACAGAATCCTGGCTGTCTGATACTGATGCTGCTCTCATAAATCAGATTATCCCTCCTAATTTCTCTATTTACACCTGCCATAGAGCCAACCGCAAAGGTGGTGGGGTCTTTATTCTGGCTAAGACAGATCTAAAATGCCAACTAATATCCTCCAAGAGCACTACACACACTGACATTGTCTCCATTGCTAATAAATTTATCACCATAAACCTTATATACAGAGCCCCCTCTTCACCTTCAGACGACATCTCCACTCTCATGGACCTAGCCTGCAACTCCGTCAATCCACACAATCCCAATTGGCTACTCGGAGACTTCAACTTACCATCCCTACAAACGGATCAGGCAGTAGCCTTCCTGGATGCAATGCAAGCTCTTGAATTCGAACAATTGGTGACGGCTCCCACGCACCAGAAAGGAAGCATACTCGACCTAATCTTCGCCCCCATCTCTGTGGTACAACACAAACCTGACCTCAACATATCCATCATCCCTGTTCCTTGGTCCGACCATAACCTGATAACCTTCCAAATACCCTTGCAGCAGGACCTAACTCCAAACAAAGCTTCCACAAATGCCGCAGACCTCTTGTCATAGACGAGTTCTCCAACAAAAGTCATCCAACCTGGAAGAAGCAATCCTCAACTGGAACAGCACTCTGAAAGCCTTCGCCTATCCAACATCTTTCGACAATTCGGTAACTCACAAGAGCAACAAAAGTAAAAGACAACAAGCTCCATGGTACTCAGCAGAACTTCGCACTTCACTCATCGCACTCAGGAAGTGGAGACGCTCTCGCTCCCAAGCCCACAAATCAGAGTACCTTGAACACCTGAAGTCCCACCGTGAAACAATATACCGCAGAATGAGCGATTACCATGCCCAGCTCCTACTTGGCTCAATTAACAAACCCAGAGACCTATTCACCCTAGTGAGATCCTTAATTAAAGAACCATCCACCACCCAACCGGACTCAATACCCCCTCAGACATACGCTGACTTCCTCCACTCCAAGAATTGCACAGCAAATAAACCCCCAGCAGCAACTGCATCCACTCCATACCAAACACCCATATTACAACCACCAATCACAGAATTTTATCCACCTACCGTGAAGAATATCCAAGACCTCATTGCTATCATCAACATGTTACAGCCCCGAACGACCCCTGCCCAGCTTACTGGATTAGAACCCTTCGGGTTGACCTCAGCCCAATCTTGCTGAACATCATTAGTCTATCATTTGCAACAGAAGCATTCTCGCCACTCCTCAAACAAACCTCAATAAGATCACTCATAAAAAACAGCAGACTCGATCCTACGAAACCAGATTCCTACCGCCCAATCTCGAGTATTCCTCTACTTGCCAAAATAATCGAGAAGGTGGTTTATAGACAGATCCAACAACATATAGACATAGCAGCCCCTCTTGACCCCTGCCAGCATGGGTTTAGAGAATCGCATGGAGTAGAAACACTCCTCACCACCCTTATCAATGACCTGAACAAAGGAATTGACAATGCAGAAAATGGATTTGCTCTTATATTCCTGGACATCTCTGCTGCCTTTGATTCCGTCAATCACAACCATCTACTCACCCGCATCCATGACAAGGGTATTCATGGCCTCGCCTGGGAGTGGTGTAAATCTTATCTATCTGATCGCTGGCAACAAGTCCGGGTTGGCTCTCACACCTCTGCACCAACAACAAGGCGTTCCACAGGGCTCATCCCTATCTGCTCTACTTTTTAATATCTACATGCAGCCGATATGTAATCTCATCCATTCTTTCAATATCTCAACACTAATCTACGCTGATGATGTGCTACTATTCACTCCGTTCAAAGTCAAACACCCAGATTTATCCAACCTTGTCAACCGCTTCAACGCAATTACAGACTGGCTATTCACCCAAGACCTCCTCATAAATTTCAAGAAAACGGAAGTTCTATTCATATCAAGGAACAAGAATTTCTCCCCTCCACCCATCCTAAGAGTAAGAGATGCAGAGCTTCCAATTCGAAGTACCATACGATATCTCAGAATCACACTGGACCAGCATCTTGACTTTAAGGAACACATAAACATTACAACCAGATCCATCTACAACAAAATCAGAACACTGCGACACCTCAAACCCATGCTACCCCCCAAGGAGTTTTGAACCATCTTCCCGGCCCTCATACTACCACATTTTGACTATGCAAATGTAATTCTATATGGTCTACCAAAGAACACCCTCAACCCCCTTCAACTAGCTATGAAAGTAGCTGCCCGCGTCCTCTGTGGTCTATCCAGATCAGACCATATCACGCCAATACTTAAAGATCTCCACTGGTTACCGATATACTGCAGGCTAACATACAAGATCCTGCTGATTACATTTAAGATTAACAACAACATTGCCCCCAAATCTCTCAAGAACCTTATTACACCAACTCCACAAATCAGAACTAGAAGGACAGCAACAGCCAACACATTGACCTTCCCTAAAGACTCCATAAAGTGCACCCAAGCAACCAGGAAAAGAGCTTTTGCCTACTATGCCCCAAAATGCTGGAATGACCTCCCACCAGAAATAAGAGCAATCAAAGACCTCCTACAGTTTTGGAAGGCTATAAAGCACCATCTCTTTCTGCTACACTTTGCTCAATCACAACACAATTATGTGGTCGATTCTACGGAGTAAATTAACTGTTAAGCTATATATAGGCAAATATTACTCCATTATATCCTCCAGAACTCTAATCTATTTCTCGTTCCCAATGCTTGAACAAGTAGTATGAATTTTTACTAGAAGCAACTGGTCTCAGACTTCAGAGAGCTACGGGTCTTTATGGTTACGACCCAATGCTCTAATTTGCATCAATGACCCATATGACCCCTTATTGCAGCAGCCATCTTTGGAGAGCTCCCCGATCGGGGTGAGCACAGTTCAGCATCTGCTTCCCTCCTGCACTCCAGTCCAATTGGGACTGTGGGAGGTTTCAGCGGCAAAGTTAAAAAGGAGCCGCAGGCAGGAGAAATCCCCTTATTGCAGCAGCCATCTTTGGAGAGCTCCCCGATCGGGGTGAGCACAGTTCAGCATCTGCTTCCCTCCTGCACTCCAGTCCAATCGGGACTGTGGGAGGTTTCAGCGGCAAAGTTAAAAAGGAGCCGCAGGCAGGAGAAATCCCCTTATTGCAGCAGCCATCTTTGGAGAGCTCCCCGATCGGGGTGAGCACAGTTCAGCATCTGCTTCCCTCCTGCACTCCAGTCCAATCGGGACTGTGGGAGGTTTCAGCGGCAAAGTTAAAAAGGAGCCGCAGGCAGGCGCACCCGCGCCTGAGGGCCTCGCAAGAGGGCCCTTTGGCGTGGCCCTTAGGCGGGGCACGACAGGAGGGAGACAAAGATATCATAGCACCCATTCAACAATCTACAGTTCCAGATCACCATAAGTCCTTACACCACAGGTGTTATCAGGACCAGCTCACCAGAAAAGAGACTATAAGCTCAGAATGTGTTTTGGACTCTCTCCCCAACTAGCTGTTATTCCCGCCCTTCTGAGGCAGTATCCTATTGGATCAGCGAGGTCGGTCAGTAAGTAATTACCTTGCCTAGAATTTAGTCTACCGATAACTCCTTTTATGTACTTTTACTGCTAGCATACTATCTGCTTTTATTATACCGTATACTAATAGCACACTGATCAAAGCTATGGTCTAAAAGTATACCTCAAGTTAGACAGTACCTTACTCTCGCAACTGAAGGTAATCAGATAAATCCTCACAGATAACTGCATTCCCAATTTGAAATCTCCCCACTCTCAGTGATATCTTCTGCAAATTGAAGGCTATCACGTCTACCTCTCTCTAACACCAAGGTAAAGTCACTTAGTGACAAATTATCACACCACTAAGGCAATAAAGTACACAACTAGTGATAATCTGCTTACTTGCTTTACACCATTTTTCTCCCCTGACTATTCCAGGGAACTCTCTTACACCTCTCCAGCTGACCACACTGTCTATAGCCATGTCCCCTATCACGTACCATACACTTCACTTATTCTTACTCATCGCAGCGTTCCCTTTCCCAACACTGGCCCTAGACCCTTGCATTAAGCAGATCCCTATCCTTTATAGCATGGGAAGGTGTTCAATGAAACTTCCCTGCCCCTCTACCGCAAGAACTAGAGTATCCTATTCACATCTCCTACATATACCTTTGCTGCCTGTTGACAAAGTCCATACTGAGAAAAACAAGTCCAAGCGAATACTCAAGTGTGCCTTAATAAATGCCAGATCTATTCGTTCCAAATGGCCTGCAGTTACAGATCTGATAACATCACATAACTTGGACATTCTGATGATAACGGAGACATGGTTAACCGATAATGATAACGTTCTCATCAACATGATGATCCCACCAGAATTTTCCATCTATACCTGCCACAGAGCTAATCAGAGAGGCGGTGGCATACTCATCCTTGCCAAATCAGACCTCCAATTCAAACTGAGCAATACCTTCAGTACCCCACACCTTGATGCTCTTTCCATATCCAATAGGAGCTGTACGATCAATCTACTCTATCGTGCACCATCACCCTCCCCAGATGACCTCACATCAATAATCAATATGGCATGTAACCCTTCCAACCCACAACCCCCCAACTGGTTAGTAGGGGATTTTAACCTACCATCGCTACAAACCTCACACTCCTCAGCATTTCTTGAAGCCATGGGCCATTTGGGATACGATCAACTTATTGATACTCCTACACATACCAAAGGTGGCACATTGGATTTAATCTTCGCTCCTCAAGCAGTACTCAACACGTCTCAGAAGCTCCCAATCTCCATATCCCCTGTACCCTGGTCCGATCACAATTTAATCATCTTTAACATCCCCACAGAACAGCTATCCAACAACAACAACAAATCAGATCGCCCACCAAGTGCACTTGAAACACGATTCCGTCCTTTCAATAAGATTGAAATCTTGGAGAAAATCTTACCTGACCTACACAAAAACTTACCCTCTCCAGACGACTTGGTAACCAACTGGGACAACACACTGAAATCCGCTGCCTGCATCCCTTCTACCGTCAGGACCAAGATCAAGGGCAAACACAAACCATGGTTCTCACCAGAACTTCAAGAATCTCTCCTACACCTACGCAGACTTGAAAGACGCTGGCGCTCCTCCCGGTCTCCTGATGCACTAATAGCATACAATTCATACTTACAATCTCACCGGAAGATGTCATTGGAGAAAAGAAAGAAATACCACTCTGATACATTAATGAGGTCCTTAAACAAGCCACACGACCTCTTTAATATCGTCAAATCCTTATCAGGTGATCCAACAACAACCCAACCTCCTATGCCACACCCCCAAGATTATGCTGAATATCTACAATCAAAAATGATACAGACTAGTTCGCCCCTCATAGCATTTCCAACTCCCACCTCACAGAATGTGCCCCGGCTAACCTTGCTTGATACTTTCTCCCTAGTATCCAATAAAGAGATCGAAGAAATAATTGCAGCGATTAATCTAACTACGGCACCTAACGACCCCTGCCCAGCTAAATGGATTAAAGAACTACGACATGAACTCAGTCCATTTATAAGCATGATCGTAAACTATTCCTTCTCAACTGGATCCTTCCCTCAGAGCCTGAAGCACTCATCCATCCGCCCTCTCCTCAAGAACAGCAAGCTAGACCCAGCAAAAGTCGAATCATTTAGACCTATCTCTAGCATCCCCTTATTAGCTAAAATCATGGAAAAAGTAGTCCAGAGACAAATACAACAACATGTCGACTCAGAAGCACCCCTGGACCCCTCACAACACGGCTTTAGAGAAGATCATGGTGTTGACACCCTTCTCACAACCCTATTCAATAACCTAATCATAGGCATCAACAATATCTATCAAGGGTTCATTCTCATCTTTCTCGACATAGCTGCTGCGTTCGACTCAGTAAACCATAATACTCTCCTACAGCGCCTCAAAGACAAGGGTATTCAAGGTCTAGCCCTTAACTGGTGCAAATCGTACTTAACCGATAGACAGCAGCAAGTCAGAACAGGAGAAGTAACATCTGATTCATTCCCACTTAAACAAGGCGTCCCACAGGGATCCTCATTGTCTTCACTAATGTTCAATATATATATGCAGCCGATCTGTGATTTGATACGTACCTTCAACATTCAATGTCTAGCATATGCAGATGACATCCTGTTATATGCCCCTTTTAATGTAAAACAACCAGATTTTACCCCAATAGTGCGTTGCTTCGAAGAGGTTTCAAACTGGCTTCTCAAACAGAATCTACATATAAATCATAACAAAACAGACGTCCTATTCATAACACGGAACCCAACTTTCACACCACCTGTATCATTGCAAGTAAACAACATCGAACTGAAAGCACAACCCACGATCCGATACTTAGGGATTACTTTGGATCAGCGGCTTGATATGTCAGCACACATCAAGAAAACAACAAACTCAACCTACCAAAAGATTCGTTCCTTACGTAATCTCCGACCTCTCCTTGACTACTCTGACTTCCGCACTATTTTTCAAGCCCTAGTACTACCTCACTTGGATTTTGCTAATATCATACTACACGGTCTCCCACAATCTACCCTAAATCCCCTCCAGTTAGCCATGAATTCAGCTGCTAGAATCCTCGTAGGTGCTCCACGTTCAGAACACATAACTCCAATACTGAAGAGACTACACTGGCTACCCCTCCAGGCCAGGACCCTATATAAAACCTTGGTCATGACTTTCAAAGCTGTCAAGAGCCCAGCCCTATCACCAATCAGCAATATGATTCAAGTCACTGTAACGAACAGAGCCAGGAGACCTGCTGCTCTGAACTCCATCAACCTACCAAAAATCCTTATCAAATGCTCTAAAACCACAGCCTCCAGGGCTTTCTCACTGTTTGCACCTAGGGCCTGGAATGCCCTCCCACCCGAACTCAGATCCATCACTAGCCTCACTACATTCAGAAAGGCCTTAAAATACCACCTGTTTCTAGCATACTACTCTGAAACAACCGCAAATGAACACAGCTCATATACTGATCTTTCCCAGTTATCCCCGGTAGAAAATGGCTAATTCTGCTGATCCTTTCAGTCACACTCTAATCATATTCTATTTATATTTATACTGTACTATAATATTCTCTGTCACTGCTACCATGTAGTTACCTAAAAATTGCCATTTCATAGTTAACCCTATTCACATTTTGTATATAGTTAACCCTATACCTTGTATACAGTTAACACTATATTTTGTAGATAGTTAACCCTGTTTACCTCCTAGTTTTTGTACCCTGTTAAATGTAAAAAACCAATGCTGATTGTACCATTGTGTTTAACTTGTTCATTTGTAAACCGCACTGATTAAAAGAGCGCGGTATATAAGAAATAAAAATAAAATAAAATAAAATAAATAAATATGTTGCTTCATGCTCAACTTTCTACTTTTAACGTGATTTCAAAACTGGAACTTATAACTTATAAGAAGAGAGAGTATATGCTTATCTTCAAAAGTGCCCAACGCCAATTTCAGCGCTGCTGCGTTTCACTGCCGAGCTGTTTCATCAGGGGCTGTGATTGCTAACTCGTCCTCACTTCGTTTGTTCCAAACAGTAAATTCTTTCAAAACATTCTTATATTCATCGCGCTCGTGAACTTCCTAACTGGTTTCTTCTCATTTCCCACACCGTTTGATTCTGACATAAAATAAATAAATAGCATTCACCTTGCTGCCGTTTTTGAACGTGTCTAGATTGACGTGTAGGATGTGCGTCCTGAAAGTAGCAGAATATTATTACCTTTTAAACTCCAAGAGGGTATTTTATAATAGGGCGCCTAGGATGGAGGTGGAGAAGACAGCTCTATTTAATCTATTTTATAAAGATACATAGGCCCTTAGATTCCTTTATAAAATGGTAGCATAAACCCTGCAGAAGGAGCACCTAGGTTGTGAGCACTGACATTTATACCTGCTTGGAAGGTGCATAAAGTAGGTGGGTATGCAAATCTTATATAAAAAAAAGTCTGCTAATCATGATTCCAGCCACACTTACTCTAAAAATATGTATCTGCTTGCGCTGCACATATTTTTCAATGTGACCTAATTTTATAATAGACATTTTACATGTGAAAAAGTTTATACAATTGCCTCCCAAAAGGTTGATGTAGCTGTAGTTAGTCCTCTTAATTTTTTTAGTTAGCTTCTATGTCCCCCCTCTTGCTGTACTATGCTCATGATCATGTTTTCATGTCCTATAGCTAGACCAGAGGTCAGGCACATTGTGGGTTAACCAGCATCCGGGCAATCCATAGGAAGTTCATCAGCATTTCGAGTCTGTCTGCAGCTGGCAAAGATTCACATCTAATCATGCAGAAGCTTAACTTTATCTTCAAACTGCTACTGTTTCTGCAGCAATGGAAGAAGATACTGGCTCCCCACCCTTGGGAAAAGAGCATTAGAACTTCAGGTCATCCTCCATCACACCTGCTCCTTCTGATGTCATCATGGGAAGGTACTCAACTAGATTTGGCGTGAATAATGGACTCGCCTTAGTTATACATGGCCTTCTTTCTCTTCTATGGATCCTTTGATGCTTTTTCAGGGTTGAAAGCCGAGAGAAGTTTTTATTACACTCAATACATATAAATGGTTTCTCTCCTGAATGTATTCTCTGATGCGTTTTCAGACTTGATAGGTAGATGAAGTTTTTATTGCACTGGGCACATTTAAATTTGGCTCCTGTGTGGGTCCTTTGGTGCCGTTTAAGATCAGATAAGTGACTGTAATTTTTATTACACTCAGCACATGTAAATGGTTTTATACCTGTGTGGATTATGTGGTGAGATTTCAGATCTGCACGTCGCGTGAAGCTTTTATTACAGTCTGTACATACAAATGGTTTTTCTCCTGTGTGTATCTTCTGATGCCATTTCAGCAATGACAGACAGACAAAGCTTTTATTGCATTCAGTACAGTTAAATGGTTTTTCACCCATGTGGCTGCGTTGGTGAATTTTTAGATTTGAGAGCCTAGTGAAGCTTTTATTGCATTCAGTACATCTGCATGTTTTGTCTCCTGTATGGATCCTTTGATGTCTTCTCAGATCTGACAAATGACTGTATTTTCTATTACACTCAGTACATAGAAATGGTTTCACACCTGTGTGAATTCTTTGGTGAGATTTCAGATCCGCATGTCGAGTGAAGCTTTTATTACATTCCGAACATGTAAACGGTTTTTCTCCTGTGTGTATTTTCTGGTGCATTTTTAGACTTGATAGAGAAAAAAAGTTTTTATTGCACTCATTACATAGAAATGGTTTGTCTCCTGTGTGACTGCGATGATGAACTTTCAGATTTGAAAGCCGAGCAAAACCTTTGTGGCACTCAGTACATGTAAATGGTTTCTCCCCCGTGTGTATCATACGGTGCATTTTTTGACTTGATAAAGAGGAAAAATTTTTATTACACTCAGGGCAAGTAAATGGTTTAACACCTGTGTGTATTCTTTGGTGAGATTTCAAATCTGTGCGCCAGGTGAAACTTTTATTACATTCTGTACATGTGAAAGGTTTTTCTCCTGTGTGTATCTTCTGGTGCATTTTAAGTCTTGATAGGAACAAGAAGTTTTTATTACACTCTGAACATATAAATAGTTTCTTTCCTGTATGCATTTTCTGGTGCAGTTTCAGACTCGATAGAGAAATGAAACTTTTATTACACTCTGTACATAAAAATAGTTTCTCCTGAGGGCATCGTGTATGGGTCCTCTGGTGAATTTTCAGTTGTGAAAGCTGGGTGAAGATCTTATCACACTCAGTACAAGTAAAAGGCCTTTTTCTTGCAGAGATCTTATTGTGCCTTTCTTGATGTAGAAGAAAACTGATGCTCTTATCATACTCGGTACATGTAAGTTCTTTCTGGTCTCTGTGTGTTTTCTCATACATTATTACGTCTTTCTTATGAAGAAAGCTTTTCCCGCATTCGGGAAATGATAGTATTCTCTTTCTGATACTCATTTTCTGATACTTTCCTAGGGAACACTTACAAGATTCCCCACAATCAGTGCAATTACAGCGCCTTTCACCTGTGTGGGTGCTCTGGTGAAATAATATATTATATTTCCCATCAAGGCATCTTCCACTGGTGTTACATAGACAGGAATTTTCCCCTTTCTCCTCTTTCTGGTGGAAGTGAGAAGTTATTTGGTCACTGTTATTATCTGTTCCCAGATGTCCCTGGTATTCAGGTATATTTGTGAGCTCCATATTACTTCTCTCATACTCAGTGACTCCATCCGGCGAGTCTCCTGCATGATCTCTCTGCTTCTCTGCTTCCTGCTGATGATTCCTTGTGGTTTTCCTCTCGGTCCCCTGAGAAATATTTTCCCAGACAGCTCCTGATTGTCTTGAGATTTGTTCCAGTTCTACAGGAGGTTCTTCTTGATTCTCCTCTGTCTTTATTTCCTGTGTGACCTCATGATCTGCTGGATATAAAGAGAAGGCATTAATCATGTGCTAGAGGACAGTGGTGGTTTCTGACGCACATACATACTGGGATCTCTCATACAGGATTTGAATGGGTGGGTTTCTTATTTACAAATATTTATTGAAATAATTGTTTCTACACACTGCACGTTTGTGAAGAGATGATAAATCCCTTAGACACAAAAGTTTTTAAGAATGAATTGAATGGAAATAGGTTATAATCTATGCTTGCTAGAGCCTTTTTTGTCACGCTGATGAGGTAAGGTGACATTTTACTTACTAGATAATGTCCTTTCCTTGAGTCCGGTTAGGTCAGTCCAGATAAGTGGGTTATATCCTCCCACTAGCAGAGGTGGAGACAGAGATAAATCCAGAGTCTTCTGATGACCTCATCCTGTACTATATCTGAAGCAGCTAGAGGGCATACAACTCAGTATTTGTACCCAAGCCCCAATGAAGGTAACAAGGACAAACGGTCCAAAGAACAGAACTCTATATAGTAACCACTGTGGTCTGAAGGTCAGCCAAGAGGAATGTAGCGCACAGGGCTAAACCACAGAAAATAACCATTCAACGCAGATCGTAGCAGACCAGGACAAGGCTGGTCTTTCCAGAACATTGCAGATCTAAGCAGATTGCAGCAGAACAGACCACATTCTAACAGATCCCAGGGGGGTGGGTCCTGGACTGGTCTAGCCTATCAGGACTCATGGAAAGGACCTTATCCAGTAAGTAAAATGTCTGGACTGGCCTAGCAAAATGATATGGAAGTAACAAGTGGGATGTAACAAAGCTACGTCACCATTGGGTGGGAAGAAGATACGGCAGATTTCAGGAATTCTGCACCAAAGGCCATGTCCACCTGAGCATGGACATCCAAGCAATAGTGCTTGACAAAATTAGAAAGCGATGACCATGCTGCCGCCTGGCAGATGTCTATGGGAATGAATGAACTGGGCTCTATCCAGGAGGAAGCCTGAGTTCACATGGAATGTGCACACATATTCCGGGGTCGGACAGTTTTGCAACATATAGACCAAGACCATTGTCTCTGCTGCTTTGCCCTTTCATGGGTCTGCAAAAAAGGACAAAATGCCTGTCTGACTTATGGAAGGAGTTAGTAACCTTCAAGTACCAAAGAAGCACCCTCCTAATGTCCAGCAGGTGAAGGTCCTTATCCTTCCTCTAACATTATTCCTTAGAGAATGCAGGCAAAGAGATAACTTGGTTGATGTGGAAGGCCAACACCACCTTGGGTAGGAAAGCAGGAATGAGCTGTAAATATATGGCCTCCTCCAAAATAGAAATCTCGGTATGACAAAGCCTGCAATTTCTGATGCATCTTGCCGAAAAGATGGCAACCAAAAGGCAGTCTTGAGGGACAAATCCTTGAGCATAGCCCTCCTCAGGGGCTCAAACAGCGTAGCCATCAAGGCCCCAAAGAACCAAAATGGAGATCCCAAAAAGGAACTACCGAGTGCAAGGGAGGATACAAATACTTAACTCCCTTCCAAAATCAGTCCTTGTCTGGATGCAAGACCAGAGTGTCCTGCCACCAGACCTCTAAAACAAGCCAAGGCTGCCACCTGAACCCTCAGTGAACCGAGGGACAGGTCTTTGTCCAAACCACCCTGAAGGAAGGAGCGAAGGGCCGGCAAGTGCTCAAACAGATGCCAAATGTTTACATAGGCCAGACATGTAGAACCTCTCCTCGCCTTCAGAAGCATGGAGACCACTGTGGGAGAGTAGCTTTACGCACTAAACATCACCTCTCAAGAGCCAGGCTGTAGGTGAGAAGGGACAGGATCGGCCCCTGCTACAGATGTCCCACACTAATGGGGAGTTGCAGAGGGAGCCCCTGCCAGAGGCGCATCAGATCTGCATGCCAGCTAGTCTGGTGCCACCAGCACCATTGGACCATGATGGCACTCAACACATGGAAGAAATACGTACAGCAGCACCTGCTTTGGCCAAGGTTGAACTAAGGCTTCCATGCCCTGGGAGCCTGCCTTATTGAGGCAGCTGAAGAACCTTGGCATTGGACAGTGTCACCATGAGATCCATCTCAGGGCAAACCCTCCTGTTAAGGATTCTCTCGAAAGCCAGCTGGCTCAACTCCCACTCTCCAGGATCAAGAGATTGGTGACTGTGATTGTCCTCTTTCGCAATATGCTGTGCCGAGAGGGCCAGGAGATTCCAAACCTCCCAGGTGAACAGGAGGGACATTTCCTAGGAGAACCTGGAACTCTTCGTTCCCCCTTGATGATTGACATAAGCCACCGCAGCATTGTCCAAGAAGATAAAAAAAAATATAGTTTGAAGCAGAGCGGTTTGTAACAGGTTTTCTATAATGCTTTATCCTATGGCCAAGATGGTTTACACTGAAACAAAATTTGATACATTGTAACAGGGCAATGAACTTGGAGAGGTGTTAATATAAGGGGAGAACAATGCTTATGGGGGTATGTTTGTTTCTCTTGAATAATATCATCTGGTCGATTCCTACAGCATCCTACTGACCCATAACTAGTCTTCCATTTGTGGCCAAGATATTGGAAAAAATCGTACTCCACCAGCTGCAAGACCACATTGACACACACTCCCCTCTCGACTCCCAACAATTTGTCTTTAAACCCTACCATGGAGTAGAATACCTCACAACAGCACTCCTAAACAACTTAATAACAGGCACAGACAGACCACACACTGGTTACTTGTAATCTCCAGGAACAAGCAGGAATGTAGTCTTCACATATGGATATCGTCGGTACCGACGGAGCCTGCGTGGGAACGCTCCCCACCGTCCAATAGGAACACTTTTGGGAGCATCCCTCAGCACATGCGTGCTGCCTTCCCACCTTTCCAACTGTCCCTCTTCAGTTCTTTGTTTTCCACGGAGCCGACAGGACACATACCCTGTCACCACAGAAAATTTCTTCTTTAAACTTGTTTTCTTGTGGTCGCACCTGCCTCCGCAAGACATCTACCGGTACCGCCGGTTCTTTCTTTCTTCTTTAAAAAAAAAAAATATATATCTTTTTGAACTGTTTCTCTTCAGAAACTTTTTCTTTTGGTGCTAGGCCCCATTTTTCCCAAAAGATGGAAAAACCAGCTAGTGGTTTTAAAAAATGTACTAAATGTGGCAGTACCATCTCAGTCACTGACACCCATGACTGGTGTCTAAAATGTTTAGGCCCTGACCATTCTCCATCTGAGTGTTCCTCCTGTATGGGGATGACTAAAAGAGGAAGACAGAACCGAGCTGCAAAGCTCAGTACCCTCTTTTCTTCGGATACCAGGTCCATTGCATCAATGTCTTCAAGAGCCTCGCCTTCCTCTCATGGATCTCAGGTAACTAAACATAAGAGCCGGTCCTCAAAGAGCAGCTTGCCTTCAAAGCATTGAGAGGCCATTGGCATTGCCCTTGAGGAAACTACACCGGCAAAACAGCCCCGGCGGGAGGCTTCGGCCTCCAAAGCATCAACGGGGTTCCAGGATGTTCGAGGCTTCGACCTCGGCAGAACTACTGGTGCCATGCTCAGGGGTTCCGGCCGCTTTTACCGGTACCGATACCCAGGCATCAGCAGCGTCGATAGACCAGAGATTCCTCGCTATTGAACGCAGTCTTGCAGCTCTCCTCACAGCTGCGGTACCGTTGACACCAGTGGTTCAACGGGCACCGGTACTGAACCAGTACCAGCACCGATGCTGGTAGAGATACCGGTACCAGCACTGACGGTACCGGCCCCAGTGGGAATCCTTCCCATGCAGACTTTTTCTGGCATTGACAGATCGGTACCGGACCAATTCGGTACCGACTTCGATCGATACCGAGACCGTGCTTTGCATGAACATCGGGATCAGAGATTTATTTAATTTATTTAACATCTTTTATATACCGCTCTATTTATAATCAGCGCGGTTTACATAGAACAAGAAAACATCAGATAAGGTACATGTTATCTGTTTTTTTACATAGAACAAGGAACAAAAACTTGGATAACCGGGGAAATTATTTACAATGAATACAACACATTGGCTATTTACATATGAACGGAATAAAGCCTAAAAGAATTTTCATAGTATGAGAGAGGTGTGAAAAGTTATTGGGTTAGCAGAGGTGGCGTGTTAAGAACGGGAATGGTGCTATTTGAGTGATCTTGTGTTATTGTGTTTTCTGGGAAATATTTGATGAAAAGGTGATGCTTCAAGGCCTTTCTAAACTGGAAGAGGTCAGTGATGGTTCTAATTTGTGGTGGGAGGGTGTTCCATAGCTTTGGAGCACATAAACTGAAGGATCGGTTTACAGTTGCGGAGTTGTATCTTAAGGACTCTTTTGGAACTCTTAGCATGTTTAGTTCAGTGGTTCTTCTACTCCTGTTGGAAGGAATTGGTAGGATTAACTCCGAAAGTGAATGAGGAGCAAGCCCTTTTTGAGCTTTGAAGGCTAGAAGCAAGGTCTTGAAGGTAATTCTCGCTTGGATAGGGAGCCAGTGTAATTGTTTCAGGAGAGGTGTTACATGTTCTCTTTTTGGAACCCCGAAGAGTATTCTTGCTGCGCTGTTTAATGCTAGTTGAAGTGGGTTAAGGGTAGATTGGGGGAGCCCCTGTAATATACAGTTTGCGAAGTCAAAGTGCGGTATAACCAGAGCCTGGTAGACTGTACGGAAATCATCTGGATCAATCAGTTGGCGGAGGTGTCTGAGGGAGAGAATCTTAAAATAAATTGTCCTTACGGTGTTGGCTATGTGGGTCTTCATATCTAGATTCTGATCCAAGGTCACTCCAAGGTATCGGATGTGGGATTTTACTTGCAGCTTGGCATCTTGAACTTCAAGAAATGTGGGTGGTGTAAACTTAGGGTTCCTTGAGATGAAAAGAACCTCTGTTTTTTTGTTCTGGATTCTGAGATTTTGAGTCAGTAGCCAATCTGAGATGGCATTAAAACAGTTGGTTATGGGGGTGAGATTAATCTTATCTATGCAGAAAGGGATATATAGTAACACATCGTCAGCATATATCATGTAGTTGACATTGAAAGACTTGATAATGTTGCATAAGGGTTGCATGTAGATGTTGAATAATAGTGATGACAAAGAAGAACCTTGCGGGACTCCTTGTCCTTGGTGAAATGGATCTGATGTTTCGCCATTTGAGCGGACCTGCTGCCATCTTTCTGAGAGGTATGAGATGCACCATTCGAGGGCATTTCCACAAAGGCCCTTCTCTCTTAAGCGGGTAATGAGCAGATCGTGACAGACCGAGTCAAAAGCAGCCGCGATATCTAAGAAGATGAGGACAAAGCCCTGTTTGATGTTGTCGATACCAGAGTTTAAGCTGTTGAGAAGAGAGGTGAGGAGCGTTTCGACGCCGTGGAATTCCCTAAATCCATGTTGACAGGTATCCAAAGGCGCTTCAGTGTCGATATGATCTTGCAGTTGTCTGTAAGCTATTTTTTCAATTATTTTAGCAAGAGTGGGTATACTGGAGATAGGTCGGTAAGAGTCTGTTTTTTGTGGGTCTAACTTGAGGTTTTTTAGTAGAGGTCCGATGACTCTGATAATTCTGCCGGTACCAGAGTGTTTCTCCTGGAAGACTCCTCTTCTCCCCTACGCAGAATGTCTCCTCCGGAAGACATGTCTTTTAAGGATTTTATTCGTGATGTGTCCCGAGGCCTTTCAATCACGGTAGCTCCTGAAAAAGAACCTAGAGCAAAGGAATTGGAAATTCTCCAATACCCTAAGGCTCCCAAGGAAGCAGCCACTCTGCCCATTCATGAAATGCTTCATGATTTGATGCTCAGAATGTGGGAGACACCTTTGACCACATCTCCTCATTCTAGGAGACTCGATACCATGTATCGAGTTCCACCATGTCCTGGTTTTCAAAAGACTCGGCTGCCACACCATTCAATGGTAGTGGAGTCAGCCATGCGTAGGATGAAAAGTGCAGAGAGACATGCATCCAATCCTCCAGGTCGTGAATGCAGGACTCTTGACACTTTTGGCGTCAAACTTTTCAGGCTTCCATGCTTTCAGCTAGGATCAGCTCATATATTTTATATATGGGAATGTTCCTCAAAGAGGTCACAGGAGATTTGGAGCTTATGAGCCCCCTTCTCCCTGAGGACAAACGACAGGACTTTCTCATTCTGGTCAAGCATGCTCAAGATGTCTCCAAGTTTGTAAACTGTGCAGCCTTTGACTGCTTTGAATGCATCAGCAGAACCTCTGCTATTGCTATTGCTATTGGTGCACGTCAGATTGCCTGGCTTCAGGCATCAGACTTGGAGATTTGGATACAGGATAAATTGGGAAACATCCCTTGCACAGGAGAAAACCTCTTTGGCAAGAATTGGCAGGAGAAGGCTAATGAGATAGATACTGACAATCTCACTTAGACAGACCTGTCAAAATCTACAGCCACTCCAGCCAAAAAGAAACCCTATTAGAAAACATTTTTCAGCAAAAAGAGGAAGTTTTATCCATCCTATACCCAGCAAGGGCAAGCTCAGGGTCAAGTTGCCCAGAACAGTCAACAACAACAATAATCCAGACAAAAGAAGCCAAAAAGGTCTTAGAGCTCAACCAGCTCCAGAGGCCCAGCCCCCTCAAGGGCTTTGACTCCTTCATAGAGAACTTAGCCTTCCTGCCTCTGAAGGGGCCAGAACCCCTAAACATTCCAGGCAGGTTGTGTCATTTTGCCAACAGATGGCACCAAATAACAGAAAACTGGACTCTGTCCATTGTGGGAGAGGGGTACAAGCTTCATTTTCACAGTATGCCCCCTCCTAGAGTTCAATTCCCAAACCTCTACAGGTAGTCTACTAGATCAAGAGGTCTCAACACTCCTTGCTCAAGGAGCAATAGAGGAGGTGCCCATTCTTCAGCAGGGTGCAGGGTTCTACTCCCCCTATTTTCTTATTCCAAAGAAAACAGGAGGACACAGACCCATTCTAGACCTCAGAGAATTGAACAAATATCTGTTCCGAGAAAAGTTCAAAATGATTTCTCTGGGAACTCTTCTGCCATACCTTCAAAGTCAGGATTGGCTTTGCATATACTCACATTCTGATCCATCCAGATCACAGGAAATTCTTAAGATTCCTTTTCAAGGGAAAACATTTCCAATATAGGGTTCTTTCCTTTGGTCTGGCTTCGGCACTAAGAGTATTCACGAAATGCATGGCAGTAGTAGCTGCATTTCTGCGAACCCTGGGAATATTTGTCTTCCCTTACTTGGACGACTGGCTCATTCGAGCCCCCACGGTTCCAGAAGCCAGATCTGCACTGTCTCGCACAATGCGAATCCTTCAATACTTGGGATTGGTCATAAACCTCCCAAAATCCCAACTTGCTCTGTCTCGGTCCCTGGAGTTCATAGGAGCTTGTCTAGATACCAGACAGTCAAGGGCTTTTCTCCCACAACCCCACTGTCTTTGTATAATGCAGCTAGCTTCTCAAGCAGCGGTGAAGTCCTCCCTAACTGCTCGAACTACTACAACTATTGGGACATATGGCATCCACGGTTCATGTGGTTCCCTACGCTCGCCTTCATATGCGAGCAGCCCAGTGGACCCTATCCACACAGTGGACACAGGCCACAGGACGTCTGTCGGACAAGATATCAAACTCACAATGACTGATCTTGTCCCTACAATGGTGGCAATCACTGGAAAATCGTCTAGTGGGGTCTCCTTTCCAGCAACCCCTATTCCAGGCCACCCTAACAACAGATGCATTACAGGTGGGATGGGGAGCACACCTGCATTATCTCTCTACCCAGGGTACCTGGACTTTCACAGGAGGCTTGTCTTCACATAAACCTCCTGGAACTCAGAGCAATCTATCTAGCTCTTCGAGTATTCCATGCCCAGCTCAGCTACAAGACAGTCCTAGTCCAAACGGACAATCAAGTAGCTATGTTCTACGTGAACAAGCAGGGCGGAACAGGCTCTCTGTCGTTATGCAACAAAGCTTTACAACTATGGGCCCTCACCAGAGAGCATCAAATTCACCTTCTCGTGGTATATCTTCCAGGCATTCAAAACCTTTGGGCAGACAAACTCAGCCGAGTACTGCTGCCTCACGAATGGTCTCTCCACCTAGACCAGATGGCCAAGATATTTCAGATCTGGGGAACCCCAGACATAGACCTATTTGCAAGTCCACTGAATGCCAAAGTTCCCCGGTTCTGTTCCAGGATTCCGGCTCAAAATTGCCAGGCAAGGGAAGCCTTCCTTCTTCACTGGGGTCACAACTTCCTCTATGCCTTCCCACCCATTCCCCTCATCCCCAAAACACTCTTCAAGCTTCAGAGAGACAGAGGTCGTATGAGCCTCATAGCGCCACGGTGGCCACGCCAAACGTGGTATCCCTTGCTTCTACATCTCTCTCAAGCTGCACCTCTGCAGTTAGGGTGTGCTCCAGATCTTCTCTCCCAAGAGAACGGGATGCTATGGCACCTGAATCCCCAGTCCCTTCATCTCAGGGCCTGGTTGCTGAAAGCTTAGACCTTCAGGATCTTAACCTTTCCCAATAGGTAAAGGATATCCTTCAGGCTTCTAGAAAACCTTCCACAAGATGCTCTTACGCCTTCAAGTGGAAACGTTTTACTATATGGTGTTCACAGAAGGGGTTAAACCCCCTTATGATACCTTTGGATTCGATACTAGAGTATCTACTTCATTTATCAAATTCTGGTCTAAAGACCAATTCAGTAAGAGTCCATCTTAGTGCAATTGCAGCTTCCTATAAGCCTCTAAATGGACAGCCAATTTCCTCTCATCCACTCATAAAAAGATTTATGAGAGGTCTTCTATTAACAAAGCCTCCCATCAGGCCACCACCGGTGGCATGGGATTTAAACCTAGTTCTCGGGCAGCTCATGAAACCATCTTTTGAACCTTTAGCCACTACAACCCTAAAGCTTTTGTCCTGGAAGGTCATCTTCCTAATTGCAATCACCTCTACACGTCGCATTAGTGAATTGCAAACTTTAGTGGCTGATCCTCCTTATACCAGGTTTCACCATGATAAGGTTGTTCTTAGAACTCAGCCACACTTTATGCCAAAGGTGGTTTCGCCTTTTAATTTAAATCAATTTGTCTTCCTGTATTCTTTCCGAGGCCTCATGCCTCTAATGCAGAAAGGAACCTTCATACTTTGGATTGTAAAAGAGCCTTGGCTTTTTACCTACAAAGAACACAGCAACATAGAAAGTCTTCTCAACTTTTTATTGCTTTTGATTCTAGTCATTTGGGACTTCCAGTCTCCAAGAGAACTCTGTCCAAATGGATTGCACAATGTATATCCTTTGCTTATGAGAGTAAGAGTCTTCCTCTTCAAGGCCATGTCACAGCTCATAATGTTAGAGCCATGGCAGCCTCTATGGCTAACCTTCACTCTGTGTCTATTGATGACATTTGTCGAGCAGCCACCTGGGCTTTGGTACACACCTTTACAGCCCACTACTGCCTAGATAAAGCCTCCAGTCGGGATGCCGCCTTTGGCCAAGATATTCTTCAAAATCTCTTCCAGACGTAATTCAACTCCTACCCACCGACCCTGGTGGGATGCCAGAGATCCATGGGAGGAAGCATGGCCCACCTTACTTGGGTGGCAGCTTCCTGGGACTATCTCCCTGACATCTTCAGCTAGGGAGTCCCCATATGTGAAGACTACATTCCAGCTTGTTCCTGGAGAGATAGCGTAGTTACTCACCTGTAACAGGTGATCTCCGGGAACAGCAGGAATTTAGTCTTCACAACCCACCCACCTCCCCTAGGAGTTGTCTCTCTATCTCTTTCCTCTCTTCCTCTATCCTTTCACTCAGCTACAAACTTAACTGAAGAGAGACAGTTGGAAAGGCAGCGCGCATGTGCTGAGGGATGCTCCCAAAAGCGTTCCTATTGGACGCTGGGGAGCGTTCCCGCGCAGGCTCGGTCGGTACCGACGATACCCATATGTGAAGACTAAATTCCTGCTGTTCCCGGAGATACACCTGTTACAGATGAGTAACTACGCTTTCCTTGACATCAAGGAGGTTGCAAAAAGGAAGTGCCTCGGGCGCCAGATGACCAGGATGTTTCTGAAACAAACAGATAATGGAGAATCATCCTGGTCATCTGGCGCCCAAGACACTTCCTTTTTGCAACCTCCTCCTTGCTGGTCTCTCTCTAAATCATCTCTCTCCCCTTCAATCTGTTCAAAACTCAGCTGCGTGGCTAATCTCCTGCCAGCCTCAGTATTCTCATATAACTCCTCTTCTCAAATCGTCTCAGTGGCTCCCTATCTGTTTTTGTATCCAGTGTAAACATCTCCTACTGACCTGTAAGTGCACTCATTCTGCTGCTCTTCACTACCTTTCCTCTCTTATCTCTTCCGACACCCTTCCTCAAGAACTCTGCTCTTCTGGCAGATCACTTCCATCTGTGCCCTTCTCTTCTACTGCCAACTTCAGACTTCGATCCTTCCACCTTGCTGCTTCTTATGCCTGGAACAAACTACCGGAGTCTGTGCGTCAGGCTTCATCTCTGGCCCTTTTCAAATCCAGGCTGATAACTAACCTCTTCGAGGACACATTTGGATCCTGATCCACTTAGTCTCCTATGTGTTAGCTTACCATTCCCCTAAACAGGAGCAGCACCTGAGCCACTACACACCGCTGAAAGCCCCGATCGGCATCGCACAAGAGAACAGGAAACAGGACTCCTCCCCGCTCCCTTGCTCCTGGACACAATTTAAAAAGCTGCACCAATGGGAACAACGAAGGAGCAGCACCGGAGTCACTACATGCTGCTGAAAGCCCCAATTGGCGTCGCACATGGGAGCGGGAAGCAGGACTCCTCCCCACTCCCTTGTACAAGACCAATTAGAGCTATTGGACACATTTTTAAAAATCCACACCGACGGGAGCGCCCATGCCTGAGAGCCCTTTGGCGTGGCCCTTAGGCGGGGACCAATGGCAGGAGACCAACCCTGTCTCTATCCCCCCTCCTGGATGCCCCAATGGAGGAAACATCCAACCACCAATACAACGTCAACTTTCCGGACATAACTAGAGCAGCCACAGGCCCATGTCACCAAGCACAACCGCATTCCTGCTGCTCTATGTCTGAACAACGGATACAAACTACTGTAAGGACTCCCCAAGCGCATGGTACTGGATGGAACACACCTCCAACCCCAGTGATTCTGCAACATAAGGTAACACTGCAACATCAGCAGCTTGAGTCCTGCCATTGCATCTTCCACAAGGCAGGCAAGCCACTGCCAGCACCAGAATGCAAGCACATGACATCAAACTCAAACACTACCTCCTTCTGACACTCATCGTAATGTGCCTGGCAAACTCCTTGGGAACCAAGGCACATACAGTGCCAGCCCACCTGCCACCATTTTCATTTGCACAACCAACTGCTACCCTGATACACCAATGCCTGAGACGCATTGCATGCAGAGTACATAACCTAGCCCAGTTACCTTACATACATCTCCCTCAAACTGCACACATTAACCCCATCGTGGCCTCCACTATCAAATGCACATTAATCAATGCAAGATCTATCCAAAATAAACTAAACACCATCTATAACTATATACAAACCCACAAGATAGACATCATCTGTATCACAGAAACCTGGCTAACAGACACAGACCAAGTTATCCTGAACCAAATAACCCCACCTGAATAAGCAGCATTCAACTGTCCCCAAACACACAAGAGAGGAGGAGGGGGGTGTACTAATACTGGCCAGAAACTACTTCAGATTCAGGACCACCTCAACTATTGACTCAACAGAGATTAACACAATCATCGTCTCCAACAAATACCTGAATATATGCCTCACTTATAGGCCACCAAATGCCAAAACCAAGGAACTCTCCACCATCCTGGAGACAATCTGTGCATATGGTACAAAGCACAAACCACTTATCGCCCTCAGAGACTACAACCTGTGCTCCTCACCCAGCAAAGAAGCCAACACATTCCTTAAGGCAATGGATGCCCTCCAATACACCCAACTAGTCAATGCACCCACTCACCAGCATGGAATGAGATAGGATCGTCATCCAAAGCAACTCATGGAGCATGATCAGACATTAGCCCCAACAATTTGTCCTATGCCCTGGTCTGATCCCTACTCAATGTTTTCAATGCTCATCAGGAACCCCGACAACCATCAGGAACCATGGCACCCAAACAGAAAATTTAGAACCTTCGACAAGGAGGCATTCCTACAAGCGATAACCCCCAAACTACAACAAAACAGCCCCAATCTGGATAACTTCATCAAAAACAAACACCACAATCTTTACAGTTGCTTGAATCATGAGCCAAAAACACACGTGTCCACAAAAGAACCAATGTGTCATGGTAATCAAATAACGTCAGAGAAGCAAAAAGAGCATTGAGAAGACTTGAAAGGAAATGGGGACGTAATAAGACCCAGGACACACTTATATTCATGTTGCTTGGATCTACAGTATATTGTTTAACAACTTAATCAATGAGTGCAAACAACAATACTACACCAATACCATCATGAAGACAGCAAACAGACCTAGAGAGTTCTTCAGCATCGTACAGAAGCTCACCAAAGATACTACTCATTAGGAAACCCATCTCATAGACCCCCAAGAATTCACAAATTTCTTAATTGGCAAACACAACAACCTCACAATGCCAAGCTGCTACAGCAAACAGTCCAACGACCTTCGCACACAAGGAAACTTGGGATGACTTTACTATCCCCTCACTGTTACAGATTGATCACATCATAGACTCATTGAATGCTACAACTTCTACAACAGACCCCTGCCCTGTGGCATGGATGAAAGCCTCAAAAGGTTCAATTCAGCAAGAGTATGCAAGAAATGGTAGAGCTATCTTTACAACAGGGCTATATGCCACCCGCCCTCAAACAAGCCGCCATATGACCGGTCCTCATGAAAACCCTCGATCCAGCAGACCCAGAATTCTACCAACCAATCTCTAGCATGCCATTCATCGCAAAAATCATCAAAAAATCTGTACAAAAGCAGTTACAAGATCACATCGACCTAAATGCACCATTGGACATACATTGTGCTGTGGTTTAAACCTGTGCTAATGTCGAAACGCTGCTAACCTCCCTATTTGACAACCTCATAAGGGGCATCGATAATGCCAAAAAAGAATTCCTGTTAGTTTTCATGGACATATCAGCAGCCTTTGATACAGTTTCTCATACCATAATGATACGACTACCAGAAATCTGCCTACGCAGCAACACGATAAAATGGTTCAAATCATACTTCAACAACCGAACACAGCAAGTCAAATGCGGCAAAAACAAATCTACAAAGTTTGACATACAGCATGGCATCCCTCAAGGGTCCGTGTTGTCATCTATTCTCTTCAACATATACATACAACCATTTGCAACATCAAACACCATAAGATGCTTTACCACCTGTATGCGGATGATATTATGGTCTATACCTCATCAACTTACATGCACACAACCTGTCTCCCATAACCAAGTGTCTGGAAGACATGATCGCATGGCTCACCAACAACTCCCTCTCAGTGAATTGTAACAAGACGGAAGCGATGTTCATCACCAGAAGCACCACTTTTACTCCACCACAAACTATCAAAAGTTACAACAAACGCATATCGGTGAAAGAAGAAGTAAAGTACCTGGGTGTTACTTTGGATAAAAACCTAACTCTCCAGACCCACATTAACAAAACTGCCACAAAAGCGCACCTCAGACTGAAGCTCATCAAAAGGCTCAAACCCATCCACACCATGATCACTTCCGCTCGGTATGTCAAGCAATAATCACACCACAACTAGACTATGGTAACTCACTCTATCAAGGTCACCCTAAACAATCCTTCACCCTCTCCAACTGGTGCAGAACACGGCAGCTCGGATTATTACAAATACGTCAAGAAATGAACATATCACGCCAATTCTTCAACAGCTACACTGGTCGTCCATCCATTCACGCGCAAGATACAAAGCAACCATAATTATATTCAAAATCTTCCATAACATCTCAGCTGCTGCCCTTCAGAACATAGTAATCAAGGACTCCAGCACAAGGCCCAGGCAAAGCAGTATGGTAAATAAACTCATCACACCTGCTGAATATCAACGATCCAATCAATCCACAACCAGAAGAGCTCCTGCACTTTGGAACTCACTTCCGGACTTAATGAGACCCACGAGTGACGCTAAAGATTTTCAGAGGATGATCAAGACACTACTCTTCTCTGAGCACTACGGATCCTTCCAGAGCCTATAGCCAATCACAGTTAACCAATGCCTGCCCTAATTGCAAATTGTACATATTTGTATTCTTACTCCCTACCCCTCCACTTACTACTTAGAATGTACCTAACCATATCCTGTAAACCACTTTGATTGAAGGAAAAGGTGGTATATAAAACTAGATAGATAAATATATCTTTGTCCTCAACTGTTGTGTTGTCTCTCTAGACTAGATTATAAGTTCTGATGAGCAGGGACCATCTTTTACATGTGTCTGTACAGATGGTGGATGCTTGGAATGCCCTCTTGATGGAAGTGGTGGGGGCAAATACAGTGACAGGATTCAAAATGGTATGGGACAGACACAGTAGATCCCTTTTATAGCAACAGGATAAAATCAAAATAAACTTAACTGTCTCTGATACCTCAACAAGTAGAGGTGATCTGCACAGAGTGGTGGGTACACCCCTAAACAAAGGCATGGGGAGGGGTGACCTGCACGTAGTGGCGAACACACCTACTCTTGTCTTCTTGCTGGGCAGACCAGATGGACCATGCTGATCCTTAGCTGCCTTCAAATACTATGTCACTATGAAGAAACAGAAAAGAAATTCATGTCTACCAACTTCCAACAACCCCTTATGCAGTAATCAGAAAATAACTGTGCCTGGGCTTGGTGATTTTGCCTTTTTGTGTAAGGAGGCAGAAGGGGCAGCAAGTTCTCCTAGAAGGGCAACGCTTGCAGTCATTCAGGGCTTCCTTAGGCAAGACCTTCCATTCCACTAAGGTGTACTGGGGCAAGCCGCACTTACAGCATGTGCACCAAGAGCGCGGAACTACCACATGTTGTTGGCTAAGTCAGTGCTGAGATACTGCACATACCCATGCATGCAGGTAGCTCGCGTGGTCACGCACCAATACAGTGTAGGCCTATGCGCGCTGGAACAACACACAAGCAAGTGCCAATAGTACATGCTTACAGCGCAAGCACAAGACAGGAACCAGCAGGAAAAAGACCGCAAACCACCAACAGTTCTGCTTCTATACCCGACAACATCCCATTGAGCAGCAGAAGTTGGGGGCCCCCACAGACAACTTCACAAAGAAACACAGACGTGTAGATTTGGTACAGAGATAGGAATTTAGATCTGGTACTCGCCCCTGGGGAGCCAAGCAGCAACAGTGTTGGGCTCAGTGCTATTCCTCTGCAGCCATCCTGAAGCCACATACCTCTTGAAACCTTCATCCAATCTTCAGGGGAATGTTGGGGGAGGAGGATGGGGGGGGGGGGGCACTGAGGTTGTGCTAGGCTTGGAGTCTTGATCCAAAAAAATTTGGCTGTTCAACCAGACTTTAAGAGGATAAGGACAGGGAACTGAGCCAACACCCCTCTTCCTTGGCAAACTCAGGAGAGCAACAGTCTTAAGGGTGACCCACCAACTGGTGCCTCCCAAGTCAAGCTCAAGGGAGGAAGTCGCTCCCAAGAGCAGTTACTCACGAGCTAACATAATCGTTCCTCAAATTTTTCACAAAGCTGCTCAGATGTGTCCCCACTCTGCTGGAGACAGAACTTAAGAACATAAGTGATGCCATACTGGGTCAGACCAAGGGTCCATCAAGCCCAGTATCCTGTTTCTAACAGTGGCCATTCCAGGTATCAAGTACCTGTCAGGTTCTCAAAGGTATACATATTCCATGCTCTTGTCTCAGAGGTAAGCAGTGGATTTCTCCAGTCCTCTTTAATAATGATTTATGACTTTTTCTCAAGGAACTTGTCCAAACTTGCTTTGAGCCCAGCCACACTAACAGCTTTTACTTCATCCTCCAGTAATGAATTCTAGAGTTTGATTAGACACTGAGTGAAAAAATATTTTCTCCAGAAAAATACTGAATTGTATGCAATCTAGTTGCTTCAGCTATAGTATAGGATGAGGTCAATAGAAGACTCTGGATTTGCCTCTGTCTCCACATCTGCTGGTAGGGGGACACAACTCACTTGTCTGGATTGGTCTGGCAGGACAATATGGAATGACCCCGATGCATACTCCTGTCAAAACAAAGCCACTGTCAGGCCAAATCCATCTCCATCCTAACTTACAACAGGAATAACAAGATGTGAATGGAGTATGGAGAAATGACCCAAACATTTGCCAAGAACCTGTTTACTGTGCCTAAATATGATTACTGTAAAGAGGAGCTGTTCAATGGACTATAATATAAATGTTTTGGAAAATATGGACTTGGCAACAGAAATAGAGAAAGACTGATATAATTTTACAAGACCAAGGATTTAGTCATCATAAAACGGTGACTGTACACATGGACTTCACCCCAATGGATTGTATAAAAATCAAACTAACTACATCTATGGAAGCCAAAGATGGTAAAGATCAATAACATCAACAAAGACAAAACCTGGAGCTGACTGTGCTACAATCACCAACTATAGTATGCAAACTCAAGCTAAAGTTGAAAAAGAGCAAGCCACTCATGAATGTAGCAAAATATTTTTGAGAAGATACCACCGGAATTTAAAGACTGCCTGCGAAATCGATTTGGTGCTTTGGATACAAATGACAAAGCACCAGAAGAGTTACGTGATGATATCAAGAAAGTAATGCTTGAAGTACGTGAGAAGCCCCTATAAAAGGTGAAAAATCCAAAACCAGCCAAAATGGATGACTGAAGAAACTCTGAAACTTGCCCAGAAACACAGAGAAGCTAAAGCCAGAGGAGAAAGAGAGGCAATCACAGAACTCAGAGATTTCCAACACGCAGCAAGACGAGACAAGAAGTACCACAATGATGCATGCAAGGAAATAGAATCAGAAAGTATTAAAGTAAGAACAAGATCAGCTTTCCTAAAGCTATGAGAGTTAAAGAGAAAATTCCAGCCTCCAATTGGAATGTTACAAGATGCTCAAGGATCCACGTTGAATGATACTGAGAAAATCAAGAAAATGTGGAAAAAATATACAGAGTCATTATCATAAAGATCAAGTGGACCAACAGCCGTTTCAACCTGTACCTTATGATCTGGAACCATTGGTGATACAAGAAGAATTCAAAGCAGCATGGAAAGCCTTATCAAAGAACAAAGTACAGGGCATTGATGTCATTCCCATTAAAGTATTACAGCAATCGGATGCAGCTGTTACCATACTTACAAGGCTCTGCCAAGAAATTTGGAAGACAACATCATGGCCAACTGACTGGAAAAGATCTAAATTTATGCCAGTACTGAAGAAAAGTGATCCGACTGTGGAAATTATTGCACATTCGCTCTGATCCCATATGTCAGCAAGATTCTACTCAAGATCATTCAGCAGAGACTACAACCATACCTGGAACAAGAACTGCCTGAAGTGCAAGCAGGGTTGAGAAAAGGGTGAGGAATAAGAGACGACATTGCTGATGTGAGATGGATCCTTGAAAAGACAAAAGAAACAAAAAAAGGATATCTATATGTTTTTATTGACTACAGCAAGGCTTTTGACTGTGTAAGAAGAAAACAAGGAGGAAGGGTAACTCTATAACAAACCAAATCCACATAGCTAAAAAGCCCCACAAACGGAAATGAACCATAGGCGATTTATTTGGGACCTGTCTTGGCTGAGTTTCTGCAAATTGTGTCTGTATCAGTGACCTGTAAAATCAATAATAAAACATACAGACAAACAACAAAGTCACACAAAATAAGCATAAACAAATCTGATAGAAGGTAAAAAGACAACACATATCTTAAGCAATAAATAATATAAAAATGCATAGACTAAAAACACATAAAATAGGACATAATAGAATTATTAGATCATAAATATTATATAGAATATAGAACAATAATGTCATAGAAGGCCACATCAAATAAACATAAAACCTGTCCTTAAAAAAACAGAAGCCACATAAATAATGACTAAAGCAAATGGAGATGCAAATAGCAATAGCAATGACTCCAAACGTGTTCCCCATGACCCAAAAAATTGATAGAACACTGTGATACTGAAAACCAAAAAGGTGTAAAAAAATTAAATAAATGCAAAAAATGAAATAATAACAAACATATAAAATGTGAGAGATGTGTAAAAATATAAAACGACCAACCTCAATCGCGATCTCTATTAGTTATAAGAGTATGTGTGAGTATGTGTTATGTATATGCAAGCGTTACATCAACACTGTGTTTCAAAAACTTAATTACAAAACCCCCCCTAAAAAGATACCTGAAAAAAATCATATGGATTGTCCTAGGCAACAAAGGGAAGGGAGGGGAGACAAAAGTGATGAAAAGAAAGGGGGGGGGGGAAAGAGGAGAAAAGGAGAGGGGGAGGGAATAAAAGGAAGGAGAAAGAAAAGAGGGGGGGAGGAAAAGGGAAGGGAAGAGGAGGACGACAGCGGAGTTCAGGAAAGGATGAGGAAGAAGAGACATTATCACAGATGTGAGATGGATCCTTATAAGGACAAAAGAATACAAAAAGCATATCTATATGTGTTTTATTGACTACAGCAAGGCTTTTGACTGTTTAAACTATGAGAAACTCTGGGCCACATTAAGAAGTATGGATCTACCAGAACACCTAAAAGTTCTTTTGCACAACCTTTACATTGATCAAGAAGCAACAGTTTGAACGGAACAAGGAGAAACAGAATAGTTTAAAATCAGCAAAGCATACTTTCCCCCTACTTGTTTAATTTGTATGCAGAACAAATCAGAGAAGCAGGACTGTCTGAAGACAACAGAGGTGTGAAGATCAGTGGAAGACTCATCAACAATCTCGCTATGCTGATGATACCACATTACTGGCTGAAAGTGAAGACGATCTGAAACATTTGCTTCTCAAGATCAAGGAACATAGTCTTAAAATGGGCCTGCACCTCAATGTAAAGACAAAGATCATGACAACTGGCAAAATCAAAAAGTTCATCATTGATGGAGAAGAAATTGAAATCTTGAAGAACTTTAACCTACAGGGATCAATAATCAAGAAAGAAAACGACAAGCAGTCAAGAAATACGACGACATACTGCTCTTGGCAGAATGGCTATGAAAGACCTAGACAAGATTCTCGAGAGTAGAAATGTGTCTCTCCATACAAAGATTCAACTTGTCCAAGCCATGGTATTTTCAATAACATCATATGGATGTGAAATTTGGACAGTGAAAAAGATAGACAGGAAGAAAATCAATGCCTTTGAATTATGGTGCTGGCGGCGAATACTGTGTATACCATGGACTGCCCGAAGAGCAAACCAGTCAGTACTAGAGGAGATCAAACCTAAGCTTTCTTTAGAAACTAAGATGAGAAGACTTTGACTTTCATACTTTAGACAACATGCGAAGAGAGAGATCATTAGAGAAAGACATCATGCTCGGAAAGGTAGAAGGTCAACGCAAAAGAGGAAGGCCAGCAATGAGATGAATCGATACAATAACAGCAGCTATGGGTACCACTCTGTCAACAATGAGCTGCTTGACTGAAGACTGAACATAGTTTAGGACAACTATCCAGAGGATCGCCATGAGTCGACACCGACTCGACGATATGTAACAACAACACCAACAACAGAAATGTTTATGGCGGATACTATGTGAAACAGGCAAGAATTTTTTAGGAGAACAGGAAACAAGTACATGTATTTTCTAAACATGTTTTTTGCAATAAATGCACAGAATATTTACACCATTAATTTTTTTTTACTGCAGAATATTTTTTTAAAATAATAAGCTAAAACAAAATAAAGGAGTAAATAATTAAAATTGATTTCTGGCCCATTCCGATAGAAATAACCTATGATCTATCTCAACAAACTTAGAAATGACAATGAAACCCTAGAATGGAAAAATATGAATAGATGAAGAAAAAAGTCTAAAGCTGAGGATGCCATAAATCACATGTCCTAGAAGGAATTTTTAAGGGACTTAATCCCCCCCCCCCCCCCACTAAATGCAGACTTAGCAATCCAGGGGGCCGACATAATAAACAATGCTGAGCTCAGTGCACCATGTCCTAACGCACACATTGAGCAAAAGTGTTACTACCGATGCAGTAAACAAATAGCATGCAAATTATCAAGATATATGTAAAAATACACGATGACAGAAAAGAGCAAGCACGCCACCGCAGCCATCATTTCTGGAACAGACATTTTTTCTTTCTTCCTTTCAATGCTTGAATCAATCCTTGTTCAGTATTCAATACTTAGTAAGGTTTGGTTAAAGCAATGACAGGAAGAGAGAAAAAAGTCCAAGAAAAATTCCTGGTGGTCCAAGTTAGCCTTGAGGCTCTTCCACCCCCTGCCAAAACTAATCTTTGTTGGCCTAAGTGGATCCTGGACACTCCTCTCACTCACCTTGAGTTGGGAGGCAAGAATGATGCCCACACACTCCTGTCTCCAGTGCCACCATCTTGCAAGATGGCGGCACCTCTAGCAGTATGTTGTAATGTACGACTAAGGGTCAGCCTGCCAAATTTGTTAAGGGTCAAGTATCAAACTTTTGTGAGATGGCAGCACTGGAAGGCAAGAGTAAGGTGTGTGGGCGATAATACAGGGTCCACCAGGGATTGGTCTTGGCAATGGTACAGGAAATCAAAGATATCAAGCACCCCCAGACACCCCTATCAAGGAAATCAATAAATGTCAACTACCCCCAGAAACCTCTATAACAATCCAGGAAATCAATGAATATCAATTACCACCAGACATCCCTATACAAATGTAAGAAATCCAAGAATATCAACTACCTAGATTTTTCAAGTATCCTTGTAAATTAGGGTATTTAATATTTTTAAGCTCACTTGATTATTTTGAGCAGTTTTATCATAATAGGTTTTCTGTTATGACTCTACTGATTTTGTTGTAACAGTAATATAGCAGGATTCACAGCAATTACTGTAGGAGCTGACAAGTTTTTCAATAACATCATCTTCAAGCAAACATGACCTGAGAGAGCAGGGGCGGTGGTAGACCTCCCCCGTGAGAGTCCTTCTGTTTCTGCAAATCATCATCTACTTGCTACCAGCGTTTCTTTACGGCAACCAGTCTATTTCTGCATCCACCACAAAAAAACTCCAGTTTACATGTTAGACAAATAGATTTCCACTAAAAATAAAAATTTAAGATTGCGGCGCCTTTCCCCTTACTACCGCTCCCCTACTGGTATCCACCCAGTCCCCATTAGTATTGTGCACAAGCCTGTATATATGTAATTTTGTAACTTGTTATTCTTTAGTTCATACATGTTATGCTCTTTGTACTGTCGCGCGTTGCATCCCCTAGTGGCCAAAGGCGGTAAGGGCATGCTGTACGACATATTTATTTTTAAGGAGCGTAGGGTATTTTAAGGCCAAAATGGAGATTGGTCTTAGGTATTTCAGCTCCTTGTGAGAACTCAATAAGTAAGCCACGAGTGTAGGGAAACCAGGCTTTTATTTCCCCTCTGTGCAAGGGTTCATTAAGACACTAGAAATTAAAGAATGTCCTTTGTTCATAAAGGCTCCAGTAATAAGCAGGTAAAACCAATTGTTAATATCTTCACAATTAGTTGAAAGGTTAAAGGGAGGAATTCAATTCATTCCAGGGCAAAGCAATTAAACAAGACTTCGTCTTATTTACAGGGTGGCTATGGATTCTAGGCTAGAAGCCATACACAAACTACAATCCATAGCTTCTTCCTGAGGATTGGGAATAGGGTTTGCACTTTCTATTTCCATAAATTCTGCTTCACTACTTTCCCCCTCAGAGCACACGCTGTCCCTGGCAGTTACAGGTTTATATGGAATGTCTCTGGTATCTTGCCTCCAATAAAACTGTGCTTTAAAGTCTTTTGGTAGTTTTTCAAACCACTCTGGTTTCTTTCCTCTTCGTATAAAGTGAGCTTTAGCTTTATCAGTGCTTTTAGGAGTTAAGCTTTCATTAGCAGGAATAAAACTTTCATACCTTGAGGTTTCTGTAGCTTGAAGCTCTGGAGCCTTCTCTCTCATGAACGTCTCTGTGACAACAGGTTTTCTGTCGGTAGCTTCTGGGCAGTGCTGGACTTCCGGAAAGCTTAGTAAAACCTGGTGCGGATTCTCCAGCTCTATGCTTCAGTGACACAGTAGCTTTGTTAGAAACTCCTTTTCTTCGGGTACCTGGTAAAGCTTGTTCAGCATACTCCAATGCCTGCAGCATACTCCAATGCCTGCAGGCTTTCCTCCAAACCTGGCTCTCCATGTATGTCTTTCAGCTTTGGACTCAGGAACGTTGTTTAAGCAGGGAGTGGCATACCCTCCAGCCTGACTGCTTTCTTTAGCAGGCTCCCTCTGAACAGCGGCTCTCGTAGCTTGGCCCCTCTGAACTCTACCTCTGTGAATTCTGTCCTTTTGGGCTTGCTCAAGGAGGATTCCTTCTTTCAGGTCTCTCCTTCCTTCTTCAGCCGTAATCCTTGTTCCTTCTCCTTCTGCGTCTGTGTCTGCTTCTGTGTCTGTGTCTGCCTTGCTAGCATTAAGCTTCTGTTTATAAAGGGATCTTCCCTTTGAATTTCCCGGGCTCATTTCCAGGTGCCACTGGTTAGATCTCCTAGCCTCATTAACTTCTGTAGAATCACTCCTGTGCCCTCTAGCTGTGCTTTGAGGTAACTGCACACCTAGAGCTCTGTGAAAAACAGAGTTTCTTTTCAACTCTGCATCTTTATTGGCACCAGCCTCATGACAGTACTCAATGTTCAGTTCAACTTCGCTCATGAGCGTTACGCGTTCCAGTGTTTGCTAGTTCTTTGTAAACCGCCTAGACTTTTAAATTAGGCGGTATAAAAACACAAATAAATAGTTGCACTACTCTAAAGAACGATCAAGAAGTTATTTCCCCAACTTATCTACATAATCCTTCAGACACCGAGATTTAAAAATTACAATTCCAAAAGTTAGATGACTCGGAATATCTAACATCTGCTGAAGACATTTCCACACTTGCAAATAGAAGGTAGAGATGACTCTGCATTCAAAATTCCTAGGAGACACAGGGTCGACATAAATTGGTGCTAAGTAGACCATTCTCTAAAGCTTCCAGGGAGTCCAGCCAGCGCTGTGAGCTAAGGAGTACATGGACTGCAGAATGTCTGCGGTGGAGGAGAAGGACCTATTTACTTTCGACCAAAACTCATTCCAATTCCCTGTCTCTTCTCCAAGTTCTGTATCTTCCAGCCAGACCGCTTCTAGCTCCTAACTGGACAGGTGTTAAGTGGATCTCACCTCTGAAGTTATAGTATTTTACATTAGTAAATTTGCAGCCTGACTCCACTCTGCGCAACTCCACCTCTGTGCATACCCAACAGAAAGTACCCACCATCAGGACTTCTGTGTGTGCTTACAGAATAGCGACCGCCTAAAATATGCATGCAAGGACCCAGTCACACATATAAGCTCTTGAAAATAGCTGACTTAGACACATAAATGAAACGTATCTTTACACAGCGCCTTATTAAAATCAGCCCCTATATGTGTATTGTCGTTCTAAAATTTGGACTATATCTATATAAACCTTGAAGATCCGCTCATGCCACACCTCCCTCAAATCTGCGTCTCCTGACATCATACACATATAAGTGGCGACTTTTCTAATATTAATGCTTATGAGCGCATGCCGCCTAACCCTTTTAAAAATCGCCTACTTTTTATGTTATGTTTGCTGGAAAGCAATGAGCACAAATGCTCGAAGCTTATCCAATAAAGTTCCAGACCTGGAAGCCCTAATGATGGAAATGGACTTGGACATTGCGGCCATTACAGAAACATGGTTTAATGAATCGCATGATTGGGATAAAGCCATAGCTGACTATAATCTATTCAGAAGAGACAGAGAAAATGGAAAAGGGGGAGGAGGAGCCTTGTATGTCAAAAGCAATATTAAAAGCTACTGAAATGCAGGGAGCATGGGGAAAAGAAGAAGCACTCTGGGTTGTGTTGGAAAGAGGAGATGGCACTGTCATCCATACTGATGTAGTCTACAGACCTCCAACTCAAATCGAAGAGTTAGATAATGAATTGATTATAGACATTGTCAAAATAGCCACAAAGGGGGAAGCGATCATATTGGGTGACTTTAATCTACCTGATGTGGATTGGATTACTCCTGCAAATCTGGAAAGAAGCAAAAAAAATTGTGGATGCATTACTTAGACAAATGGTGATAGAACCAACAAAGGAAAGCTCAGTGCTGGATTTAGTGCTCACCAACAGGATAGCATGTCGAATGTCTGGGTGGGTGCACCTGTGAGCAGCAGCGATCATCACACGGTGTGGTTTGAGATAAAAACCAAGATGCAGTCCAACTATAGCAAGCTCAAAGTCCTAAACTTCAAAAACACTGACTTCAATAAAATGGCCATGTACCTAAAGGAGGAGCTGACAGGATGGAAGGCGATAAGGGAAGTGAAATTGCAATGGGCTAAACTAAAGATGGCAATAAAAAGGGGCAACAGATAAATATGTAAGAAAAGTAAATAAAAACAAGAGGAGAAGGAAACCTATTTGGTTTTCCAAAGAGGTGGCTGCTCAAATAAAGGCAAAAAACACAGCTTTTGCAAAATTCAAAAGCTTGCAAACAGAGGAACACAGAAATGAATACAGGATCAAACTCAAAGAGACAAAAAGAGAAATAAGGATAGCAAAATCAAAGGCAGAGGAAAAGATGGCTAAAGATGTTAAGTGTGGCGACAAAACTTTCTTCAGGTATATTCGGGAAAGGAAGATCAGAGGTGGAATTGCAGGACTCAGAAATGCTGGGAACGGACTCGTGGAAAGGGACATTGGAAAAGCAGAATTGTTAAACAAATACTTCTGCTCTGTTTTTACGAAAGAAAATCCTGGAGAAGGACCAACTGTGACTACCAAATATAAAAATGGGAATGAAGTAGATACCACACCATTCACAGAAGATGATGTGTTAGAACAACTTGCGAAACTGAAAGTGGACAAGGCCATGGGACCGGATGGGATACATCCCAGGATACTGAAAGAGCTCAGAGAGGTTCTTGCAGGGCCATTAAATGATGTTTTCAACAGTTCCTTGGAAACAGGAGAAGTTCCTCAGGACTGGAGAATGGCTGATGTCGTACCTCTACACAAAAGTGGTGACAGGGAAGAAATGTCAAACTACAGGCCCGTGAGCCTTACCTCGGTGGCGGGAAATGTAATGGAGGCGCTCCTGAAAGAGCGAATAGTGAACTTTCTCACAACCAACAGGTTGCAAGATCTGAGGCAACATGGTTTTACCGAAGGACAATCTTGCTAAACAAATCTGAGTTCTTTTGACAAGGTAACCAGAGAACTAGATCAGGGGCATGCGATGGATGTCATCTACCTGGATTTCAGCAAAGCCTTTGATACTGTCCCTCATAGGAGGCTTATCAATAAACTCAGAAGTTTGGGGATGGGTCCCAAGGTGGTAAACTGGATCAGAAATTGGTTGACTGATAGATGACAGAAGGTAATGGTAAATGGAGCTCACTCGGAGAAAAGGAAGGTGATTAGCGGGGTGCCCCAGGGTTCGGTCCTGTGCCCAGCACTGTTCAATGTATTTGTGAGTGATATTGCTGAAAGACTGAATGGAAAGGTCTGTCTTTTTGCAGATGACATGAAAATTTGCAAGAGTGGACTCCCCCGAGGGAGTGCTTAACATGACAAAAGATCTACAAAAGCTGGAAGAATGGTCTAATGCTTGGCTATTAAGATTTAATGCAAAGAAGTGCAGAGTCATGCACTTAGGTAGCAGAAACCCAAGAGAAATGTACGCGATAGGGGGCGAGAGGTTGGTGTGCACGGATCAGGAGAAAGACCTTGGTGTGATTATTTCTGTAGATCTCAAGGTGGCAAAACAGTGCAACAAGGCGGTGGCAAAAGCCAGGAGGATGTTGGGCTGCATACGAAGAGGAATTACCAGCAGAAAGGAAAAGGTTCTAATGCCACTGTATAAGTCACTGGTGAGGCCTCACTTGGAATACTGTGTTCAGTTTTGGAGACCGTATTTTGCAAAGGATGTAAAAAGAATGGAAACTGTTCAGAGGAAGGCGACCAAAATGATTTGGAGCCTGCGTCAGAAGCCTTATGAGAAGAGACTTTAAGACCTAAATATGTACTGTCACGCCCTTAGCCCCTTACAGACAGTATGGAGGGGCGTGCTTGTCATAGGAGAGATTCACCAATTTAGCCTTTACCTGACTGGCTGCCTTTTAATGCCTCATGGGAAAGGTAGTTCGGTCAGATGATACTTTGCTTCAGGTAAAAAAAAGACATTTGTAGTTGGCTTGAGTGGTAAGGCTTTGACAGATATTTATTTATGAGATAAACGCAAGGTTCACAAAATAACACCTTTCGATTGCTTCTCCAGGATTCTTTCAAAATACATCAGGATATAACTGAACTCAAAACAAAACAGCTTATAATGTTCTTCAGCATAAAGAAAAGTCCTTTCAACAGCCAATGCTATCAGATATGTCTAGCAGTGCTGTTTTAAAACAAACAGAAACAGCTTTTCCTAAACTAGGTTTCTTTTCTCTCAGTCCAGAACACTTCCCGGCTGTTTGTCTCCTTAGGCACAGGAAAACTTTCAACAAGAAGTTAAACTCTTTATAGGCAAACAATTCTCTGTGCAAGGTTTTTTTAGGAATAGTGAAAACAAAATCAAAGCTTTTCTTACTTTCACCGTCAGCACGGCTTCAGGCTGTGTACTGCACTGGCTAGCAGCTGTTTAACAAGTTTTAATTAGAAAGTTTCAGCTTGCTCAGCTAAAAAGGTATTTCTCCTTTAACACAGGACTTTCACAAGTTATCTACAGGCTCTCAGGGATACCGGACTCTGGAGGTTTTCCTTACGGTTGACTCCCTTCCAAACCCTCTGTATTTGAAGATTGGCATAAAGAGTAATCCATGTATGAATCTTCTTCTTCTACAGCTAGGTCTTGTTCACCCAGTTGCATTGGCTCTACCTTTGTATCTGGCTCAGAGGGCTTAGCTGACTACCTCCCGTAAGGGCAAAAGCTGTCTCTTGCAATTCTGTGGTGCTCCAAATTAGACAAGCTTCTAATGCTCCTACCTGGGTCAAGGCTTGTATCAGCTTCTCCTCTCATGCTCTGGCCACCATTCACCTGAGCTTCCTCGTCCTGTCCTCCAACTTGTGTTCCTTGTTCCTGCTGTTCTTACTGTTCCAGTTCCATTCCTCTTCCAGTAAGCATTCCTACTCCTCTCTCTCTCTGGATAATCTGACCTAGACTTAAACAGGCTCCAGCCCCACCCCTTCTCCTCTCAGGTGTTGGAGATCAAACTGCCTCGTGGCAGCTGAGTAATTGGGGAATTCAGTGACGTAAGGGTTCCTTACCCTGGGCCTGAATTCCCTCTCCTTTTCTCCACTAGGGGCATTCTGCAACCTATTGCAGCTAGGAATTACCTGCTTTCTAGGTGTAAATGGAGTTTTGTGTCTCTGACCTTGTAAAATAGGTCCTTTGATAAGGGTGAATTCCTTCTCTTTATCCCTATCTCCTGGGTCATGATAAGCTTCCTTATCACAGTACACTTTGGAGGAGAGGAGGGATAGGGGACATTAAGATTCAGACCTTTAAATACTTAAGGAGAAATAATGAACAAACAAACCTCTTCCAGAGACGGGGAAGCTGTAAAACTAGAGGGCATAACATGAAGTTGCAAGGTGGAAAATTGAAAGGCAATATCAGGAAATACTTTTTCACTGAGAGGGTGGTGGATGCTTGGAATGCCCTCCTGATGAAAGTGGTGGGGGCAAATACGGTGACAGAATTCAAAATGGCATGGGACAGACACAGCGAACACACAATCTCACTGCCAAAGGGTAATTCTAGAAATATCCACACAAAACAAATACCCTTTATAGCACCAAGAATACAAATACTAAAACATTCACAAACCTAACTGCAAAAAATTATTCAAATTACATTAGGGTTTTGTCTGATCAAACTCTGCGTATGGCTTACAGTAGAGGTAGGAATCTACGTGATCAATTATGTTCTGCAGTTCCAAGACAGATCGATTCCTCTGTACATACCCATAGTAAATGTGGACGTTGTCTTTTTTGCAACATGATGGTGAGTCAACTGTGTTCTAAATTTGCTAATAGACGTTGCAAATTGAAACAACATATGAACTGCAGTGCTTCATTTGTGATTTATGCTTTATGGTGTCCTTGCCCATTGCTGTATATCGGAAAAACCACACGTCCCTTGCGCACCAGATTAGCAGAGCATAAGTACAGTATTGCTAAGGCAAAAATTGAAACTCCAATCTCCAGGAACAAGCAGGAATAAGTCCTCACATATGGGTACGTCGGTACCGACGGAGCCCGAGCGGGAAAGCTCCCCAGCTTCCCAGAAGGAAAGCTTTTGGTGCCTCCCACTGCGCATGCGCGCTGCCTTCCCGCCTTCCTGACCAACTCTCCTCAGTTCTTCTTTTTCCGCGGAGCCAGCAGGTCGTGTTCCTGTCACCGCTGAAGAAGTTGTTATTTTAATTTATTTCTTTGGCCGCGTGTCTGCCTTCCCCGATTCCAGACCGGTAACCGCCGGTCTTTTTTTACCTTAATTTAAAAAAAAAAAAAAATCTTTTTTTCCCTCACTTGGTGTGTTAGTTCTGTGAGGCCTTTTGGCCTTCACTAATTCTCCCTCATGGAGAAACAAGCCTCTGGGTTTAAAAAATGCACCAAGTGCAGCGGTACTATTTCAGTCACAGACACCCATGAATGGTGTCTTAAATGTTTGGGGCCTGACCATTCCATTCCGGATTGCCCATCCTGTTCTTTGATGTCTAAACGTGGCTTACAGAACCGGGCAGCCAAGTTTCACATGCTGTTTTCTACAGATACTCCAGCATCGACATCTTCCAGGTCTTCCTCTCCTGATGGATCTCAGGTAACCAAACATTCCTCTGGCAGGTCCTCAAAGGGCAAATCTCCCTCTAAGTATCGAGATACCCCTGGGCTTGACCCTGAGGACCCTGCCCCAGCCAAACAACCCCGGCGGGAAGCTCCGGCTTCCAAAGCTCCTCCTATGGGGTTACAGGTTGACATCGATGGCACGGCCTCGACCGATCACCTGTTAGACTGTTCTGGGGTACCGGCTCAATCATCCGGTACCGACATCCAGACAGTTGTGGCGTCCATGGATCATACAGTTCAATCCATGCAGCAGGGCCATTTTGGCTTTTATTAAGGCTGCGACGTCCTCGGTACCGCACCCTGCGGTACCGACTCCGGTTCCGGTACCCATGCCTTCCACATCGTCCAGGATACCGATTCCGGTTCCCGGTTCAGGGGTTTTTCCCGATACCGATCCGGTTCCGGGTACCCCCGATGTCGATACCGGTCGATACGCTTATCGATTCCTGGAAGCAAACAGACGATACTTTGAGTCTTCTGATGATTCTGATTCATCAGATGACTCTGCTGAAGTATCCCTTACCCTGCCTGAGGAGCCCTCTTCTCCAAAGAGGAGAATGTCTCCTCCAGAGGATTTATCCTTTCAAGACTTCATCATTGAAGTAGCTAAATGTCTTTCTATTTCTGTATCCTCTGAAAAAGAACCTAGAGCGAAAAAGTTAGACATTTTAGGATACTCTAAGGTTCCCAAAGAGGCAGTCACCTTGCCCATCCATGAAATTCTTCAAGAACACATGATGGACTTATGGGAGACTCCTCTCACCCTATCTCCACATTCTCGTCGTCTGGACACCATGTATCGTGTCTCCCCTTCTCCTGGGTTTCAAAAAACTCAGCTCCCGCACCACTCCATCGTGGTGCAGTCAGCTATGAAAAGGATCAAGAGTACTAAAAGACACTCTTCTACTCCCCCAGGAAGAGAATGTAGGACTCTGGATGCTTTTGGAAGAAAAATCTTCCAAGCAAGTATGCTTATTGCCAGAATCAACGCTTACAGCCTCTATATGGGCATGTTTCTGAAGGAAATTGCATTAAAAATACGCCATTTCCTCCCCTTTATCCCAGAGGATAGAAAGGAGGAGTTCCTTCTTCTGCTGAAGCATACCCAAGATATTTCAAAGTTCTCCAACAGAGCAGCCTTTGACTCCTTTGAGGGTGCTAGCAGAGCCTCAGGTATTGCCATAGCGGCTCGCAGAATTGCTTGGCTCCAGGCCTCTAACCTTGAACCCTGGGTCCAGGATGGGTTGGGAAATTTGCCCTGTACAGGTGAGAATCTGTTTGGTAAGGAGTGGCAAATCAAAGCCACTCAAATGGATGCAGAAAATGCTGCTTTAGATAGACTTTCTAAGTCTACCTCTACCCCTGTCAAGAAGAAATCTTTCAAAAAGCCTTTCTACAAGAAGGCCAGATTTGCCACAAATACTGGCCAACAATCTTCTGCAGCTCGCTTTGCTCCTAAGCGTCAGCAGCCTAAACAGGCCAGGGCAAAACCTGCAGGGGCTGCTACAGCCCAATAGTCCCAACCCCCTCAGGGTTTTTGACTTAAAACTAGAAAACTTAACATTTCTGGCTCTAAAACATCCAGAACCTCTCACCATTCCAGGAAGGTTAACTCATTTTGCTCCCAGATGGGAGCAAATCACATCAGAGCAATGGACCCTCTCTATCATCAGAGAGGGCTACAAACTACATTTCTCCAACCTTCCTCCCCATACTATGGTGAGAAGTTTCAATTCTCCCCCATCTCTCCTAGACCTGTTGGGTCAGGAGGTGACCACTCTTCTCGCCCAAAAGGCAATAGAAGAGGTTCCTCTTCCTCAACAAGGGTCAGGTTTTTACTCCCCTTATTTTCTCATTCCCAAGAAAACAGGGGGGTACAGACCCATTCTGGATCTCAGAGAATTGAACAAATTTCTATACAGGGAGAAATTCAAGATGCTTTCTCTAGGCACTCTCCTTCCATACCTACATAGTCAGGACTGGCTTTGTTCTCTAGATCTCAAGGATGCGTACACACATATACTCATCCATCCATCCCACAGAAAATTCCTACGGTTTCAGTTCCAGGGAAAACATTTCCAATACAGAGTACTTCCCTTCGGTCTAGCCTCGGCTCCAAGGGTATTTACCAAATGCATGGCAATAGTAGCTGCATTCCTACGCGCCCTGGGAATTTTTGTCTTCCCATACCTGGACGACTGGCTCATCCGAGCTCCGTCTCAGTCCGAGGCTCAGACTTCCCTGGATCGCACCAGGCGAATTCTACAGTATCTGGGACTTGTGATCAATCTGCCAAAGTCCCAACTCACCCCTACTCAATCCCTAGAATTCATAGGGGCCTGCTTGGATACCACCACCGCAAGGGCCTATCTACCTCAGGCCCGTTGCCAACGTCTAGTGCACTTAGCCTCTCAGACTCAGTCCAGAAGCCACTTGACTGCCAGAGAGATGCTACAACTATTAGGCCACATGGCCTCCACAGTGCATGTAGTGCCTTATGCTCGCCTGCATATGAGAGCAGCTCAATGGACTTTATCCACCCAGTGGACTCAAGCATCAGGAGCTCTCTCAGACCAAATAGCAAACTCCAATCGTCTCTTTTGGTCTCTCCAATGGTGGATATCCACTCAAAATCTGTTGTTGGGGGCCCCCTTTCAACCATTGTTCCCCCCAAGCAACCCTCACAACAGATGCCTCCCAAACCGGTTGGGGGCTCATCTCCAAGATCTCTCCACTCAGGGCACTTGGTCTCCACAGGAGACCACCCTTCATATCAACCACTTGGAACTTCGAGCAATCTTTCTAGCTCTCAAAGTTTTTCATACCCTCCTCAGCAACATGACAGTCCTTATTCACACGGACAATCAAGTAGCCATGTTTTACATGAACAAACAAGGAGGGACTGGCTCTCTGTCGCTTTGCAACGAAGCTCTAAGATTATGGGCCTTCGCCAGAGAGCATCAAATCCATCTCCTGGCAGTATATCTTCCAGGAATCCAAAACTCTTGGGCAGACAGACTCAGTCGAGTTCTGCTTCCACACGAATGGTCCCTGCACATGGATCAGGTACTCAGAATCTTCCAGAAATGGGGAACCCCGGACATAGACCTCTTTGCAAGTCCGTGGAATGCCAAACTTCCCCGGTTCTGTTCCAGAATTCCGTGTCAGGGAGTTCAGACCAAGGATGCCTTCCTCCTGCATTGGGGTCAGGGTTTCCTGTATGCCTTTCCACGCATTCCTTTGATTCCCAAGACTCTGTTCAAACTTCAAAGGGATCAAGGGTCCATGATCCTCATAGCTCCACGCTGGCCACGCCAAGTGTGGTACCCTCTACTTCTGCATCTCTCCCAAGCCCCCTCCCTGGACTTGGGAGCGGCTCCAGACCTTCTGTCTCAAGAGGAGGGGACTTTGTGGCACCCAAACCCCAAGTCCCTTCACCTCAGAGCTTGGTTACTGAAGGCCTAGACCTTCAACACTTCAACCTTTCGCAGCAAGTGAAGGATATCCTACATGCCTCTAGGAAACCTTCCACTAGGCGCTCTTACGCTTTTAAATGGAAAAGATTTTCCATTTGGTGTGCTCAAAAGGGTCTTAACCCTCTGGCACTCCCATTGAATTCTCTTTTGGAATATCTCCTGCATCTCTCCAATGCAGGACTCAAAACGAATTCAGTAAGAGTCCATTTGAGTGCTATTGCGGCATCACTTAAGCCCATCAATGGACAACCTGTTTCCTCTCATCCTCTTATTGCAAGATTCATGAGAGGCTTAACTTTAACTAAACCTCCCATTCGACCGGTGGCATAGGACTTAAACTTGGTTCTTGGTCAGCTTATGAAGCCACCTTTTGAACCCTTAGCCACTACCTCCTTGAAATTTCTTTCCTGGAAGGTTATTTTCCTCATTGCAATCACTTCAGCTCGCCGCATCAGTGAACTGCAGGCCTTAGTGGCTAATCCGCCTTATACAAGGTTCCATCATGATAAGGTAGTCCTTAGGACAAATCCTCACTTTATGCCTAAAGTGGTCTCACCTTTTCATCTTAATCAAGAGGTATATTTACCTGTCTTTTTTCCAGCTCCTCATGCATCCACTGCAGAGAGGAACCTTCATACTCTAGACTGTAAAAGAGCTCTTGCCTTTTACCTCCACAGGACACAGCAACATCGAAAGTCTTCTCAACTTTTTGTTGCTTTCGATCCTTCTCATTTAGGACTTCCAGTCTCCAAAAGAACACTCTCCAATTGGATTGCTCAGTGTATCTCTTTTGCTTACCAGAGTAAGAACCTTTCTCTGGAGGGCCATGTCACCGCTCACAACGTGAGGGCCATGGCCATCTCTATGGCTCATCTAAACTCTGTGTCCATTGACCAGATCTGTCGAGCAGCCACCTGGGCCTCGGTTCATACCTTTACAGCCCATTACTGTTTGGACAAGGACTCCCGCCGGGATGCCTTGTTTGGTCAGGCTGTCCTCAGACACCTGTTCCATTCTTGAACAACTCCAGCCCACCTTCCCTGAATGGATGCCTGAGATCCATAGGAAGATGAACAACCTTTCAGGGTCTCATACCCTTCAGGGGATCTCCCGGGCATCTCAGCTAGGGAGTCCCCATATGTGAGGACTTATTCCTGCTTGTTCCTGGAGATAGCACAGTTACTTACCTGTAACAGGTGATCTCTGGGAACAGCAGGAATTAGTCCTCACAACCCGCCCACCTCCCCTAGGAGTTGTATCTCTCTCTCTCTTCCTTTCCTCTCTCTATATTGTCTCAGCTATAAACTCGAACTGAGGAGAGTTGGTCAGGAAGGCGGGAAGGCAGCGCGCATGTGCAGTGTGAGGCCCCAAAAGCTTTCCTTCTGGGAAGCTGGGGAGCTTTCCCGCTCGGGCTCCGTCAGTACCGACGTACCCATATGTGAGGACTAATTCCTGCTGTTCCCAGAGATCACCTGTTACAGGTAAGTAACTGTGCTTTAGTGCAACATTGTACAGTAGCGAATCATAAATTTGAAGAACTTCAATGTACTGTGGTGGAACAAGTTCTTCCTTGTACACGAAGAGGTGACAGAGGTCGTCTACTTCTTCAGAAAGAACAGGATTTATAATTTGAGAACTTTGGATCCTAATGGATTAAATGATAAAATTGAATGGACATTATTTTTTTGATTCAGCTTAGATATTTAGCTTGGATATTTTTTTGATTCAGCTCTGAAGCTTTGAAGTTCCTATCTGGTCTTTTTTAACTTCTTTTAGATTACTTTTCAGCTCTTCAATAGTTAAGTGCTTAGGTTTTGAGTGTGTTGTATAATAAAGCTGGTTTTGTAGCGAGATAACATCATTCTGTGTAAACGAATCAGCTTTTGCGCTTCTTCCTTAAAAGAGGTGTGACGTCAGACGCCTTTAGAATTGTTTGAGGTACTGGTGATGCCTGAAATAAATTGTAGAGAGTTGCTATATAAGTAATTCAATACCTGAATCCCTGACTAAGCTTGGTGGGGTGAAACAAAAGCTTTTGTAGGGTATAGGCATTTACATTTGTAAGAAGAAACAGAAGCAAATTGCTGTGAGCAGTTCAGGACTTCTATGGAGGCTGCGTAACTGCTGTTAAACTTTCAGATAAGTAATCCGATACTCTTTGAGTGGTGTGTGTTAACCCTTTCTGAACATATTTTGTTTCTCTTCAGGAAGTAAATCAGTTGTTGGAGACTTTCAACATCAGTTTGTGAAAGTAAAGAATGAATTAAGTAGTATATTAATTGTTGAAGATTTTCAACTTTAGTTTGTGAATGTGAAGAATAAATTGAGTAATTTTTTTTTAAATTGGTAGAATCCCTTAAAAGTACTTTTTTTGGATATAGATATTTATTAGGGTAATTGGTTTTGTGACATTTTGAAATTAAAAGGGTGAGACCTGTGATGTGCAGATTTATTGCTCAAACCTATGGTGATTCAGTTTGCCAGATGAAGGGAAAGAGCTTTCCTGAGGTCTTTTTATACCCTAATGTAATTTGAATAATTATTTGCAGTTAGGTTTGTGAATGTTTTAGTATTTGTATTCTTGGTGGTATAAAGGGTATTTGTTTTGTACAGACACAGTGGATCCATTTATAGCAACAGAATAAAATCAAAATAAACTGAACCATCTAACTTCTCAACAAATAGGGGTGTCCTGCATGGAGCGGTGGGTTCACCCCTAAACAGAGACATGGGGAGGGGTGGCCTGCATAGAGTGGCACCTACTCCGGCCATCTTACTGGGCAGACTAGATGGACTGGTCTTTTTCTGCCGTCATTTACTTGTTACTATGTTACTATGCTCGAGACGTTAGTTATTATGGTTCGATTTGAGACTCAAGATAATATCCTGAAGGTACTGACAAAATGAATCTTGTCAGCAAAAGTGGACAGGGAGGGGGGGGGGCATTTTCTGTGGCAGCTCCCTAACCTTTGCAATAGCCTCCCAAGAGAGAGAAGACTGCAGGGAGATTAGTTATGTTATCAAAGTACAGCACTAACCTGGTGGTTTTGTCAAGAAGGTACGTGAATTACATCATTGTATAGTTAGAGGTTGATGGGAGGCTGTTAGACAATACAGGTTGGTATGAACTTGCAGGTCAGTAGGTCTTTTACTATCTGTAATTTTGGGATTTTATATTGTTAGTTGTGATATCCTGTCTTGAGGCATTGTACTGTGTGTGTGTTTGGGAGGGAGGGAGGGAGGGAATAGGGGGTTATGCTTATATAATAGGGATCCAGGGCTGGGACTGGCCTTGTTTATATTACAGTGGCTTATTTATTTAATTTTATTTATTTAACATCTTTTATATACCGCGCTATTTGTTTTCAGTGCGGTTTACAAGTAACAGAAGCTGCACAATCAGAAGACACTGGTGTGCTTACATTATAACAGGAAACTTAAACTTGGAACAGCAGGGTTGTAAGGGTTGTAAGCATTAGTATTGTTTGGTTACACTGGGGTTTACTATTTTTGTAGTGTTAATTATATGTAATAAGAAATTTGTGTTAAGCCACTGTGGGCAGCTCAGAGTTAGGATTAATAAATTTAAATTGAAGCTAATTTCTTTTTAGGGATGAAAGACAGGAAATATTTACATGATTCTCCAAGATCTGGTGGAATTTTCATAAAATATTATAAAAATGTTAAATATTATAGATCGGGAAAGATAAGGACCAACCGACCCATCAAATCTGTCTAGTTATTCCAGTGCACACTGCTATGGATACATCCCATCTACCTACCACTGAAGCTTGACAGCTTGCAGGATCTCTCTCCTTATCCAAATCACTTTATTACAAATCTTGGTGATAAAGAGATGCTATGATCTAAATAGCTTCTGGATCAATTATCAATAAAGAACAACAAGCAGTCAAGAAATCCGATTGCTCGTAGCAGAATGGCTATGAAGGACCTAGACAAGATTCTCAAGAGCAGAGATGTCTCTCTCCATACAAAGATTCGACTCGTTCAAGCCATGGTATTTTCAATAATGTCATATGGATGTGAAAGTTGGACAGTAAAAATGATAGACAGAAGAAAATCGATGCCTTTGAATTATGGTGCTGACGGTGATACTGCGTATACCATGGACTACACGAAGACCAAACCTGTCAGTAATAGAGGAGATCAAACCTAAGCTTTCTTTAAAGCTCAGATGAGAAGACATTGACTTTCATACTTTTGACACATCATGCGAAGAGAGAGATCATTAGAGAAAGACATCATGCTTGGCAAGATAGAAGGTCAACGCAAAAGAGGAAGGCCAGCAATGAGATGGATCGATACAATAACAGCAGCTATGGGTACCAGTCTGTCAACAGTGAGCCGCCTGACTGAAGACCAAATGCAGTTTAGGACAACTATCTAAAGGGTCGACACCGACTTGATGGCACTTAACATCAACAAATAGCTTCCAAATTTAATGACCCTGGAAAGTCACAAATGACTTTCAGTAAATCCTCTCTTTAGTCTGTGAAAAATGCAGATAATGCAGTTCTTACCTAGGGACATCAGGATCTCGTAATTCTCCTTCATCACCTCACTGTAAAGCTCCTTCTGCCCTTCATTTAAATACTCCCATTCCTCCTGGGAGAAAGACACAGCAATGTCCTCAAAGGTTACCCGCACCTGAAACACAAACCAGAAACACACTCATGGGCACATTGAAGTGCTCAGAATGAATTAGATTTCAGCTGGTTTTATTCTCCTAACATTTTATCCTGGAAGGAGCTGCAACAGCAGGATTATATTTCAGTTAACCTTACAGTACTGGGGGACTCAGCAGGGCAAAGGTAGTTTTCTGGCTGTATGTAATTCACAGTCACATAAGACACTTTCATAAAGCAGCGTCATATTTCTGGAGACCTCCTAGTGCTGGGGCATAGCAAGGCAGGGGGAAGAGTTTCCTGGCTGTATTGGTCAGTGTTTGCAGAGAGAGCAGGAAGATGAGAGCAATCTCCTACCTGAACAGAAGCTCCTGCAGGCATTTTCCTCTCTGCTTTGCTGTTTGCAGGATTAGAAATGAATTGGGGGCTCTTTCTGTGACTGAGGGGGGGAGGGGAAAGAGGGAAGAAGCTGAGATTTGGGGCTGGAGGTTTCTGATAACTAGGTGCAGCCTTAAACTGCAAATTAAAACCTAAAAGAAAAGACTCTGCCTTCTGCTGGGCACCGACTGATGACATCACAAAGGGTTGGGCGGAGCTTCACACTGAACAATTCCGAGATCCAAGGGCAACAGGGAAGGAGCCTGGACTGGAACTTGTGTTGTGGAGAAGGGCAGGAGAATGGCGGCAGGCTTTTCTGCTCAGCAGGTAGGAGACTGGCAGGAGAGGCAGTGCCAGGCAATGCCATCCAGCCTCTGATGCACACACGGCGCATGGGGCAAGCAGAAGGAGAAATGAGCCTGACACTGCTCAATCCAGTCTTTGGGCTCCAGAAAAGAAAGTTCAGCGCTTTATTCCCTGCAGCTCCCGAGGCTTTTCTTCCTGATTCCCCTCCTCTCACACAACTGCTCCTCTGTCTTTCTTTTAAAGAGGCATCCGACAAGGCTCAGTTTTCCTGCAGAGCTGAAGTTGCTTCCTGTTCTTACTTCCGGGTTCCCTTTTGTCTTTCTGATTTTCTGTTTGCTATTTAAGAGGATCCCACCCCTTCCATCTGTCTTATTGTTTTTATGATGCCATTGTAAAGCATTCTGAATTATTTTTTTAATGGAAAAGATGTTATATAACATTTTATAAAATACCTTCATCTTCACTGATGATTTTACTATTCATTTTGATGAAATCGATAGGGGTGGTTTGGTTGAAGATTTTTGTAAATGCTACTGCATCTGCAAATTATCTGCTGTGATGAAATGATCAATCCAAGAGTTAAATTTGATTCCCAGTTAAATTTGTCCTCCCAAATCAGTTGTGTTGCTGGGTTGTGTTTCAGCCAGCTTCAGCTGTGATTCATCGACCCGAAACCACTGCTCTCAGCAAATAACTTGAACATGTTAATACATGCTTGTATTACAAGTAGACTGGATTCCTGTAGTTCACCTTATTGTGGCCTCTCTCAGGTACATTTGAAAGAATGACGCTGCAACAAAATAGTAGCTGGGACACAAAGGTACGATCTTATAACACCTATTTTAGAAAAACTGCATTGGCTGCCAGTGGCAAAAAAAAGACTGAATTCAAATTATGTTGCATCTATAAGATCTTTTATATAGGATTGCCAATTTTCTTGTCTAAGAAACTTAAGGGTATATTCCTTCAGCAACTGCAGTAACAGTTTTTGAGAAGACCTCAGTTTTCATTTTATTTATTTACATTCTCTTATATACCATGCTATTCTGCATCAGTGTGGTTTACATTGAACAGGGCATTATAACTTGGAGATAACTATTTTACAGGGAACATGGGCTATGGAGGGTTACGTGGCTTGCCCAAGACCACAAGGAGCACCTGTGGGACTAGAAACCCCAGTCCTTCCGGCCCAAGGTTGCTGTCCTCTAGTGGGATTTGAACCCCCGACCTTCTGGCCTGAAGTACCTTGCCCCAACCACTAGGCTACTCCACCACACTAGTTGGTGTGAATTTTCCTCAAATTCATTTGGTAACCACTAGAAATGGAGTACATATTTATGAAATCAAATACCCCAGGAGCAAAGGGAAATCGGTGCTTCCAAATACGTCCTGCTAGACCAGTCCAGACTAGTGGGTTGGGTCCCCCTGCTAGCAGATGGTGAGACAGAGAAAAATTCCTGAAGCTTTGTGACATCACCCTTGGTATATAAACCCATCCCCCAAGGGGAGCTTCAGTATTTTCTCAGTCTCAGCAGATGGTGTACTTCTCCTAGCTCCTGGGGTTCCCTGAGAAGAGATTTGGTGTCAGTGTAGCTATCTTTGGCAGTTGTGCACACTGGTGCCCCTTCTTTGCCAACAGTTTTCCTTTCTACACTTCCCAGAGCCGCTCCTGGTCAAGAGGACCAGTAAAGCACCTCTGAAGGGAACTGCTCCTGTCGTTGTTCTGCAAACAAGATTTCTATCAGCTAAGTTGGCAGTCACCTTTTGTTTTTTCTAACTCTTTAAAGTTTGTTTAAAAAAACAAAAAAAAAAACCACCTTATTTTTCTTCTCCTGACCCTTCCTCTGTTTTTCCCTCCTTTGAGAGCAGTGGTGCTTATTTTATTTTGTAGTTCTCTTTTAAAGCAGCATCCCATTTTTTTTTTTGGCGGTATCTTGTTCTTCTGACCCCGTGCGCCTCCCTTCTTTTTTCGGTGTGCTCCGTTTTCTGCAGTTGCCTTTTTGCTGCTTCTCTTCATGTGGTCAGTCAGCTGCTGCTTCCTGGCTCTGTTTTGCTGTTTCCCGCCATAATTTTTGTACCATGGCTGCCATTCTTTCTTCAGAGTCTGTTGATTTATGGCTCCCCAGCTCTTCCTGTGACTTTTTCTTTTATCCTGTTGTGAAAATGCCTTCTTCCCTGCAGCGCTACTTGGGCTGTGGAAAGAAATGTAAGACATTGACAGTTTGTATTCTGATCAAGGGGGTCCTTCTGCATCTGCAGGTCCTTGTTCTGTTAGTCCTTCCAGGTCTCTTGCTTTAGTTCTCTCTGGGTTACCTCAGGGTGATGCTAGATCTCAAGGTGCCCTTCCTCTAGTTTTGTTGCCTGAGCAGTCTGCTCACCCTCTACAACTCTCTATTCAGCCTATGCAGACTTCAGCTGATGGCTCTGATTTCCAGTTTTGCAGCTATTCCATCAGGCCTGGGATATCTGACTGCCACTGATCCACCATCTTGAAAGTGTGCTCACCGAAGTTTGGCTGGAGATTCTTTCGATCTAGACAAGGATACCTCCTCTCCTCCAGTGGACTGGCGCCCTGGAGGGGAAGATGGTGGCGGTCCTTCAGATGAACTTTCTATCACTTCTGAGTCCAGCCGGGAAGAAGGAGTGCTCTCACCATTGGAAGATGACCAGGAGCCTCGAGAAGACAGTCAGGATATCCGGTTATTCTGTAAGGAAGAGCTTCCTGCTCTCATTGCTCAAATTATGGAGGTTCTGCACCTTTTGGACTCTCACATGCAACAGCCTTTGGATTCCTCTAAACCTCAGGCAGACCCCATCATCGTGGGCATCAGGAAACCTCGTAAGGTTTTTCTCTTTCCTCTGGAACTACAACAGATGGTCTCCTTAGAGTGGGGGATGCTTCTGATGTGTCTCTATGCTCCACTCGTCACTTGGGGCGTTTTTATGTTTGGTCTTCGGATGATCTTGACGAGTGGTTGCATTTCCCTAAAGTAGACGCTCTGGTCACTGCAGTCACTAAACGCACAACCATTCCTGTGGAGGGTGGCACTGACCTCCATGATCAGATGGATTGCCAGGTGGAGGGCCTCTTAAAAAACACTTTCTCATCGATCTTGGCATTGCAGGGCTCTGTTTGTGAAGGTCTTGCTGCATGCACTCTGCTCCGATGACTTCAGTCGCTTCCGGATGATCCTGCTTTGCCTCATTTGAGTCGGTCACTGCCTTTCTTGCAGATGCCTTTTATGATCTGCTGTGCTTATCTGCTGGGTCTGTGGCTGCTGCTGCTACAGTGGCTTGGCGTTGGCTGTGGCTCAGTCATTGGAATGCGGATGCTGCTTCCAAGACCAGTCTCGCCAAGCTTTCTTTCAAGGCCGCCGCCTTTTTGGTGAGGATTTGGAAAAACTTGTAAAGGATTTGGGAGAAGTGAAGCCTCGACGTTTGCTGGAGGATAAGCCCAAATCCAATTTTCGTCATCCATGTCCTTATTTAATAGAGTCTGCTTCAGAGACGTTTGTCGCTACCAGTCATTGAGTCAACTTATATTTTATTGAACAAACCTGTGCTCATAGGTCTATGGGTACATTCTGTGCTACTACCTCCTGGGCAGAATGCTCATGGGTATCTCTGCTAGATATTTGCAGAGCGGCCACCTGATCCTCCCTCTCTACTTTTGCATGTCACTATCGCTTGGATGTCCAAGCTTGAGAAGCAGTTTGCTTGCTGTCTTGGCTGTAGCTGTTTTTCTTCCTGCCCTGGAGTGATTTAGCTATGGTTCTCCCCACTAGCCTGGACTGGTCTAGCAGGATGTATTTGGAAGGAGAAATTTAACTTACCGATACTCTCCTTTCCTGGAATCCTGCTAGACCAGTCCAGAATCCGCCCCTCTAAACATTTTAATCCGTCAACTAGCTAAGACTCTCTTTATGTATCGGTGACATTGCTGTACCTCGCTTTGTACGTACATGCCTGGGGATCCTGTTTCACATTGTTCAGTTTAGCTTGTTGTTATAAGAGTTATTCGTTTATGAGCTCATTTTTGGTCTGGTTTTGTGCTTCCTCGGCTGTCTGAATTCCTGCTGCTTGTTATGGTTATACTAAAGCTGCCTTTGGGGGATGGGTGTTTATACCAAGGGTGATGTCGCAAAGCTTCAGGAATTTTTCTGTTTCACCATCTGCTGACAAGGGGACACAACCCACTAGTCTGGACTGGTCTAGCAAGATTCCAGGAAAGGAAATGATGGGTAAGTAAAATGTCTCCTTCGGAAAAGCATTGAAAACATTGTTATTTGGTCAAAGAATACAGGCAGACAGTTACTGATCAGAGAAATTTAGAAATCTATGGAAGGCGCTAGGACATTGTATCTTAAATTGCTGACAATCTATGATTTTTATCTACAATGAAGAGTTTTGTAACAGGGATTTGCTTTTTTTTTTTTTTTTTTACTGTCTCCATTTACTTGCTTTTATTATAAACAGTTTTATTGTAAACTGCAGAACCCAATTGACCAGGTAAATGTCACTCTCCATGTGCATGAAAGGTACACGCTAATGGTTATCTCTGTTTGTATGATTGACATATTGTCTTGATTCGCATTAAGCTGTTCTTTGGAAGTGCCGCCCTAGGCAGGTGGCTAGTTCACCTAATGGTTAAGTAGGCCCTAGGGGGGGATGTGAGGTATCATAACTTGAGGTTGCTTTTTTTAAATTGTAAACTGCTTTGACAAGTGGCAAGCGAAAGATTACTTTGGCTACTACAGTTGGACTTGACAGCTCCAGATTTATCCAGACAGTGACATTCGATATCCTGTTTTTCTAGCAGTAGAGAATCTTTTTCACATTTAGGCTTGTACACTCTGAGGTCTATAGGGAATATTGTCTCCAGAGACACGCCAGAGGGAAGAGGTCTGGCAGTTCCCGAGGAAGAGGGGTCCTGCTGTCACCTTTTGCATGAGACAATGAAAAGTGAATAACGCTACTGAAATCTCATGCATTCTGAACATCTCCATGTGTCCCTGAATGTGTTTCTGGTTTGTGTTTCAGATGCGGGTGACATTTGAGGACATCACTGTCTCTTTCTCCCAGGAGGAGTGGGGGTACTTAAATGAAGGACAGAAAGAACTTTACAGGGAGGTGATGAAGGAGAATTATGAGACCCTGATCTCCCTAGGTAAGGATTGCATTATTTACATTTTTAACTTTATTAGAAGTAATCTGAGACATTTTACTGTCCCTCCTCCACTCCAGAAACTCTAGTATGATGGGGATCTGTCTCAACCCTGCTCTCTGATTTAAGATGACAATATGAGGCCGGGAATGAGGGACCATAAGCCCACCCTGTGCATCCTACAAAGTTTCCCTCACCTTAAATCGGAGACAGATCCTCCTCCAGTTCTTGAAGCAGGGTTGACAACCAGGGACAGAACATCACAAATGGTCAGGATCTGCCTGCAATAATTACAACAGAGTAGCCTTTGAGACCATTGAAAAATGTGGCGCTGTGCTCATCGATCTCTCCCCAGTCTGTAACACTGTCTGTGCTGCTCCTAAAGCTGCAGAATTGTCTCCAGGATCTCTATATGATAAGAGCAGGCCCGTACCTAGCCCTGCGCGAGCGGTGCGGCCGCACAGGGTGCAAAGGCTTAAGGGGCTCATTTTAGCTGTCTGCCATTGCCTGCCGCCACCAGTTTTTCTTCTCTCAACGGCGGCGGGCAACAGCTAAAATGCGCCCCTTAAACCTTCTCGCCGGCATGCTAAGCAGATCTGTCCCTCCCTGCTCTTTTTCTGCGGCATCGTGTGTATTGTGTTGAACACAATGTTGAACGGTCGAGGTCCCGGAGGTCGGATTGTGGGGTACCTCGGGCATTGCTGTTGTCTCCGATTTTGTTTAATGTGTTGATGGTGGTGTTAAGTTGGATTCTGGCTGGTGCAAATGTACAGTATTATGTTTATGCAGATGATGTTTTGGTTTCATTTTCTAGGCATTGTTTAGATTATTTTTGTCGGTTGAATGAGTTTTTATTCTTGATGCATAGATGGGCGGAATGTCTTCAGCTGAATGTGGCTAAGACTAAAGTACTTTGTTTTCATAATGGTAATCCTCTTCCATATTTGTTCTTGACAGCTATTACTAAATTCAATTTGCTTAGGGAGCCAGTGTTGCGGGTGTTAAGAGTTCTGTTGGATGAGGAGTTGTGGTGGACTGCACATGTTAGCTCAATCATCTCCTGTTCCTTTTTTCAAATGAGGCATCTTAGACGGCTTTGACCGTATTTTGCAGTAGAAGATTTTCGAGTGTTGGTACAGAGTACGGTTTTAGCGTTTCTAGATAATAGTAATTTGGTGTTGATTAATTGCACAAAACAGCTTGGGAGGCTGCAAGTATGTCAGAATATTGCCACTAGGCTGATTTTTGGGGTCTCTGCTTCTGTTTCTCTGTTATTCCGGATGCTTTATTGGCTTATGATTTCTGATAGGGTACAGTTTAATTTTTGTGTGTTACTGTATAGGTTCTTTAATGATTATGTCCCAGTTTGTTTTGTGGATTTGTTTGTACCTTTGATGGGAGTTCAGCCTAAACATCTCCAGGAGGCACAGACTTTGTTTCCATCAAGTAGTGAGTGGTTAGTAAGAAATGTTTTATGTGCACATTGCCATGTAAAGCTCTGGAGTTTTGGTCTAAATCGTCTTTGTCTTTGAAATCTGCATCATTAATTGTTTTATTTGGGAGGAGATTGATTGATTGTTTTCATTTTTTTTGTTCTTTGTTTTTATTGAAATACTGTAAACTGCACTGATCCAATTGTTTTGGGAATGATGCGGTTTAGAAATTGGTTAAATAAATAATAAATAGCCCCTGACTAGGAGAGCCAGCGTAGGGGCGTTGGATCACGATGATCCTTCTGAGGGACCCTTAACTGTTTGTTTGGCCTTTTTCTTTTCTTTCTCCCTTTAATTTTGTTTCTTTAAAAAAGAAAAGTATAAAAATTCTGAAGAGTCTTCTGCAAGGCTCCATGTAGCTCCTTAGCATGTGGCTGATTGGGGTTTCCTCCCGGCAGCCCCCACCACTGCCCCCGCTGCCCTGCTCTCCCAGGGAACCGCAGCACTGAGGCAGCAATGGATCCACTGCCTTTTCCAACGAGTAGCTGCAGAGGATCCCGCCACTGAACTTTGCCGGCAGCATAAAGGGACCGCTGCACCTAACTGTGAGTGTTTGCTGTGATCCCGTCTATGCCGCCAGACATCCCTGGCGTGTGCATACTGTGCACCGTTTTTCCTTCCTTAAGGCCTACAGCTCCTGGTCAGTTTGAGATTAATTTCAGTGCAACTTGGCCAGCCGAGACCCCAGGGAGTTATATGAGATACCCGCTGGTTGTCCTCTCTCTTCCTTCTGGGGCAAACTCATGGCTACAAGAGCCAGTGTACCAACAGCCTTGGAAAGTAGTTATGGTTTCCCAGGGTTGATGTCTTGATCAAGGCAGTCACCAAGCATAGCACCATTCCCATAGAAATGGAGTTACCTTTTGGGACCTTCAGAGCCGGAAGATGGAAGGACTCATTGCGATGGCCTTCTCTTCCTCCTGTCTAGCCCTTCAGATGACAGCATGGGGCAGCCTCGGTGCATGTGTCCTCCTTCACGGAGTTCAGTTCCTTCCCGAGGACAAGTATTCGGCCTGCCTCAACTATCTGGCGGCCTTCTTGGTGGATGCCTCTTATGATTTCTTACACCTTTTTGCACTGGGAACCGCAGCAGCGACAGAGGCTCGCCGATGGCTATGGCTCAGAAACTGTTTGGCGGATGTCACATCTAAGGGGCACTTAGCCAAATTGCCCTTTAGGGACAGGCTTCTGTATGGCAAGCACTTGGGAAAGTTAGTCAAGGACCTCAGAGGTCAAGCCCCAATGGCTGCTGGAGGATTAAACAGAAATTACACTTACTTGGTAATTGTCGTTCCTTGAGTGACGACAATTTAGTCCTCCACCCCTGGGTTGTGTACCTCCTCCTGCAGCTTGGAGACTGGGCATGTCAAAGTTGTGACATCACTGGATATAGCCTGCTGGTATCTCCCATCAGCCCCCAGTGTACTATTGACAAAGCAAACTCAAAGGAACAACAAATAGGTAACTATACCATACCTTTAAATAAACTATCCATTCCTCAACCTGAGGAACCTTTTTAACCATATTAGTCAGATTATATATATATATATATATATATATATATATATATATATATAATTTATATTTTTTTTTTTTACTTTACGTTCACGTCTCCCTTATGCAATCACGTTTCCTGTACCACCCCCTTACTTAAATAAGAGAGAAGGAAGAAACAGATCAGAGAGGGATACTCACTGCGATCCAGAATCTGAAAGGATCTCTCCACTCCTTGAAATTGATGCTCCACTCCTCCTGAAAATAAACTGAAGAAATCACACTAAACTGTCGTCACTCAAGGAACGACAATTACCAGGTAAGTGTAATTTCTATTTCCTTATCATTCCTCCAGTTTAGTCCTCCACCACTGGGATGTAACAGAGCAGTAATTATTGGGAGGGACCCTTCCAGCCGGCATGCAATACCGCCGATCCAAAAAAGTCGTCATTTGCCGCTAAGACCTCCAGACGGTAGTGCTTACTGAAAGAACAAACAGCGGACCAGAAGGCCGCTCTACAAACGTCCACTGGCGGAACTAAACTGTACTCTGCTCGAGAAATTGCTTGCGCTCTGGCAACATGCGTTCATAACCCCGTTAATGCCGACCGGCCTCGCAGCAGATCTGCTGCACCAATCGCCTCTTTAATCCATCTAGAAATGGATGCCTTCGCTGCTGCTGCCGCATTGCGAGGAACTCCGAACAACATGAACAGACGGTCCAAAGTGTGGTAAGTCTCCGAAATATACAAGTATTGCCGCAGCATCCGCTTTATGGCTAAACGGTGCCACCCCCGGCCATACGCAGTTCCCCCCAGGGACCGTAACACTGGAAGAAACCCCATCCGACCGAGTTGAAACTGAGACACCACCTTAGGTAAAATGGATGGCACTGAGTGTAACACCCCCCCTTTTCCCGAGGAAAGGACAAGGATGGTTCTCCACGAGACAGCACCTGCCGCCCCGAAATCTGGCTCGCCGACCAGCTGGTTATCAAAATTACCGTCCTCAAAGCCAAAGTCCTAAGCGACGCCTTGTGTAAGGGCTCAAAAGGTTCCTTAGTCAATGCCGCCAAAAGCAATTTGAGACCCCGCGGGGGACCTACGATTCCACGCAAGGACCGCAGCCAGGTCACCGCTCTCAAAAAACATGACAGTTCTGCATGGATCCTGAAAGCCAGACCTTGCACCTTGCCTCCCTAGCAAGACAACGCTGTCAAATTACTCTCAAGGCACTAGCCGCCAGCCCCTTAAGAAATCTTTCTTGTAGAAAGATTTCTTAAGGTGCAATCACTGACATATGAACTATCACAAGCCCAAGCATAAGGCTCTTCTCACATAAAAGTGTACATAGGTATAAATGTTTATTCTTATGTTGAAATTACTCTGTAAATTCTAATGATTCTCACATGAAAATCAAATGTAAATTTAATTTCATCACAGTTGTAACCTTACCGAAATCTAAATGTAAATGTACCAATTCCTACCATATTTAGCTATGTTTGATGTGTAATGTTATCCGCTTCTGATCGCTGGAAGTAGCGGTATACAAATGCAAATAAATAAATAAAATAAATAAATAAAACTCAAAACTACAGAAACTAACGCAGGCACAGCCCGCACTTGCTCCCGCGAGCACCAATCCTCAAACATGAGCCATAAGCAACCACACGTCTCGCCCTTCCAACGGCCAGACCGTAAGCGAGAATCGAACCACCCGAGGCCACCGAAGCAGACCTGGTAGTAACCGAGTTTCCGCCGCCGGCAATCTCCACGGCTCCCCCGCATGAGCTTGGCGTACCACAGCCGTCTGGCCCGTCCGGAGCCACCCGTAACACTCTCCTCCGATGAGCCTTGCTATGCTGAACCACTTGACCTATGAGGGCCCCTGACAGGAACACAGAGAAGACCCGACGCCGTTCAACACTGCCCCAGCGCGTCGCTCCTCTCCGACATTCGCTCTTGCTGTCTGCTGAAGAAAAGATTTGCTTTGCTGACCGAAGGGTCACCATGAAATCCATGACCGGCGGCCCCCAGCGTTCAAACTACTTGCGCCAACACCTCCAGATGCAACTCCCCTTCTCCGACATCCACTTGGACCCTGCTGAGAAAAGTTGCCATCAGCGATATCCTGCCCTGCCAGGTGCGCTGATGAAATGTTGGCCGTCGCATTTCTACCCAAGCGAACCATGCCTCTGCTTCTTCCTCCATGGCCGCTTTTCCTGCATCACCCTGTCGAAAGATGTAGGCTACCTTCGCGGAGTTGACTGATAGCAGTTGCACCGCCCGACCTGTCACCGCTGCTTCGAATGTGTGCAGCGCCAGAACCACCGTTCTCGGCTCCAGCCGGCTGACCGAGCAGTCGCTCTCTTAAACAGAGCAAACACCTTGCACCAAAAGCTTTCCACAACATGCCCCCAATCCTACGAGGCTCGCGTCCGTCAGCAGTGGGAGCCACTCCGGCCATTCTAGAGGCATCACTGTCTTCAATAAGACCGGAAGTAGCCACCCTCACAGAGAACACCTGACCCCGAGAGACGCCCCTGTCCACGTGCCGACTCGCATCTCTATATATCCGAGCTCCTGGAAAGACACCAAGTTACTCTTGGCCAAATTGACCACCCAACTGAGACTCCCCAAGAACATCACTACCGCATCTGCCACGCTGATGTTATCGGCTTTGGATTTTGCTCGAATGAACCAAACGTCGAAATAGGGACATACCTGAAATCCTTCCCTTGGTAACGCTACCGCTACCACCCCCAAGAACTTGGTGAGAGTGCGCGGTGCCTTCACCAGCCCGAATGGCAACGTTGGGAACTAATAGTATCTCCAAGGAAGACCGACACACAACCCTTTGGTGGGCTGCTGTAAACGGGATGTGTAAATCTGTTTCAGCCAGATCGTGCGACATCAAGCACTCCCCCTGTCACTGTACCCCCATAACGGACCGTAACGTTGCCATCCTGAAAGGAGACCCGCAGAGACAACTGTGCACTCCTCTTAGGTCCAAGAGATGGTGATGAGTGCTGTCCTTCTCTGGCACCCCAAAACAAATGGAGGAGCTACTCCTGCCATATTCATGAATTGGCACCGGCGTGGCCTCAGATTTGTAGCAGTCGATTTAAGGTGCGATGGACCACTAAGGTTTTCCTCTGTCCTTTTGCAGGGAGACGCCACCAATGACTCTCAAACTGACTTTGCGAATTCCAGCGCCTAACCATCGCAAATTATCTCTAATACCCACTGACCTGCCGGTATGTGGGTCCAGGCAGGCAGAACAACTCCGAAGTAGCCTGCCTATCGGCTTGCTCCCTACCGGGGCCCGCCTCTGAATTGCGGTTTCTGAGTTGTTGCTACCCAATCAACCAGCTAGAGCCAAAAGTGGCACCCCTGAGCACTGCTGAAGATCCCTGTTCACATGGTCATCAGACAGGAACTGATGTGGGAGGCTACCACTGACTGCAAGGAGACCAGGGAGCTCTAGTTGAACTCTAGTGAAGGCAACATTATTCCATTATGTTTCCATTCAATACCGCTAGCAGTCTTGGACATGAACCTAAGTGGCATACCTTTCAGTTGGCAATTCCCACTTCTGACTTAGGGCAACTGGGAAGCTTGACCCTGAGACCTCTGAGCACCAAAACAATTGTCAGTACTGATGTCCTGTGTTTCTGAGCGGTACCCAGCATATAGGAACATACAGCATTCCAAACCAAGCCAATTTAGAATCATGAGCCAAAGTACAGAAGAAAAACCCAAAGTAATATACTTGGCTTTTTTTTTTTTTTGGCTTTACCGAAAGAATAATATCGGATGGGACTGAACTTAACTCCTTTGCTGCCAATCTTCAGAACATGTTCCTTTTGAGAAACAGAACATACCCTATAAATCCAGACCCCCTAACTGACAGGGATAATATAATGTAACATTGCAAAGAATTCCACCGAAATAACCTCAGCTAACATAATGAATGACAAATGCCATAAGGTCTCCAGGAACCCTTCAGTTCTGGAGGTTGGCAGTGCAATGAATAGCCAATGAGAAGGGAATAGCTAGAGGCAGGTACATACCTGGCCTTCTAACCACAAAATAAATTCAAATACATTTTTAAATATTTAAGCAAGGCAGATATGCTGAAGGTTAAAACATATACCTTGGAAGGCCAATCTCAAAAATACTTTTTTTTTTTTTTCTTTTGATAATGGCCCTCCTAACCAATACACAGTCCACCATAAACTAAAAGAACCAGTATCACGCTAAACAACAAAGCCCATGAGTGATAGGGAAGAGACCCCCATTTTGAGAATTCTCAAGCTGCAGCTTGAGTGATGGAAGTGCTTGTCACATGGGATAGAGGGGGATCCTTATTTCGAGGTATAAAAGCACGCACAGAGGACCCTATAGCCCGTACGGCTTCTGAGTCGGGAAGAGGCCCTAGTGAGTTCATATCAGGGGTAGCAAAACACCTTTTGATCCGTCCAGCAGTATTAATCAACTCTGTTCCACCCTGAAACTCTTCCTTTGGTGATGCACAGCGTGGGGCAAATCATTGGTCAGACCATAGTCCCAATGCACTCCTTCACCCACCAGGGACCCCGACCTGCATACATCACTCCTGCTCTGAGACAGTTGTAAACATGCATGCTACTTTCCCCGGGACCCGTTTACAACGGCTACAGGTTTTGTTTTTTCCAAACAACCCTGCTGATAAGATTAACCTAAAATAGGACCCAGGACACACGCATTTGCACACTTGCCTAATGATCTTCGATATCCACATATTCAGTACTGCCAGCATGGCGTTAAACTAAGTAAGGCTCCGAGCCGTGCCATGCGCGTTCCCCCCAACATGATCCTCCGCACTCAGCTGCCACGCTGCTAACCGCATACACAAAATGGTGGCGTAATCTGCCGGGTGCCTTTTTGGCACCAAAGGTTGCCGACGACACCCTGGCTGCCCGCTCTCTTGCTCCTCTTCACTGCGCCGCCGAAAAGCCAAAGAAAGCGTGTCTTACCGCTTGAGGAGACAGCCCTTCAAGCTGCGACGTCGCTCAGCGCTGCCTCGAGCAATGTCCGCAGCAAGAGCTCTTCTGCTGGTCAAGATGGCCCCCGCGGAAAGGCGGGCTCGGGGAAAACATGGTCAGTATGAGCATGGGTGTTCCCCGGAGCTCTCCCCCGTACCGTCTAGGGGGCGAGATCCTGTACTCTGAAAACACGCTCAGCATGAGCATGTGAGTTCCCCCGGAGCTTTCCCCCATACCATCTAGGGGGAGAGATCCCGGACTCTGAGCCTTCTGGGTGCGGTAGGGGGAAAGAAAGAACATTAGCCTTTCTGAAACGTCTGTCAGATCCATTAGAAATAAATTAAATTAAATTAAATGAAAGTAAAGTCGAAATGTGAAATTTACAAGAAGCTTAGTCAATTGCAATTGATAATCGTAAAGTTAAGTTAAATTCTGACTAAATTGTTCCCTATCTGTTCATCAAGTGAGCCCAGCACCTAGGCTCACTACGTCCTCCTGCTGCATGGAGACTGGACATACTGGGGGCTGATGGGAGATACCAGCAGGCTATATCCAGTGATGTCACGACTTTGACATGCACAGTCTCCAAGCTGCAGGAGGAGGTACACAACCCAGAGGTGGAGGACTAAACTGGAGGAATGATAAGGAACTCAAGAGTTCCTACAAGCACTCTTCTTCTTCGTCATTGGGGGCATCATCTTCACTTCCGAAGTTCCGCGATTCTCGTCGATATCAACAGCATAAGAAAACCATCTCCTCTTCTGGAACCAGACCCAAGTTCCAGTCCTTTCAAGAAGGACGCCGAGCCTATTTTCAGACTTCCATGGTAGGAAAGCTCTCTTCCTCTTGTCTTTCCTGCTGACTGTTCCGGGGCCATTCCTACCTCCTGCAAGTGGGAGGCCATCTTCGACAATTTTATCATGAATGGGCCCTTCTGACAAACGATCACTGGGTGCTCAACATTTTTAGACAAGGATATGTTTTAGAATGTGCTCAAAAGGGTCAACTGCAATTTGAGAGTTCCACATGGAAATGCTGTGGTCTGTTAACCAGGCGGTCCAGAAGAATGAGTTCTCGCCTCCTTTGATTTGGCAGAGGCCTATGCCACATTCCTATCCAGGAAGATTAGCAGCGTTTTCTCCAGTTTGCAATTTTGTTCTCTCACTATCAGTTTTTTGCAATGTCCTTCAGCCTGGCCATCACCCCTTGGACATTCTCCAAGGTAATGATGGTAGTTATGACAAGACTCAGGCACGAGGATGTCTGCGTACACCCCTACCTGGATGATTGGCTTATCTGGGCCAAGTCTTTGCTGGAAGCCATTCAGGCACTGCATCGAGTGATCCAACACCTCTAGTGGCTCAGCTGGGTCATCAACAGCAGTGAGAGCTGCCTGATGCCCTCTCGGAACCTGACCTTTCTTGAGGTTCATTTTGATACCTGTGTAGGCATTCTTCCTTTCGGGGAGTGCTGGGCCAAGTTCCAGAACCAACTTCTGGACTTTTTTGGGAACTCCACTCCCACAATTTGGGGCTACTTTCAACTTTTGGGAGCTGTGGCTGCAACCCTGTGGCTGGTGCCCTGGACACAAGCCCACATGTGTCCTTTGCAGCGGGCCTTGCTGATTTGCTGGTTTCCTGTACTTGCAGGACTATGGAGTCCACTTCCTGCTTCCTCTTGTGTATCTACACAGCCTTCTCTGGTGTCCTACCCCCGACAACATTTTGATGGGGTTGCCCCTCGAAACTCAAGCCCAGCTGCTCCTCATCATTGATGTCAGTCTCTCCAGTTGAGGCGTTCACTGTCTTGGCCAGAGACCATACAGGGTCAGTGGTCTCTGGTCTTGCACTTAAGCGAGCTGCTCCATGGGAGCGCTGTGCGAGTTCTCTTGGGCAAAGCAACCACGGTGGGTTATGTCAATAACCAGGGCAGAATGAAGTGCCTAGGATTAGACTGTGAAATGTTGCTACTGTTCCCCTGTGCGGAACTGCACCTACAAGTACTTTAGTAGTAGCAGTAGTAGTACAGCCCAGCACATCATAGGCAAGGACAATCGGGAAGTGGATTTCCTCAACTGTCACCTACTCGATACCAGGGATTGAAAACTTACCCCATGGGCATTCAGGTGGATAGTGGATCGGTGGGGCCTCCTGATGGCGGACTGGATGCAACAGCAGCCAATATCAAGGTCCCCTCCTTTTTCAGACATTGTTTGGAGCCCAAGTCCAAGAGGGTGGATATACTGGTCTAGTCCTGATCACCTGCTCTGTGTCCTGCCTCATGAGCCATAATACCCAGAGGCCTTTGGAGGTTCGAGAGGCATCTGAATCTGGTGATCCTGGTGGCCCGAGACTGGCATCATTAGCCTTGGTACACTGACATCTTCTGTCTCCTCGCCTCCCAGTCCCTGTGCCTTGGGGACAGGAGGGGCTTACTATGGCAGTATCACCTAAGGCATAAAGGTTATTCCTGTTGAAGACCAGGTGGCACTCCACCTTATTGTCTTATGCCTGGGTCTGGTATCTCTTCGAGAACTGGCGTAGTCACTATTGCCTTTCCCCATGGGAGGTCTTGATCCCCTCAATTCTAGCCTTCCTTCAAGAGGGAGTTGAGAAGGGTTTGTCAAGCTCGATCAGGGTCTGGTGGTAGGCCATGTTCTGGCGATGCAATGGGATGTGAGTCGCTTTCTCCATGAAGTTCGGACCCTTCATCCACCAGTATACCCCATAGTCCCACTGTGGGACTTGACACTTGTTCTCTGAGTGCTCATGTGTCTGCCCATCGAGCTGCTCAAGTGAGCTACCATCAAGAATTTGTCCCTGAAAATGGTGGTCTTGGTAACTATTACTTCGGTGCAGTGGATTTCAGAATTGCAGGTGTTTTCCTGCTGCAGCACCTTATTGGCTTTCTTAGCTGATGGGGTGACCTTTCAGCCGGTTCCCTTCTTCTTGCCCAAAGTGCTCTCTCCCTTTCACATCAATCAGGTGCTGTTCTTGCTAGCCTTTTCGCCAGACCTGTGCACCAGATCAGATGACCCTGGACTTTTATGGGCATTCGTCATGCACTCTTGCAGTACTTGAAAGTGACTATTACTTTTGTCTTTCCAATCTGTCCTTTACACTGGACCCCGGAAGGGACAAGTGATGTCCATGGCAACCCTAGGTCGCTGGATCAAAGACACTATCGCCTCAGTCCACCTGATGCAGGGAAGGCCTGTTTCCCCAGGCCTCAAGACTCATTTGACTCAGGCCCAGGCAGCTTCCTGGGTGGAGTCATCTCATGCATTGCCCTTGAGCAGTTGCAGGGCGGCTACTTGGTCCTTCTTGGCTCCTTCGTGTGGCACTATTTGCTAGGTGTGCATGTTCAAGTGGCCACGCAGTTTGACTTGGGTGTTCTTCCTCTGCACTTTCTTCCCGCCCTGGGATGGATAGTTTTGGTACATCCCACTAGTCTGGACTGATCTAGCAGGAAGATCTGAAAGGAGAAATTTTACTTTCCTGGAGTCCTGGCTAGACCAGTCCAGGACCCACCCTGTTCAGCCTTGTGCCTTGGACTACAACCTTCTGTATATTTATCCCTTTGGACTATGCAGAGATTGTATATAGTTGTCCTCGTTCAGGGGTTCCTTGGGAGGATTTGACTACCTTCCATTGCTTGTTACGAAAATACTGAAGGCTCCTGCTGGCTGTGCTAGGTTTTATGCCAGTGGTGATGTCACCAACATAGTTAGGTTCTTTTCTCTGTCTTCCATCTGCTGGCAGGGAGACATATCCCATTAGTCTGGACTGGTCTAGCAGGATTCCAGGAAAGAAAATTAACAGTAAGTAAAATTTCTCCTTTCTGTGTAGCTTGGCTACTTGAGTAATTGGCGATTTTTCAGAATCCTGCTATTTACATGTGTAGAAGCCCTGGAGCACACGTATTCGAAGGGGGCGTCATGGGCTTGGTTCTGCCTAGGGAGAAATTCTGCTGAGGCTCCCAGTCATTTTTATAGCCTTATGTGACTGGATTTACACTTAGAATTGCCTTTGGCTGTTATGTGCATAATTGGGAGCACCTCTCGTGTGGAGGAGGCAAAAATCGAACTTCCGTATGCGATCAGCAGCATTTCTACGTGGAAGCTGCTGTTTAATGGTGCTCGTTCTCTGCTGTTTGTAAAATACTTGGGGACATGTGAACTTCCTGACCTGGCCATCCCATGCCTTACATTGAAGCTCGATACAAATTGGAGCTTCATCTGTATAAAACGGTGTATAAAGTTTGGAAAAGGCGACTGAGGGGAGATATGATAGAGGTCTATAAAATAATGAATGGAGTGTAATGGGTAAACGTAGATTGGTTGTTTACTCCTTCAAAAAGTAGAACGACTAGGGGACACGCAATGAAGTTACAGTGTAGCACATTTAAGACTAATCGGAAAAAATAAATTTTCACGCAACGTGTAATCAGACTCTAGAATTCATTACCAGAGAATGTAGTTTAAAGCTGTTGGTTTAGGTGGATTTAAAAGAGGTTTGGACAAGTTCCTGGAGGAAAAGTCCATAAACCATTAGTAAATTTGGGTGGGGAAATTCACTGCTTACCCCTGGGATAAGGAGCATGGAATCTTTTTACCTTTTTGGGAACCTGACAGGTACTTGTGACCTGGACTGGTCACTGTTGGAAACAGGATACTGGGCCTGATGGACCCTTGCTCTCACCGAGTATGGCATATCTTATGTTCTTAAGTTTCTAAAAAAAGATGCAGAGTTTCAGAAAATGCCACAGAATTGATCACCCTTCCCCAAGCTGCTTCAGAAAACTTGGGGCTGTACTTAAGGCTTGGCATATCTGTGTTACCATCAAGACAGCTCAACAATCGGATGACCCATCTGTTCAATCTTTCACTTCTGCAGAATGGAAACAAAGTCAAAACTGATGAAACGGCTCTGCCAGCTCCCAGCAGGCCAACCTATTTCAGGGTAAAATTAGAAATCTCACCTTCTGTCATCACATGGATCTTTTTTTTTTGGCTGAAACAGTAGCGGCCTGGATCAAGCTGCTGCGGAGACACTGCAGTCATCATGAGCTGACTTTACTGATTTATACTCCTACTCTGATTCTTGTGTACACTCAAGCTGAATGCTGCTTGTTTCCTTTATCCCCCTCGGCTGCAGTGGTATTATTTAAATTATTTGCCCCCTGGCATTGGGCATTTTAACTCCTTTATGTATTACTATCACTGATGATTTGTATAGCGCTACAAGGCATATGCAACGCTGTACAGACACATGTAAAGGATGGTCCCTGCTCATCGGAGCTTATAATCTAGTCAAGACAGACAACACAACAGCTGAGGACAAGGATATATCTAGGGGAATGGCAAGGAAACGCACAGGAGATTAAGCAGACCAGGATCCAAAAGTGGCTGAAAACCTTTGCGTTTTTAGTGTGGATTTGATAAGGGCCTAAGATGAAGCCTGATGCACAGACTCAGGTAGTTTGTTCCAGGCATAAGGAGCAGCAAGGTGAAAGGATCGAAGTCTGAAGCTGGCAGTAGAAGAGAAGGGCACAGAAGGCATCTGCCAGAAGAGCGGTTGAATCTTTGTAAATTAAAGAAATAATATAGTGCTCCTCCCCCCCCCCCCTTACATCATCCTGGTACACATCTCTTAAATAGGAATTTATCAGCTCCATATTTAAAGACCTTCCAGACACACTGAAGCCAGTAATCATCTGAAGGTTTATATCGTGAGTTCCTCTTGCCAACCCAGCCCAAATGAGTGGGTTATGCCCCTCTTGCTAGCGGACGGAGAGAGAACTAGCCTGGTGTAGCAAAGGAATCAATCAGTATTGGCTATGGCCAACAGATGGATGGGCGCAGGGACTGGTATTGCTATGAAGAAAGGCTCGTGTGGCAGAGGCCTGGATGAATCTACTTCCACAGTGAAAGCCAAGGGCCTGGGCACAGGGAGGTTCCCAAACAAGAGCTGCTTGGCTGTCCAGACCTAGAATTGGTAGCAAAAACATATGGTGACAAGACTCATTGGAGGCTTCCCCATGTTCCCCCACCCCACCCCCAATTGCCCAGGACAAAGACTGCAGCAGGAAGCCAGAAACAGCTCAGGGGCAGCGCTGGCCTTAGGGCGGTTCCCCATGTAAATCAGAAATCCGAGCTAGAGCCAGGTCCGGCCCCAGAGTTGGTTCAAGATGTTGGCATCCTAAGCAAACCTTAAGCTTTACTGCCCCCCTGGCTGTCGGAATCTATTGTTTTAGCCTGCTCTTTGCTACCCCCCCCCACCCGAATTTCCTGCCCTAGGCAACCACCTAGTTTGCCTGATGGTTGGGCCAGCCCTGGAAACACAGATAACCTTCCTGCCTTTGGAGTTAAAGTCACAGTGTAGCTACAGATAAGTCTGAAAGAATGGGAAATGAGAACAAGCGGAGCTCCGATCCAGCAAACAGCAAAGGCTGGGAGACTGGCTGAAGGACAGGCCAGGGCCTCGGATGGTGACTATTGTGAAATAGAAAGTAAAATATCAACAGCTCAGATCTTAGATCTTCAGGCAGAGAAGAACCACTAACAGGCCAGGAAGCTGTGCAGATCACAGGCTCAAAGTCATCTGGATAATTAGAACCACATTGCTGAAACATTGAAACTTATCCATATCTTGGGACTAAAAAAAGGTTTGTCAGCTCCAAGGTGTTTGGAGCTCAAGGGGAATTGAGGGGCTGAGGGCTGGCCCTCTAGGTGGTTCTCTAACTTAACATTGCCAAAGCTGCAGGCAAGCATGGATAACCCTCTGGTAGCCCTTCAGAACATACAAGGGTTCAGGGGAAGACGACAGTGGCCGCTTGGTGATAGGGCTTCAGGCTTCCAGCTAGAGCCTCCCTCCAGCCTGGTAGCCAGGGCCCCTTCCTATAAGGAACACCCATGGGTTCTCCCCAGCCTAATATAAACCACAGAGGCAGTAGGAGACTTGGAAGTAAAAGCCCCGGAGGAAGAGGAATGCTCAGTGGCATGGCGCTCGGGACGCTGAAAAAGCAGTACAGACTCAAACTCCCCATTAACAAGCCTGCAGAAGCACAATGGGGAAATGTTGCTCTGTTCCTCGGTCAGGCTACTAGGAGGGTAAAGTGAGTCTAGAACCTTCCTTGCTGCTGGTTTGCACCAAAGCCAGCTCATCCTTCTGGCCAAGCAGTGCCCCTAATTGGAATTAGATGTTGAACGAGCTCTATCCGGGTTTTTCCATGGGCTCCCCTCCTCTTCAGTTAAAGAGGAAACTCTGTAGTTCTTGCTGTGAGTTACAGAAAGCAATAGCAGACCTCTGCAGTGAGGGAGTTGGGGGGGAGGGAAAGAAGAAAGAAAACATTAACACAGACGACATGGGTAAGCTTATCCAAAGTCTCTTTGCAGATTTGCTGGATCTTGCATACATTCCCTTTTCCTCCCTATTTGGGTCTAGTAGTGGGTTGAAGGGCAAAGCCCTACCTTAATATACTAGTAATTGGTCCTTCTCCGAGCGCTTACTTCACAGTAAAATCAAATGCAAAAATATACGCTCAATCTATACTCTACGGAACTTATAAGCTTAAATTATCAATTCTTCATTAGAAATCAATGGAGGTCTCAGACTTCTTTGCACTCAAACATGGACTTCTATTGCATCCAAAAAATAGTGCACATTTAGCATCAATGACTCTCCAATGAAATATGCTTATTGTAAACACATGAGCGAAAACCTTCTCCTGAACATCTTCAAGGTGGTCCCAAACTCTTAAAGTACTTAGCTTCAAGCAATCTTTATTGCCCGATGATCAACACTTCGCTCAAGCTTGCAGATCCCAACGCCTTCATTCGGCGCCAATGCGTTTCACTATATTGTTTCCTCATGGGATCACGATTCATTTCCAATCCAGGATTATAGTTGATGCTGCCCACGTTTTCAAACCAATGGTCTTTAAACTGTCAAGAGGCTTCACTCCATTGACAGATCTTTCACAAAGAACGTGAAACGCATTGGCGCCGAATGAAAGCGTTGGGATCTGCAAGCTTGAGCGAAGTGTTGATCATCGGGCAATAAAGATTGCTTGAAGCTAAGTACTTTTATAAGAGTTTGGGACCACCTTGAAGATGTTCAGGAGAAGGTTTTCACTCATGTGTTTACAATAAGCATATTTCATTGGAGAGTCATTGATGCTAAATGTGCACTATTTTTTGGATGCAATGGAAGTCCATGTTTGAGTGCAAAGAAGTCTGAGACCTCCATTGATTTCTAATGAAGAATTGCTAACTTAATTTAAGCTTATAAGTTCTGTAGAGTATAGATTGAGCGTATATTTTTGCATTTGATTCTACCTTAATATACAGCAAGGAGCAAGGTTACGTTGCCAAATATCCCGTCCTCAGCAGCATAGCTTAAGCATATTGGGACTGAGAGGTGGAATCCCCTATCAGAGCCATTTCTCGATTATGCTGACAAGGTGAAATTATAAGGGAGTGGAGCATAAGTGAACATTTATAGCTGTTCCATAGATAGATAAATATGTATGGCTTCATTCTAGTCATGATTCTAGCTGCCTTGGTGGGGTCATTTCTTAAAGATATATATCGATGCCTACTTAGCCTTCACATATACGTGGCATACTATAAAATTACCTGCTAAGTGGTACAAGCTACAGTATATACTACAAAATGCATGACCTATTCCACCACCAGATTACATGAAGGTCTCTCTGTTTTATGATGGATGCCACTGCCCCCCCCCCCTGAAAAGTACTGCTAGTACTAGTCCTAACTCTATTTTCATTTTTGTTTTGGAAACAGGCTATGAAAGGATCGATGCTGATATATCATCAGGGGTTAGACAAGAGAAAGAGCCGAATGTCCATGATACCCAGGAATCAGGAGAGAAAGAAGTTGCTCATTCCTGCATAGGTGAGAAATAATGTGCCAAGTAAGAGGAGCTATTACAGAGTACAGCTGAGTAATAATACCTAAATATAAAACCAAGTAATAGGAGGAAGTACATATAAAGATTGTACAGAGCAGGAGGAAATGTTATTTTGTACAATATTTATACTTCCTCAGCTAAACTCTAATAAGTATTATGAAGCATAGGAGAAATTATTGATGAGTAATAGTAAATAGTTATTACATAGTGCAGCTGGATAATAAATATTTTTCAGAATTAAGAGCTAAATGCTAGACAGAGCATGGGTGACTGCTAATTAAATAATGAGTAATAGCAGGTATTACAGAGTATAGTTGAGTAATAAAACTGAACAGAGCAAGATGAGGCATTACAGAGTAGAACCGAGTAATAATACAGTAATAGTAGGAACTGCAGAGTACAGCAGAGTAATAAGTATAGTACAAAGTATAATTGCAGATTATAATAAGTAATAAGTACTATACAGAGTAAGTATAGAACCAAGTAGTGATAAATATTTTACAGAGTAATAGGAAGTGTTAAAGTGACTAAGAATTTGGTACAAAGGAAGAGGAGGTATTGACAAAGTGTAGCTAATGATATATATTGGCAAGAGTAATAGGAGATATTACAGGTGAGTAATATTTATAATATGGAGTGAAAAGAGGAATTACAACTGAGGAATAATAAGTATGATATAAAGTAATAACTATTTCAGAGTACAATAAGAAATACTGTAGAGAATAAAATTAGGTATTAAAAAATGAAGCTAAAAATAAATATTGTACAGAGTAATTGGAGGTGTTCCAGAATATTGGTGTGAAATAATACATATTGTACAGAGCAAAAGAAGGAATACAAAGTAGAGGTGATTCAAAAATGCTGTGCGGAGTAAAAGGAAGTATCACAGCATAAAGTAAGTAATAATAAAGACTCTACAGGGCAATGAAAGCTATTACAGAATATAGATCAGAAGTAATAAATGGTATACGGAATAAGAGGTGGTATTTCAGAATACAGCTGAGTAACAAAATATTGTGCAGAGTAATAGAAGGGATTATAGATGGCATGTGATTGACAATTACTGTAAAGAGGAAGAAGGTTTTATTGCCGAATACATGTGAGTTATCACAATTATTGTACAAAAAAGAATGCTTGATAGAGCTCAGATGAATAATAATAAATACTGTATAGGGTAATATGAGCTATTACATAGTGAAGGTTATTTTAGAAGCATCTCCATCTGTGAATAGTGGAACCCGACATCATCATTACTCTCTGCTTTCCCCGGCCTCCTCCCTACATCCTCAGAAGCTTCCCTCGCCCACTGGAACTCCCCCTACACACACACACTCACACTCTCTTACTGAGAGCTCTCCTTAGTGGCCCTCTTGTTTCCTATTCCTGCTGTGTCTTGATTTTACAGTAATAATGTTTTGATAATTGTATTCATTATTGTAAGGTAGCTTTGATATACAGATTGTCACTCCTCTCCTTTTGTCTCGTCCCGTCACTTTTTCATTGGAGTCTGTGCACAGCCCTTACCTAATATAGGGCTATTTTCTTTTGTATACTGCCTTGTTATCTCTGATAGAAGGCAGTCTATCAAGAAATAAATACATTTCAAACCTCTCCCAAGATTACTGACTAATAAGTTGTTGTTTTTTTAATGGTTTATTCTGCAGGAACTTGTTCAAACCACTTCTGAATATTACTATGTTAGTTATCTTGACCAAACCTACTAGCAACAGATTCCGTATCTTAATTATCTGCAGAGTGAAAAAAAAAGTTACTTGTTTTCAATCCACTGGTCATTAATTTCATGGAGGGTCCTCTTGTTTTTGTGTTTGACAGGCTATACTGTTCCCTATTTAATCATTCCACCCAATTCAAGATTTATAAACTATCATATCTCTTCTGAGCTATCTTTTCTCCAGCTGAAGAACCCCAACCTGTTTAGGCATAAGAACATAAGAAATGCCATACTGGGTCAGACCAAGATCCATCAAGCCCAGTATCCTGTTTCCAACAGTGGCCAATCCAGGCCACAAATACCTGGCAGATCCTCAAAAAGGTACACAGGTTCCACAATGCTTGTCCCGGGGCAAACAGTGGATATCCCGGGTCCCCTTTAATAATGGTTTATGGACCTTTCCTCCAGGAACTTGTCCAAACCTTTTTTAAACCCAGCTACACTAACAGCCTTTACTACATTCTCCGATGACTAATTCCAGAGTTTCAGTACGCATCAAAGCCTGTCTTTATACGAGGGGTATTCTATTTTTCTGCCCCTCTCTGAATCTTTCTAGTTGAGGGACAACCAGAACTGCATACAGCACTCAAGATGTAGTCGCGTAGTTTCTTAGTCTCAAATTCTCAGAATTACATAGAAACATAGAAACATAGAAACATGATGACAGAAAAAGACCACAAGGCCCATCTAGTCTGTCCTTCCATAACAACAACTACAACAGTCCACTTTTTACCTTTAGAGATCCTCTGTGTTGGTCCCATGCTTTTTTGAATTCAGTTACTGTCCTCATCTCTACCACCTCCACTGGGAGACTATTCCACGGATCCACTACTCTTTCCGTAAAGAAATATTTCCGCATATCACTCCTGAATCTATCTCCCTTCACCCTCATCCCATGTCCCCTCGTCGCAGAACTTGCTTTCAATTGAAAGAGGCTCTCTCCCTGAACATTTATGCCACGGAGGTATTTAAACATCTCAATCATATCACCTCTATCCCGCCTTTCCTCTAAGGTGTACATATTAAGATCCTTAAGTCTGTCCTCATATGCTTTTATAATGAAGACTACTAATCATCTTAGTAGCAACCCTCTGCACCGACTCCATCCTGTTCACATCCTTTTGAAGGTGCGGTCTCCAGAATTGCACACCATACTCCAAATGAGGTCGCACCAAAGACTTATACAGAGGCATTATCACCTCCTTTTTTCTGCTAGCCATTCCTCTCCGTATGCACCCAAGCATCCTTCTAGCTTTTGCCGTCGCCTTTTCTACCTGTTTAGCTACTTTAAGATCATCGGACACAACTACGCCTAGGTCCCGCTCTTCTTTAGTGGACAAAAGTACTTCACCTCCTATGCTGTATTGCTCCCTTGGATTGCTGCAGCCCAAATGCATGACCTTACATTTTTTAACATTAAATCCCAGCTGCCAAATTCTAGACCATTCTTCAAGCTTAGCTAGATCCCTCCTCATGTTATCTACACCTTCCTGGGTGTCTACTTTATTGCAGATTTTGGTATCATCCGCAAAGAGGCAAACCTTACCAGACAGCCCTTCCGCTATATCACTAACAAAGATGTTAAAAAAAATCGGACCAAGGACAGATCCCTGGGGCACACCACTGGTAACATCCTTCTCCTCAGAGTGAGCTCCATTTACTTGTACTCTTTGTCGCCTCCCACCCAACCAATTTCTAACCCAAGCAGTAACTTTAGGGTCCATCCCTAGGGTGCTCAGTTTGTTTATAAGTCGCCTGTGAGGAACAGTGTCAAAGGCTTTACTGAAATCTAAATACACCACATCTAGAGCTCTCCCTCGGTCCAACTCCCTGGTCACCCAGTCAAAGAAATCAATCAGATTTGTCTGACAAGACCTGCCTCTGGTGAATCCATGCTGCCTCGGATCCTGTAATCCGCTGGACTCCAGAAACCTCACTATTTTCTCTTTCAACAGCGTTTCCATTAATTTACTCACCACCGAAGTTAAACTAACCGGCCTGTAGTTTTCAACCACATCCTTACTTCCGCTTTTGTGTAAAGGCACCACATGAGCCTCTCTCCAGTCCTTTGGCACCACTCCCGACTCCAACGAGGCATTGAAAAGGTCAGTCAGTGGAGTTGCTAGAACGTCCCCAAGTTCCCTCAGTATTCTAGGGTGTATCCCATCCGGTCCTATCGCTTTGTCTACTTTAAGTTGAGCTAGTTTCTCACGAACACAGTCTTCTGAAAATTGTTCAAGATGTCCCTCGCTTCTGTTCTTATTTGTGGGTGTTTTCTGAGGTCCTGCTCCTGGTTCTTCATCTGTGAACACAGAACAAAAATATTTGTTAAGCAATTCCGCTTTATCCTTATCAGCTTCTACATATTCCCCCCCTGTACCCTTGAGTCTGACAATACCACTTTTGCCCTTCCTCTTCTCACTAATATATCTGAAAAATGTCTTATCTCCCCATTTTATTGCATTGGCTTTTTCCTCCTCCTTTTGAATCTTTGCCTTCTTGACTACTTTGCTAGCTTCTCTAAGTTGTTCCAAATACAGATGCCTGTCTTCCTTTCTCTGTGATCTCTTGTATTTCATGAAGGCCTCCCTCTTTTTCTTCACTTTTTCAGCTACTTCCTTCGAAAACCATAGCGGTCTCCTGTTCCTTTTGCCTTTATTTACCATTTTAACAAAAAGGTTGGTTGCCTTTAAAATACCCCCTTTCAGTTTTGCCCACTGTTGTTCTACATCCCCCAGCTGTTCCCATCCCACTAACGACTCCCTGAGGTATTGGCCCATCTTCGCAAAGTTAGTCTTCCTAAAGTCTAAGATCTTCACCTTGGAATGGATTCTAACAGCCCTAGTCCTAATACTGAACCACACCATCTGGTGATCACTGGATGCAAAATGATCTCCCACTACAACATCAGAAACACTTTCACCATTGGTAAGCACCAAGTCCAGTATGGCCCCTTCACGTGTGGGGTCTGTTACCAATTGCCTGAATAGTTCTCCCTGTAGAGAATCCAGGATCTCCTTACTCCTAGATGATACTGCAGCAGGAATGTGCCAATCAACATCTGGCATATTGAAATCTCCTAGCAGTAGCACTTCCCCTTTCCTAGCAATGCTGCGTATGTCTTCAATTAACTCTCTGTCCACCTCTTCCTCTTGTGAGGGAGGTCTGTATATCACACCAATGCAAATAGATTTCTCTTTCCCTCTTTCTAGTTTAACCCACAATGCCTCCTCTCTCCCTTTTAAGCTCTGTAATTCCAAAGCTTTAATAGTAGTTTTGTCTGCCATTTTAATGACTTTGAATAGTTAGTGACCTTTTTGCTATGAATAACTGATCATTTCTTTCTTTCTCTCTGTTTACTATTTTTTAGCTTGTTTACAATCCACAAATCCACAAAAGGGCAGGGCATGACCTTTTATCCCATGAATCTTTAATTTCCTAAGGCATCTCTAATGAAGGACTTTGTCAAATGCCTTCTGAAACTCCAAATACACTCATAGTAACATAGTAAATGATGGCAGATCAAGCCCAGTATGGTCCATCTAGTCTGCCCAGTAAGATGGTAAGAGTAGGTGCACCTGTCGCTCCATGTAGGTCACCCCTCCCCCTCTCTTTGTTTTAGGGGTGAACCCACCGCTCCGTGTAGGACACCCCTGTTTGTTGAGAAATTAGATAGTTCAGTTTATTTTGATTTTATCCTGTGGCTGTAAAGGGATCCACTGTGTCTGTCCCATGCCATTTTGAATTCTGTCACTGTATTTGCCCCCACCACTTCCATCGGGAGGGCATTCCAAGCATCCACCACCCTTTCAGTGAAAAAGTATTTCCTGACATTGCCTTTCAATTTACCACCTTGCAGCTTCATGTTATTCCCTCTAGTTTTACAGCTTCCCCATCTTTGGAAGAGGTTTGTTTGTTCATTATTTCTCTTTAAGTATTTAAAGGTCTGAATCATACGTATCTTTCCTATCCCTCCTCTCCTCCAAAGTGTACATATTTAGGTCTTCAAGTCTCTTCTCATAAGGCTTCTGAAGCAGGCTCCAAATCATTTTTGTCACCTTCCTCTTAACCATTTCCAATCTTTTTACATCCTTTGCAAGATATGGTCTCCAAAACTGAACACAGTATTCCAAGTGAGGCCTCACCAGTGACTTATACAGTGGCATTAGTACCTCCTCCTTTCTGCTGGTAATTCCTCTTTGTATAGAACCCAACATCCTCCTGGCTTTTGCCACTGCCTTGTCACACTGTTTTACCACCTTGAGATCCTCAGAAATAATCACACCAATGTCCTTCTCCTGGTCCGTGCACACCAGCCTCTCGCCCCCTATCGCGTACATTTCCCTTGGATTTCTGCTGCCCAAGTGCATAACACTGCACTTCTTCGCATTAAATCTTAACTGCCAAGCATTAGACCGTTCTTCCAGCTTTTGTAGATCTTTCCTCATGTTATCCACTCCATCAGGGGAGTCCACTCTGTTGCAAATTTTCGTGTCATCTGCAAAAATACATACTTCCTTATCGTCCCTCCAGTCTAGTCCCGAACCTCTGGGTTTTGCTCCTCCTCCACCAGCTTGGAGACTGAGAAATGTCATCGTCTTGATGACTCTTGTATAAAGGCACAGGAACCGCCTCCTCACTCCAGTTATCTCAGTCTCCAAGCATCTGGAGGGTTGGTGAGCCCAGAGGTTAAGGGCTCACAGGAGGAGCAATTAAGGAGAGTGATAGGAGGTAGAAATTAGTTAGAGGAAATTGAGTGTTAGAAAAGTGGTGTGTTCACCTTTAAATAGAAGTAGAAAGGAAAAAAAAAGGCAGAGGAAGCTGTGCTGAGGTGCTGCTCCCCCCCCCCCCCCTTACCCGTTCGGCGGTAATTTGCCTTTTTAGCCTGCATGTGCTCCAGCTCCTGAACCCACTTTTATGGGTGAGGAGCCAGCAGCGTGTATATCGCAGCGTTGAGCTTGGGGCTGCCGTTTTTGGCGCTGAAAGGCTGACAGGAAAGAGTGAAGCAAGTGCAGCTGCTCGTCCGGTGTCGGCTCTTCCTCAATGCCGAAGCCGCGATTCGGCTGAGCGCGGGGAGTGGAGCACATGACTCAAAAAGTCTCCTGAAGTCGGTGATTGGCAGTCCCAAAGGTAAGAGGGGCCAGCAATCAAGCGAAACGCAGCTAATTTAGCAGGGGGAGACAAGTATATACAACGGAGCAGGCCGCGCCGCGTGTCAGCCGCGCGGGAAGCTCAGTTGCTTCTAACTGCATTCAACAGCGTGTAGTTACACAGGAAAGCTTCAGTTTTGAGTTTTTTCCACAGGATTGGGATCGGAGTGTCTTGAGGAAGATTCCTTAATTGGTTTTTTGAAAGATAGCTCATGCTAATTCATTTTGGTGTTGTAAGTGCCAGCAGCGTGTTTTAGTATATCTTGGCAACCAGCGGTGTCATAGTGCAAGGTACCTGTTTACACAGCATGCCTTCTAGGCCACAGTGTTTAGTCTGTGGGACTAGAAGGGGAGCAGTGTCAGAGACAGGGGTGTGTAGGGGCTGCGTTCAGGAGGCAGCCTCTATGGAGCAAGCCCTTGAAGACGGGGTAGAGGGGCATAAAGTAGCTTCGTTGCCCCTACCAGAGCCGCTCTCTCCCACTTTACCGCCGGTGGCGGGGACTTCTTCCACTCCGGATTTCCCCCCCCTTCGGGCACCGGGGCCGGAGGGTTTGGTGGCAGTCTTGTCTCCAGAGTTTGTGACTCTTATACAACAGGCTTTCGGAGCTGGTCATGGTAAATTCGCAGCCAGTTCCACGGAAGAGGAGCTGGGACAGAAGAGGCCGGGGACCCCTCTGAGTGCGGGGGCTACCGGGGTTCCTGCAAAGAAATCCAGGAGCAAAAAGCAGCGACTGGAACAGTCAGTGGCTTCAGCGGTATCCACTCAGAGGAAGTGGATCAGGACTTGGATTTGGACGATGAACTGGAAGAAGGAGAACTCACGGATCAGGAAGACCAGGCTAGGGTGGTCCGCGTGTTCAGAAGGGATGAGTTACCGGCGCTCATTTCTGAGATGCTTAAAGCACTTAATATGCCGGCAGTGGGTCCGGCTGAGGATCCCACCTTGGAGGACCCGTTGGTACAGGCTTTTTGGAAGACATGGAGAGTGTTCCCGGTGCACAGAGTAGTTAAATGATTCAAGGTGAATGGGACATGCCCGAGGCAGGACTTAAAGGGTCCAGAGTTATGGCTCGTCTCTACCCACTAGTTGAACAGGATCGAGAACTGTTTAAGTCTCCCAAGGTAGATGCATCTGTCTCAGCGGTTACCAAGAAGACTACCATTTCTGTGGAGGGTAGCGCGGCTCTCAAGGACGCCCAGGACAGAAAGTTGGATACTTTGTTGAAACAGGTGTTTGACGTAAATGCGCTGTCCATTCAAGCTTCTATTTGTGGAGCTTGGGTAGCGAGAGCCTGTCTTCGCTGGTCTCAACAGATTCAGGGAGAACAACTGGGGGAGATGACCGAAGAAGCGGCCAGAATGGAGTCAGGGGCTGCTTATCTAGCCAATATTCATTATGATCTTATTCGGGGCTTATCGAAGAGTATGGCATTGGTAATAGCGGCAAGGCGATATCTTTGGTTGCGCAATTGGGCGGCAGATGAGTCCTCCAAGACAAGGCTCGGCAAGCTTCCTTTCAGAGGTAAGCTTCTTTTTGGAGAAGATTTGGATAAACTAGTGAAGGATTTAGGAGAGTCCAAGGGCGGAAGGTTGCTGGAGGACAAACAAAAGCAAGGGCGGTCAGTTCCGTCATCCAGAGGACAGCCGAGGGAGTTCCGTCGTTTCCGGTCCCTGCGGTTCAGTCGGGGTCAAAGAGGACGTTTCCCCTATAGGAATCAGGGGTTTCGAGGTTTTTGAGGAGCGGGCAGAGGTTTTGCCGCCTCTTCGGCCTTGAATCTTAGAAAGTCACAATGAAGCCTGGAGGGCCCAGGTGGGACAGGTGCCTGTAGGAGGTCGTTTATGAGAGTTTTATCCTGCCTGGGTCAAAATCACGTCAGATCAGTGGGTACTGGAGGTTATCCGAGAAGGGTATGTGTTGGAGTCTCAATGGCTGGTGACCGAGTCTTACGTGCAATCTCCGTGCAAAGCGCGATCCAAGTGCAAAGCAGTGCGGGAGACCTTAGAAAAGCAGTGATCCCTCAAAGCAGTGATCCCTGGTACCTCCAGACCAGTACAGATGCGGTCGGTACTCCATTTACTTCGTAGTGCTGAAAAAGGAAGGAACCTACCGGCCAATTTTGGATCTCAAGAGAGTAAATCGCTGTCTCCGAGTGTCGCATTTAAGGTCGGTCATCGTAGCCATGAGAAAAGGAGAGTTTGACGTCCCTGGATTTGTTGGAGGCTTATCTGCACATTCCGATTCGTCAGGAACATCAAATGTTCCTGAGATTTGCAGTACCGATGGGACATTTTCAATTCCAGGCGTTACCGTTTGGGCTGGCTACAGCTCCACGAACCTTCACCAAGGTGATGGTGGTGGTAGCGGCATCGTTACAAAAGGACGGATTGCTGGTGCATCCCTATCTGGATGATTGGTTGATCCGGGTGAAGTCCAGAGACCGAGAGCGAGGCGTCTACAGCCAGAGTGATGGCATTCTTACAGTCTCAGATGGGTAGTCAATATGGCGAAAAGCAAATTGAAACCATCGCAGAACCTGGAATATCTGGGTGCTCGCTTCGATACAAATGTAGGAAGAGTGTTTCTGCCGCAGCAGCGGGCACGAGGATTGAGGAAGCTAGTCTGCAGGTTTCTGGACAGAAGAAATCCTACGGCCTGGCATTATCTGCAGTTGCTTGGTACCATGGCGGCGACACTCGAGTTGGTTCCGTGGGCAAAAGCCCACATGAGACCATTGCAGAGAGCATTACTCAGATGGTGGTGACACCAGGAAGACCATCTGTATCGGGTGCTGCCCTGTATGCCAGAGACATGGGCTCTTCAATGGTGGTTGAGGCTGGAGCATCTCAAGAAGGGAATGCCATTGGAGTTACCGGGTTGGATACTTTTGACAACGGATGCCAGCCTATCCGGCTGGGGAGCTCACTTCCAAGGACAATTCGCCCAAGGGCAGTGGACCGCTTAGGAGAAGGTCTGGTCAATCAACAGGTTGGAATTGCGGGCGATTATGCTAGCTCTTCGGGTGTTTCAGCCTTCGCTTTGAGGGAAAGCCATCCGGGTGTTTTCCGACAACGCGACCGCGGTAGCCTACGTCAACTGGCAAGGGGGCACCAGCAGCGTACAGCTGGAAGCCGAGGCCGAAAAAGTTGTTCGAGTGGGCCAAAATGCACCTACTGGCGTTATCGGCAGCACATGTGGCAGGAGTCGAGTAAAGGTGGACCCTGGGGAGTGGGTTCTCCATCCGCAGGTCTTCGAGAGCCTGGTACGCCGCTGGGGGACGCTTGTAATGGACCTCATGATGACGTTCCAGTCAGCAAAGGCCAATTGTTTCTTCAGCAGAAGAAAAGAGAGGATGTCGGAGGGCTTAGACGCTCTCATACAGCCTTGGCCACAAGATCAACTCCTGTACGTGTTTCCACCTTGGGTACTAATAGGTCGGGTGGTGCAACGCATAGAGGCTCACAGAGGTCAGGTAATTTTAATAGCGCCAGATTGGCCCAGACGTCCTTGGTATGCAGATCTGATGAGGCTTCTAGTAGGGAAACCATGACATCTTCCGCTTCGGCGGGACCTGTTATTGCAGGGACTGCTACTAATGCCGTAGTTGGATTGGTTCTCTCTTACGGCTTGGCTCTTGAAAGGGCGAGGTTGACGACGAGAGGATACTCCGCAGCAGTGATTTCCACCTTGTTGAAGGCTCGGTGGAGATCAACTTCGTTAGCGTATGTTCGTATTTGGCACATATCTGAAGCTTGGTGTATGGATAGGAAGATTGAAGCATTAAGATCTTCGGTTCCGCAGGTTCTAGCTTTCTTGCAAGACGGGTTTGAGAAAGGTTTAGCGGCTGCATCCTTAAGGGTGCAGGTAACGGCGCTTTTCTGTTATAGAGGTAAAATAAAAATAAAAGGAGAGGCGATGGGAGGACATCCAGATATCAAGTGTTTTTTGAGGGCGGTGTCGCTTTTGAGACCGCCATGTAGGCAATTAGTACCGACATGGGATCTTCATTTAGTACTGGAGGCCTTGGTGCGCGAGCCCTTTGAACCTTTGTCTAGATCGTTGTTAAAAGACCTGACTCTCAAAGTCGTGTTTTTAGTGGCTATTTATTCGGCCCGCAGAATCTTAGAGTTACGAGCTTTGTCTTGTAGGAAGCCTTTTATGGTTTTTAGTGATTCAAAAGTGGTCTTGAGACTGGTGCCGCTTTTTTACCCAAAGTAGTGTCAGTTTTTCATTTAAACCAGGTAGTATCTTTACCTGTTTTGGGGGAAAACAGTGAGGGTACATCAGCGGGAAAGTTACATCTATTGGATGTTCATCGAGCTTTAAAGAAGTATTTGCAAAAGACGAAGAGTTTCCGCAAAACGGGTAGACTGTTCTGTTTGGGGGAACATGAAAAGGGGAAGCAGCGTCAAAAGCTTCCATTACCAGATGGCTCAAAGAAGCAATAGCTTCGGCATATCTCTTGAAAAGCAAAGCGGTGCCAGAGGGACTTAGGGCGCATTTGACTAGAGCGCAAGCGACGTCATGGGCAGAGTATAGTTTGGTGCCAGCAGTTGAAATTTGTACGGCGGCTACATGGTCATCTTTAAATTCCTTTGTCAGACATTACCGTCTAGATGTTCAGGCGGAAAAGGATACCTGTTTTGGATCAGCGGTGCTTCAGGCAGGTCTAGCAGATCCCTCTCGTTAATTTGTTGCACTGCTCTGTTACATCACCAGAGGTTCGGGACTAGACTGGAGGGACAATAAGGAAGGTGAAATTAGACTTACCTGCTAATTGTTGTTCCTTGAGGAACTCCAGTCTAGTCCCTTATCCCTCCCTAGTGATTTCTTTTGGACTATAGCCTGAAGCGAAAGATATATTTCACAGGTAAGCTGATGGAATAACGGTGAAGGTTAGAATGGGGTTTCTTTTAGGATCCAAATTCTCCACACAGGGGAGGGAAGAGCGGGCCCATGCAGTTAGTTAGTTAATAGCTAATAGGGCATTAAAGGTTGACCAAAGAAGACATACTGTTCTTTTACTAGTTATTAGTTAAGTGGTTCTAATGTTTTTTTCGAAAGTAGTATTGGCTACTTAATTGTTGCTCCGGTGAGTCTGCTTTGTCAATAGGTTACTGGAGTGAGGAGGCGGTTCCTGTGCCTTTATACCAGAGTCATCAAGACGATGACGTTTCTCAGTCTCCAAGCTGCTGGAGGAGAGAAAAACCCAGAGTTTCAGGACTAGACTGGAGTTCCTCAAGGAACAACAATTAGCAGGTAAGTCTAATTTCACCTTTCCTTTCAGTCCTTCAGAAATATCACTCACAAATACATTGAACAATGCCGGGCCCAGGACCAAACCCTGGGGCACCCCGCTAATCACCTTCCTTTCATCCGAGTGAACTTCATTAATCATCACCTTCTGACGTCTGTCAGTCAAACAATTTCACCACCTTGGGACTCATCCCCAAACTATTGAGTTTATTGATAAGCCTCCTATGAAGAACAGTATCAAAGGCTTTGCTGAAATCCAGGTAGATGTCATCCATCGCATGCCCCTGATCTAGTTCTCTGGTCACCCAGTCAAAGAACTCAATCAGATTTGTTTGGCAAGATCGTCCTTTGGTAAAACAATGCCTTGGATCATGCAACATGTTGGTTTTGAGAAAGTTCACTATTTGCTCTTTCAGGAGCGCCTCCATTACTTTCCCGCCACCGAGGTAAGGCTCACCGGCCTGTAGTTTGTCACTTCTTCACTTTTGTGAAGAGGTACCAGATCAGCCCTTCTCCAGTCCTGAGGAACTTCTCCTGTTTCCAAGGATCTGTTAAAAACATTCTTTAACGGCCCTGCAAGAACCTTTCTGAGCTCTTTCAGTATCCTGGGATGTATCCCATCCGGTCCCATTGTCTTGTCCACTTTCAGTTTTGCAAGTTGTTCTAACACATCAACTTCTGTGAATGGTGTGGTATCTACTTCATTCCCATTGTTATATTTGGGAGTCACAGATGGTCTTTCTCCAGGATTTTCTTTAGTAAAAACAGAGCAGAAGTATTTGTTTAGCAATTTCGCTTTTTCAATGTCACTTTCCACGAGACCATTCCCAGCACTTTTGAGTCCTGCAATTCCACCTCTGATTTTCCTTCTTTCCCGAATATACCTGAAGAAAGGTTTGTCTCCACGCTTCACATCTTTAGCCATCTTTTCCTCTGCCTTTGATTTTGCTTTCCTTATTTCTCTTTTTGTCTCTTTTAGTTTGATCCTGTATTCCTTTCTGTGTTCCTCTGTTTGCGAGCTTTTGAATTTTGTGAAAGCTGGGTTTTTAGCCTTTATTTGAGCAGCCACTTCTTTGGGGTACCAAATAGGTTTCCTTCTCCTCTTGTTTTTATTTACTTTCCTTACATATTTATCTGTTGCCCCTTTTATTGCCACCTTTAGTTTAGCCCATTGCAATTCCACTTCCCTTATCCCCTCCCACCCTGCCAACTCCTCCTTCAGGTACTTGGCCATTTTACTGAGGTCAGTGTTTTTGAAGTTTAGGACTTTGAGCTTGCTGTGATTGGATTCTACCTTGGCTTTTATCTCAAACCACACCGTGTGATGATCGCTGCTGCTCACAGGGGCACACACCCAGACATTCGACACACTATCTCCGTTGGTGAGCACTAAATCTAGCATTGAGCTTTCCCTGGTTGGTTCCATCACCTTTTGTCTAAGTAACGCATCTTGGAAAGCATCCCCAATATTTTTGCTTCTTTCCAGATTTGCAGAAGGAGTAATCCAATCCACATCGGGTAAATTAAAGTCACCGAATATGATCACTTCCCCCTTTGTGGCTATCTCTGCAATATCTATAATCAATTTGTTATTTATTTCTTCGATTTGAGTCGGAGGTCTGTAGACTACACCAGTATGGATGACAGTGCCATCTCCTCTTTCCAACACAATCCAGAGCGCTTCTTCTTTTCCCCATGCCCCCTGCATTTCAGTAGCTTTAATATTGCTTTTGATATATAGGGCTGCTCCTCCTCCTTTTCTACCCTCTCTGTCTCTTCTAAATAGATTATAGCCAGCTATGGCTAATCCCAATCACGCGATTCATTAAACCATGTTTCTGTAATGGTCACAATGTCCATTTCCACTTCCACCATTAGGGCTTCCAGGTCCGGAACTTTGTTGGCTAAGCTTCGAGCATTTGTGCTCATTACTTTCTAGCATTTAACTGGCTTGCATGTATTTTGCATTGATTTTGTTCTACCCACCTCTTCCCACTTGTCGTTGATGTGTGGTTTAAAAGTGAGTCTGTTTCTGATGTTGTTCTGCTTTTGCCGGTAGTGACGTCCTGAACTTGTCCTTCCCCATCCGTCACCCCCTTTCTCTAGTTTAAATGCCTGTCCACATACTGCATACATTTTTCACTTAGGATTCTTTTTCCTGCGACAGTATGCTCTAATTCCTCACATCAACTAGTTCACCATTATCCACTTCTTTGTTTACACCTTAAAAAAACCAAAAGCCTAAAAAATTGGTAAGGAGAAACTTGCGTTTGAACCCATGCTGACTCATTCTCATTAAGCCACAACTATCTATATGTTCAGTCATTTTGCTCTTTTGTATAGCTTTAACCACTTGCCTCACAGCAAAGTCGGGCTCACCAGTCTATAGTTTCCTGGATCTCCTCTGGAGCCCTGCTTAAAAATTGTCATTCCATGGTCTACCCTCCAATCCTCTGGTATCATTACTATTTTGAATGATGTGTTAAAGATAGCTGGTAAAAGATTAGCAATGTCATGTTTGAGCTCTCTCAGCACTCTGTAATGAATGTCGTCTTACAGGCTCTTTGCTTCGCATGCACTTGAATAAAAAAGTTTTTAGTATTCTTGCCACTACAATGAGCTTTATTTCAAAGGCTCTCTTGTCCTTCTTTTATTAATTTTTTACATTTAACTTGTTGGTGCTTGTCTTCATCCCCATTTTCTTCTTTAGAATCTACTTTCGATTTCTGAAAAATGACCTTTGGTTTTCACCATCGCTTCCATTAAACCAGGTTGGCCATCATTTGTCATCCTTTAGACCTTTTTGTAAAGCATGGAATACATTTTATCTGTTTTTTCAAAATGGCCTTTTTAAAATAATACTCACTCCTCATGCAGACATTCGATCCTGGCAAGTGCTCCCTTTAATATGTTCTGATGCCTTATTTTATCATAGTTTCCCTTCTTTAAAATTTAAGTGCTACAGCAGTAGGGGTTTTTTTTTAGCTGCTTCTTCCAGTGGTAACAGATTTGAGCACATCATGATCACTATTGCCTAGAGGCCCCACCATCATTAGTATCTTGCAACAGGTCCTACATACAAGTAAGGACTAGTCTTAAAGTAGTTTCCTCTCTAAATCAGTTTGTGGACCAAATGCTCATGAAGCAGTCATTTACAGCATCTACAAATTTTACTTCCATGGCATGTCTTGATGAGACTTTTAGCCAATCAATCAATCAATCAATCAATCAACATTGGGGTAGTTGAAATCACACATTAATACTGTGTTACCAAATTTGTTAGCCTCCGTGATTTCTGTTAGAATTTCAGTCTGTCTCTTTGTCCTCTCTAGGGACAGTAGTTGAAACCCATATACATGCTTCCCCCCATCACATATGGAATTTCTATCTATAAAAATTCCAAATTACATTTGGTTCCTTCCGACGTTTTATCCTCTTTGACTCTATGCCATCTTTAACTATAGTGCTATGCATCCACTAGCCTGATCTACCTATCGTTTCAGTATAATCTGTACTCTGGAATGAAGGTATTCTATTAGTTCTCCTCCTCTTACCAGTTCTCTAAGATGCTGTTTGAATCCGCATTAACTTTTAGTAAACACGCCTCTTAATGAGTGTCTGAATACTATTTGCATGGGAAGTGAGGATAAAGAAAGATGACCAGATTTCTACATTACTATGCCAACTGCCAGGAAGCACTACATCGATTTTTGCAACAGATTACTCCAGGGACTCCCAAAACAGGCTCTCCATCAATGAGCTCCAGATGGCCCAGAATGTTGCAGCCTACTTTCCAAAAACTTAGAGCTAACAGTGGCTAAACATATCTCTATTGAAACTTCCATATCTCTATTTACTTCCTGAGCTGGTCGTCGAGTAGTGATTGTAAGCCCCTGAAGAGGCCTTTTTCTGAGGAGAAACAAAGATCTTTGTCTGGTTCACTGGCAACTTACTGAACCATGGGAGTCTACAGATAAGTACTAGAAATTGTTTTCAATGATTGTTTGCTTACAATTATTACCGCATAGCTCTTGTTTGTTTACAGGGCTTGCAAAGAAAAAGACTCATGGCTCCGCAGTGAGTCCTGTTAAAGTTTTCAATGGAAAACTGCTGTGTGTCCTTTTGTGGACAGTTACTGAAGTGGATAGAGATGCTTAAAGAATATTAGGAGGGATTTGACAGTTTGGATTGATAGTTTGAATTTGACAAGTTGAATTGGATTGATTATAAGTAATACATAATTTATAAGATTATAATCCAGAAAAATACTTTTTTGACATTGTTTTAATATTAATATGGGGGAGGTTAGAGACCGATGATGCGAGTATCTCGCTATCCATTATGGTGATTGGTTTTGCCATATGAAGGGGTTATAGCCATCCTGAGGTCTCTTCCCTTATTAATAAATATCTTTGGAAGTTTCAGAGATATGTTTAGCCACTGTTAGCTCTACGTTTTTGGAAAGTAGGATGTAATATTGGGTTATCACTAATAGGTTTAGTGACTAAGAGTTGATTTGTTTTGGATTGCTAGGTTTACACTTAGGGCAATCTTTTTGGTGTACCAGAATGTTGCAACCCATATAATTTATAAAGCGCACAGTATTGACCACATAACACCCATTTATTTTATTTATTTACATTCTCTTATATACCGCGCTATTCTGCATCAGTGCGGTTTACATTGAACAAACTGAAATTACATTGAACAGGGCATTATAACTTGGAGATAACTATTTTACAGGGAACATGGGCTATGGGGGGTTAAGTGGCTTGCCCAAGACCACAAGGAGCACCTGTGGGACTAGAAACCCCAGTCCTTCCGGCCCAAGGTTGCTGTCCTCTAGTACCCATCTTGTACAATCTTCATTGGTTACCGGTTCTAAGTAGGGTAAGATAAACTACCCAGGAACATAGCCCCCTCCTACCTATCCTCCTTATTAAACATACCATCTGACAATAGAGTTCGAAGAGATTGCACCCAGAACACCATAATAGTTTCTAGTGACTTTCGGAAGACTAATCGCTGTACAAGTAATAGAGCATTTTCATACTTGGCTCCTACCCTCTGGGATTCCCTTACAGAAAAATTAAGATCCGTCAAGGACTTACAAACATTCCAGAAGGAAATTAAGACATATCTATTCTGCGAACATTTTGGGGACCCACCGGAGCAGAATAAAACATTTCCCACATAATAACAGCACCTCAAAACCCTGTGAATATAAGCTCTCTCTGTACATATGTTAATCTGTAAATAAATAATTGTAAATGAGTTATGAACATTCTTAATGTAAATTGAATGTTCAATATCTCATTCTTGACATTGACACTGTCTCTAATTATACCGCTATCATTACATTATATGTAACAAGTTTTGTTCTCTGTAAACCACCTTTGATCTCTGGAAAGGATGGTATAGAAAAATAAATAAATAAAGTACTATAAACCCTGCTCATTTAGAACCCATATCAAACTCGCTGTATCATAATAGCAGTACCAGGATTCACAAAGCACCAAACCCTACCTATCAAAAAGGCAACCAATATTAAACTTCAGGGCTCTGGTGTCATCGGTAAAGGAGTGCTCCAAGTTTCAAACTCGGGCAGCCTTTGACGGCTTCGAGTAAGTGGCTAGGGTAGCTGCGGTGGGCATTAGTGCCTGCCATCTTGCCTGGCTACAGTCCTCCAACTTGGAGCAGTGGGTTCAGGACAAGTTGGCTGATGTTCCTTGATGGGGAGAGAACCTCTTCAGCAAACTAATGACGGAGAAGGCTGACGAGCTGGAGAAGAAATTCATGACCAGAACCATGTTGTCCAAGAACATGTCTGAACCTTCCCGCAGGAAGACTCCAAGGCAAAAAGCCTTTCCACCCAAAGACCAAGAAGGCTTATGGGAACTACCCCAAGTTTCAGGCCTGTCGCGCTGCCCCTCAGGCCAAGGATCCCGTAAGCCAAAGGTCCCCAAGCCCCAGAACAGTGCCCCAGCTACAGTGGGGGGGGGGGAGCTTTTGACTCTGGTCCACTTCGCACACCTATGGCAGAATATCACCACAGATGCCTGGGTACTGCAGGTGGTCAGGGAGGAGTACCTCCTCCACTTCTTTCAGCTGCCTCCATCCTATACCCATGAACCCCTTGCACAGGTAGCTCTTGCAGATGGAACTCAAGGCCCTGCTCAAAGATCATTCAGTAGAACGTGTTCTCCAGCCCGTCCAGGGTACAGGGGTTCTACTCCTGCTATTTCCTTGTCCCCAAGAAAACCTGGGGCTTCAGGCCCATTCTGGACCTGCAGGACCTCAGCTGCTTCCTGGTCAAGGAAAAGTTCAAAATGGTATCCCTTGGAACCTTGATGCCTTACCTCCTGCAGGGAGATCTCAAAGATGCCTACACCCACATCCTGATCCATCCAAGGTACCATCGGTACCTCCGATTTATCATCTGTGGACGGTGTTATCAGTACAGGATACTCCTTTTTGGCCTAGCCTCGGCTCCTTGGGTATTCACGAAATGCCTGGCAATCATGGACACCTGCCTCAGGCTCCTAGGAGTCTTTGTCTTCCCCTACCTGGATGACTAGCTCATACAAGTTCAGAGGAGGTGCACATCGCAACACAGTGCATTGTAGGGCTTCTACAGCGCCTGGGCTTCGTGCTGAACTTCCCAAAGTCTCACCTGCTGCCTACCCAGCACCTGGAATTTAGCGGCGGCCTACTGGACTCCACTCGGGCAAGGGCTTTCCTTCCACTAGATCGGATGCAGTGCCTTGCCACCCTTGCGCAGGAGATACAGGATGGCTCACCGGTGACAGCCAGACAGATGCTCCGCCTTTTGGGGCACATGGCATCCACTGTCCATGTAACCCTATTTGCCCGCCTCCACATGCAGCAGGCTCAGTGGACGCTCAGCGTCCAGTGGACACAAGTTTCAGGCGACCTGGAGGACCGCGTCCAAGTCACGCCGGCTTTAGCAACATCTATGGCCTGGTGGCAGGACCTCCCCAACCTCAGAGTTGATCTATCTTTCCAGGCTCCGCCAATGCAACACATCCTTACAATGAATGTGTTCAGGTTTGGCTGGGGAACCCACTGTGATCACCTACAGTTGTAAGGCCCATGGTCGCTGGAGGAGAGTGCCTTTCAGATCAACCTGTTGGAACTTAGGACAGTCTATCACACCTAGCAGGTCTTCCAGGATCATTTGGAAGGACAAATGGTTCAGATCCAGACGGACAACCAGGTGGCATTGTACTACTGTACATCAACAAGCAGAGGGGCATGGGCTCGTAACACCTCTGCTGGGAGGCGGTGGCATGGAACAGTGGTTCTCAACCTTTTTTGTACCGTGACCCCTTTTATCATTGGTCAGCTTGTGGTGACCCCCAATGATAAAATCAAATGCGTCTCTTCCTTTACCGTTAACGTATTGTCGCTGTAATCATTTGTTGAATTATTAATATATTATAGGCCTTTGCAATATGTTTTTTTATTTATAAAATTTACTTATTTAAACCACAATTAATCACAACAACAAGTAATTATGATGATTTTGTAGTCAAATCACTAATATGAAATATAATTATTTTTTCTACCTTTGTTGTCTGACCAAATTATTCTCTGATCATGCTGGTCCTGATCTGACGCTCCTGCTTTCCTGTCTTCTCTTAGCTCTCTTTCTGTGGTCTACGGTCCATCTGCCATTTCTTATCTCTTTTTTCGTTTTCTTCACTTCTTTCCATCAGCCTATTTCCAGTCCCAGTAACCCTCCCCAGTATCAGCCCCTTTCCAGTCCTCACTCCCAGTACCTTCCAATGTCAACTTGCATTCCCATGACTGCCACTGGTGTCCAGTCCCTTCTAGTACAAATACCATGGCAGCCCCTCTCAGATCCACTCCCTTCCAGTTCCATTCTCCCATCCCCTCGTATCAGTCCATTTGTAGCCTTAGCCCCCCGTTTTCTTCCAGGGCCGCAGCTCTATCCTCCCCTCCAATCAGCCCATTCCCAGTCGAAGCCCCCCAATCAGCTCGCTTCCAGTGCTAGTCCACCCTCAACCCCATTACCAGTGCTAGCCTCCCCTAATCAGCCCAATACCAGTCCTACCCCCCCCCATCAGTTCATTACCAGTCCTAGCCTCCCCTAATCAGCTCATTTCCAGTGCTAGTCCCTCCTCAACCCCATTACCAGTGCGAGGCTCCCCTAATCAGCCCATTACCAGTCCTACCCCCCCCCCCATCAGCCCATTTCCAGTCCTAACCTCCCCGATCAGCTCATTTCCAGTGCTAGCCCCCCATCAGTCCATTACCAGTCCTACCCCCTGTCAGCACATTACCAGTCCCAACCCCCCCTTGATCAGTCCATTCCCAGTCCTAGCCTTCCCTAATCAACCCATTACCAGTCCTATCCCCCCCCATCTGCCCATTATAATCCTAACCTGCACTGTCTCTCCCCTCTGTCCAGCATTTATTGCCCGTCTATACAGTATGTCCCCGTCTCTTCCCTTTATCCTTGTCAGACCCCTTCCCTCTCTCCATGTCAGCCCCCCGTCCATGTCAGCCCCCCGTCCATGTCAGCCCTCCCTCCCTCCATCAGTGTCAGCCCTCCCCTCCCTCCCTCCATTCATGTCAGCCCCCCCTCTCTCCATGTCAGCCCCCCTGTCCATGTCAGACCCCCCCCCCTCCATCCATCCATCCATCCCTCCATGTCAGCCCCGTTGCAGGTTCCCTGCCCCCTCCTCCCCTCTCCCTGTCTGCCTGCTGCTGCGCTGCTGTTCTTCTATAGCCGCGGCTCCCTGTCTCTTAGGGAACCGTGGCTATACCTGTAAAACTGTTGCGGAGCCTTCCCATCTCTCGACGGGCTCCGTGCAGCATTGTCCGTCTCCAAAGGAAGTGGTAAACAACTTCTTTTAGAGGCGGGACAATGCTGCATGGAGCCCGTCAAGAGACAGGAAGGCTCCGCAACGGTTTTACTGGCACAGCCGCGGTTCCCTAAGAGGCAGGGAGCCGCGGCTGCATTAGAAGGTACTGGGAGGCGGTGAGTTTGCTGCTGCCGAGAAGTGGACTCGGCAGCGGCAGCATCTTGGGTGCTTTTTTTTTTTTTTTTAACGGCAGAGTGAGGTGAGGTGAGGCGACCCCTGCTAAATCCTGTGGCGACCCCCGTGGGGGTCGCGACCCACAGGTTGAGAACCACTGGCATGGAAGAACAGTGTACTTGCTGGGCCAGGACAACATTTGATCCCAGTCATCTTGGAATTGAAGTCTCCAAATGCACAAATAAATAAGTAAATAAATAAAGTACTATAAACCCTGCTCATTTAGAACCCATAGCAAACTCGCTGTATCATAATAGCAGTACCAGGATTCTCAAAGCACCAAACCCTACCTATCAAAAAGGCAACCAATATTAAACCAATACATCTCGGAGAATACCAACACATCTCCTATTGGGGAAAGAGAACAAGTGGGACTGTCGCATAGAAATTACATGAACAGAATACCTCTGCTCGGTTATACGTGCAGAACATAAACCGTCACCAAACATAGAACAAGGATCACAATTTAGAAATATGAAGACAATAATTAAACTGGGAACCCCAAAAGCCAAACCTGGATTGTACAACACTGGAGAAATAAAACTATAAATTAATTTCCTCTTGTACTAAACAAAATGCAAAGACATTAGTGATGCACATTTCCCAGAGCTGACATATTCCAGTTAATAAATTCAAAGTAAATAAAAGTATTTTTCTACCTTTTTGGTTGGTTGGGCATTTAATTTTTCAGTTGCAATTGCTCCGTTCATTTTCTTCTGGTTTGTGTCTTCTGTTAACTCTCCATTGTCTGCTGTCCCTTTTATCCTTTCTTCTATTTTTTCCATTCTCTCTACATCTGCTTTAACATACTGATCTTTTCACTTTTTCTCTTTCCTCCATTCCTTTCTTGATTTCTTTTTCATCCACTCAAATTTCACCCTTATATCCTTAGTCCCAACTTACCTTCCCAAAGCCCGACCAATAGTAGATTCTCTGGGAACAAGCAGGAAGTCAGCCCTCACATATGAGCCCTCGCGGATCCACTCACCAGCTTTCAAAGAAAGCACTTGGGAGTTACACCGTGCATGCGTGGTCACCTTCCTGCCCAGAGATGCAGTCTTGCCTCAGTCTTCTATATTCCGTGGGGCACTGCAAATGTGCTGTCTGTGCATCCCAGACAAAGTTGATTTTTTTCACCATTCGTCAGTATTTTCTCTGTTTTCAACCGAGATTGGTTTGATAACCTTTCCATCGCCCAAGTCCTTTGCCTAGGCATTGTGATTTTTGCTTAGGTACCTTTTTTTTTTTTTTCTTTTCTATTTGGTCTGCAGGTTTTTTGCTCATGACCTAGCTGGTCTCCAAATGCACCCTCTCACGGTGGGTGGCTGACTGCATTTCCTTCGCCTATCAACAGACAGAGCTCTCTCTGGAGCATCATGTGACAGCTCACAGTGTGTGTGCCATGGTGGCCTCAGTGGCAAACATGCAGTCTGTCCTCTTACTAGACATCTGCTGGGCTGCCACCTGGTCCTCTGTGCACACCCTCGTGCAGACTACTGTTTGAAAGAGATCTCCCAGAGGGATAGCGCTGTCAGCCAGGCTGTACTCCATCACCTCTTCAGGGAATAGTGCAACTCCTTCCCTCCAACTCATGATGTCCAGGCTACCGGAGTGTGGATTGCATCTTCGATGCTGCTGCTGCAGTAACAGACTTCCAGCCAACCAATGCCCCTTGCTGCCATTTATGGTCTGCTTTTTGGGTCGCCCGTGGTTTTTAAAGGTTTTTTTTCAGTAGTGTATAGCTTGGGAGTCCCATATGTGATGACTGACTTACTGCTTGTTTCCGAAGAAAGCATAGTTACTCACCTGTAACAAGTGTTCTCCAGGGACAGCAGGAATCAATCCTCACAACCCTCCCTCCCCCCTCTCTCCCATGGAGTTGTTTCTTTTTGCTGTCTTGTGCTGTATCATCATACTGAGGCAAGTTAGCACCTTTTGGGCAGGAAGGTGACTGCACATGTGTAACTCCAAAAAGCTTTCTTTGAAAGCTGGGGAGTTGATCCACATGGGTTCCATCAGCACCAATGTCACCCATATGTGAGTTCTGATTCCTGCTGTCCCCGGAGAACACCTGTTACAGGTGAGTAATTACGCTTTTTTTTTCTTCCCTCCCACACAAAATATCTTTTCCCTTCTCCATCCTCAGTCCCCCAGCCCCATTCCCTTCCCCTTCTAGTCCTCCCTCAACATCAGCTGCTTTCTAGGTCCAGCCCCTCCACCAGCTATTTCCAGTCCTATCCTAACTCCCCATCAGCCCATTTCCAGTCCTAGTGCCCCCTTCACCCCCCCAGAAGAGCCCTGTGCCTACCTGACCAGCTCACCTCTGCACAGCCGCTGGAGTGAAGAGCTGCATTTTCTTTCACTCCAGTGGCTGTGTTCTCTTGTAGTCCACTAGCGCGCTGTTTGCCGGGAGATTAAAGGGCATTGCCTGTCTTGCATGAAATAGGAAATGCCCTTTAACCTGAAGGCAATCAGGGGGGCTGGCGGGCTGCAAGAGAATACAGCCGCCGGAGTGATGGAAAATGCCGCTCTTCACTTAGGCGACTGTGCAGAGTGAACCAGGTCTTTGGGCCTCCCCGGCTCCCTCTGAAGCCGGTCAGGCAGGCGCAGGGCCATGTGCAGGGCCGGTCCTGTAAACGGTCAGGAGTGGGGATGCACACTTGGTGTATGAGACAGCATGTGCGGAATGAAATTGGCGTGGGGCTCCCTGACGCGTGGGGCCGTTTGTAAACAACATTCTCGCACATGCATCAGGCCGGCCCTGAGTGCCACTATCTTGGTTCCACCCTGGTTAAGGTGCAGCCTGGTGTTTTGGAATAGGCTCCTCCTTCCCCAGAATGTTGCCCAGTTCCTAACAAATCTACTTTCCTCCTCCCTGTACCATTTCTCATCCATGAATTGAGAATCCAGAGCTCTGCCTGCCTCTTGGGTTCAGCGTGTGAAACCAAGGAACATTTCTCAGAATACTACTATAGAGTTTTGGGTTTCAACCTTTTATCTAAAAACTTAAATTTGGCTTCCAGAAACGTCCTCCTGCACATTCCTATGTCTTTGATACCTACAAGTACCAAGACAGCGGGCTCCTCTCCCGCACTCTCTAAATCCCTATCTGGGTGATATGTGAGGTCCATCACATTTGCACCAGTCAGCTAAGTTATCAGGTGATCTTCATGCCCGCCAGCTATTCAGCAATCTATATTCCTAATAATTGAATCATCAATTACAACAACTAATCTAAATCTCCTTTCCTGGGCATAAGCCCTTAGAGATACATCCTTGGTACAAGAGGATATAGCATAACATGGAGGGCATGTTTAGCCACGGGATCATTTCTGCCATACCAGGATAATGCTTTCCTTCCAGGTGACCTTTCACCTTCATGGCAGCACATGAGTTGACAGATTGGAGGTAGGACTTCTCTGCTATGTCCCTGAAGGTCTGCTATATACTTATGTCTGCCTTAGCTCCTCCTAGACTACTACTCTAACCTGCAGAAATTGGACGTTTTCTGAGAGCCAGGAGCTCTTTGCACTGAATGCCCACATATGACCTCTCACCAACTGGGAGATATTTATACATGTGGCATTCTATACAAAAGACTGGATGAACCTTTTCTCACTGCTGGACTGCTCTCTGCATCTTAGCATTGGGGAATTATTTAGTTATTTAAAGTTGCTAAGGGACTAGAGTAGCTTAACTAATATAAAGGCTTTAAGATTATTTAGTATATTTTATTACATTTTATGTTGCTTAATCGTTAACTGATGAAAATATCCTGTGGTGAAAAGTTTCTGTTTTGTCCTCCTAAGTGGGATAACTGACTATAAGTTAATGAATGGACCTGGGGGAATGGGTAGGTGTTGGGGAGGGAGAATGCTAAAAATACTAGGACAAATTGGTTTCAGATACTTCAAACTAATACCTAACTGTTTTGTTCTAGGGCTGTAAAAAACGAAGGGGTCCTTTTTGCTAAAGTGCATTAAGTAGTTAACATGCAAATTAGCATGCACTGTTAGCATGTTGGCATGACAGCACATGCTAAGTCCTGCATTGACCATTTATCATACCATGGAGTGAGGACTGGCCAGGTGATTGGTAGAAAATGGATGTGCACTGCACATTGGAGTTAGTGCACATGATGAAGTCACTTTTGCAGTTAGCACATCTGTTCTTAACGCCACCTCAAGAGGTGACTTTAAGTGTGCCCGTGATAACTGTAAATGAACCTATGTGCATTAAGGAACTTTTCAGTGTGGTAACTGTAGGGGAAATGCTGACCGCGCCCTTGACAGTTATCACACTTATTATACATTAGTTTTAACTCCTAATGTATGGTAAGTGCAAATTCTGCTGTGCTATAGTAAAAGGATCTTGAAAATAACCTAGGACAGGGGTTCCCAAACCTATCCTTTGGCCTCCACAGCCAGCCAGGTTTTCCTTATATCCACAATGAATATGCACAAAAGAGATTTGCATACAATGGAGGCAGTGTATGCAAATCTCTCTCATGCATATTCATTGTGGATATCCTGAAAACCCAACTGGCTGGAAGGCAGATTTGGGAACCCCTGACCCTAGGACAAATTGATTTTAGGCACCTACTTTTCGAGCTGTAATTAAATAAAAACCTCTCTTTTCTCCCAAGCTTTAAGTCACTTAATTTCCCAGCAAAGCAATGTTCGCTTACCCACAGAGGCGGCGTCCACTTACAGCACTCTCTCAGGAACTGGGGCACTTGAGATCTTCCCTTGCTATATATCTTTTTTTGTTGTTGTTGTTTCTAGGTAAAATGCTTTTATCAAGATCCTTTGATTAAGACTGTAATTAGTCTGCTAGACTGACGTTTTCAGCTATTTTCCTTTGCTAACATATACAGCCTAATATTACAGTCTTCTCAGTTTGCAAAGCAAAACGCACTATCCATTTAAAGCACTAAAAACAAAAAGAAAAATGTAGGATAAATTGGTTTTAGATAACTTGAACCAGCTAATGCTGACAATTTGGTTCTAGGGCTGTAAAAGACTTAAAAAAAAAAAGAGCTGGGACAAATTGCTTTCAGATCTTAAAACAAACTACTAACTAATTTTTGGTTTTTAATGCAATATAAATGTATAATTGATACACCCACAATCTCTTTTCTTTCCCAAGCTTTACATCACTTAGGGGCGTGTTTATTAAAGGTTAAAATGCCCCCAAATGTCTGGCAAAGCAATGCTCACTTACCTGCAGACATTTCGTCCATACTCCCCCAGGACTGAGGGAGATGCTGAGGACATCACTAAGGGACTGTGTGTACCGGAAAAGGCACAGTGAAATTCTGTGTATGAGAATGCACTAGGCTAATACAAGCTGAGACTGCTCTAAAAAAAAATAAAACATTTAAAAGGGGTGTACACATTTTCCTGAGGTATGTGGGGTCTCCGAGCTTTGTATTTTTCTCATGAGGTTTCTGCTAAAGACCCTCTCTGATTTAAAATGTCCTAGGTAGCCCTTGACATTAAAATATCTGGAGAGTCCTGGAATTTTTTAAGCATAAATATCATAGATCCTTATTGCCATTGTGTAATCTCAGAAAATTCGTTTTCCTTGATCATTGCTAGCTTTTAAGGTTTATCAGTAAACGATCAATGTCTTCTGTTTATATTCGGCAGATGAAGCAGCCCTAGAGGAACAGAAAAGAGAGAACAGAGAAGAGCCTGTTGAAATGGAAATAATCACCAAGCAATCAGAAAATGTTTGGGAGGATATTTCCCAGGAGACCGAGAGCAGAGATACAAGGAATTATCAGCAGGTATCGGAGCAGAGGGACCCTGCAGAAAGCTCCCCAGACGGAGTCATTGAAGGTGAGAGCACGAACATCCCCGAGCCCCAGTCTCGCCTGACAGCAGAAAGAACCTTCCAGAACAATGGCGATCAGATGGCTTCCGAGCTCAATCAGGAAGAGAGAAAAGGAAAGAAATCATTTCTTTGGGACAGCTGCATAAAAAGCTTTGATAGGAAATATAATTTATTATGGGACCAGAGAAGCCTGAGCGGAGAGAAACCCTTTTCGTGCTCTCAGTATAGTAAAAGCTTCAAACAGAAGTTAAATCTAAAATTACACCAGAGAACGCATGCCGAAGGGAAACCATTGTCGCATACTGAATGTAGCAAAAACCTCTCTGATAATGAAGAATTCATTACGCACCAAAGAACGCATGATGAAGAAAGACCCTTGGAAACTACTGAGTATATGAAAACTCATCAAAGGATCCAGGTGGGAGAGAAATCTTTTCCATGTGCTGAGTGTGATAAGAGCTTCCCTTACTTATCGCATCTGAGAAGGCATCAGATGATCCACACGGGAAACAAACCTTTTACCTGCCTTGAGTGTAATAAGTGTTTCACTCGTCTAGAAAACTTGAAAATTCATCAAAGGATCCATACGGGAGAGAAACCTTTCACGTGCTCTCAGTGTAATAAAGGTTTCATTCATTTATCAAATTTGAAAACTCATCAAAGGAGCCATACGTCAGAGAAAACATTCCCCTGTGCTGAATGTGATAAATTATTCATTTCTTTACCATCTTTAAGACGGCATCAAATGATTCACATGGGAATAAAACCTTTTTCGTGTGCTCAGTGCGATAAATGCTTCTTTTCTTTGTCGTCTTTAAAAAAGCATCAAATGATTCACACAGAAAACAAATCTTTTACATGCTTTAATTGTAATAAATGTTTCAGTCGTCTAGAAAATCTGAAAATTCATGAAAGGATCCATACGGGAGAGAGACCTTACACGTGTTCTCAGTGTAATAAAGGCTTCATTTCATTATCCTCTCTAGGAAAGCATGAAATGATTCACACCGGAAAGAAGCCTTTTACGTGCGGCGAGTGCAAAAAATGTTTCACTCATCTATCATATCTGAAAATTCATCAAAAGAAGCACACAGGAGAGAGACCCTTTACATGTAATGAGTGTGATAAAAGCTTCCTTTATCTATCGTACCTAAGAAGGCATCAAATGATCCACATGGGCATGAAACCTTTTTCGTGTACAGAGTGTGATAAATGCTTCATTTCGTTATCTTCTTTAAGAAAACATCAATCAATCCACACGGGAAACAAACCTTTTACGTGTATGGAGTGCAATAAATGTTTCACGCGTCTAGAAAATCTGAAAAATCATCAAAAAATCCATACGGGAGAGAGACCTTTCGTATGTTCTCATTGTAATAAAGGCTTCATTCATCTGTCAAAACTGAAAACGCATCAAAGAAGCCACACGCCAGAGGAGATAGCTCTGCTGCAGCAATGGGCCATGGTGCAATTGTTCATTGACCCACTGCAACAGGAGATAAACTACAGAAACTAATGAAAACGTTAAGACGACAAATAACTGTCAGGTGGGTTCCTGAAGATAAAAAGGAGATAATGTACTGATACTATTATGTCATGACCCTTGTATTTGATTACAGAGGGCGCACAGGAGGACCGGCGCCAAGGGTATTAGATGCTCTTGGTGAACATTCAGCCTTGCGTCCCCTTTGTAATTAGCTTTTAGACCCCCTAACACCTCACCCCCAAAGATTTTGATAATTAAATCATCTCAATCCCACACCTTTGGACATTATATACTAGGACATATTTGGACATAATACTTTGCAATATTAAACTTTGTTTTGTAAATATGTACTTAAGAAGGGAAATTTCCAAAAGCCCACCTACAAGGATAAATGGACTATCTGCAAATTGGCCATTTTTTCCTGAGGGTAAAAATAAGCAGTGATGAGGCTTTGGATTTGGCTATTAGGACCCACTATTTTGCTTTACTTGTAGCTGTCTCTTGCTGCACTCAAGAAGCTGATGCCCTAGGCGACTATCTAGTTTGCCTAGTGGTTGGGCCAGCCCTGTACAGAAGGAAGCTCTCTTTGGCATGATGCAACTCCTGTGGTGAATGTTAAATATGAGAGGCTGAGAGCATTACTCTGATTTAGGAGTGAAGTTCACTACTGTCACAATATGCGCAAAACTAACCCACTCGGAACCATTACCCCTGAAAGAAACCTTTTACGTGCAGTGAGTTTCATAAATGTTTCACTCATCCATCACGGCTGAAAATTCGTCAGAGGACCCACATGGGAAAGAATGGGAAATCTTTCTCCATTAGCAAGCTTGGACGAGCATTCTGATGAGTAGAAAGGAACAGATACATGCAGAGAAAGAAGTAACGTAATTTGCAAAACCAGAGAAAATAACTCTTTAAAGAACTAGATCATAAGGCAAGGAAAGACCAGGGGCAAATGTGTAAATCCAAAGCGTTACTCCAGACACTATTTGAATAACCAAAACCGGACAAATGAACGGTTAAGGAGAGATGAACTGAATCCTAAGAATGGGAGGCTGATAGTTGCGGCCCAGGACGGTGAGTTATGAATGAGATGGTTCACAGCATGCATAGACAAAACTGGCAGAAGAGACGTATGTAGATTCTGTAAGAAAGAACTAGAAACGGTCACTCCTCTCATAGCTGGGTACAAAGTTGCAATGACAGAACATTTCTATACAAAAAGGCACGATGAAGTAGCACAGCACATCGCATCTGCTGAAAACGTTGTAAACGCTACAGTATCGCTTTATCGGAAAAGCACTGGGACCGTGACCGTAAGAGAATAATGGAGAAAGAAGAAGCTATGATCATTTGGGACATTTCTGTTATAACGGACCAAAAGCTGGTTGCAAGAAGTCCTGACCTGGTGGTAAAGGAGAGGGTGCCAAGGTACCTAGATAACTCTTAGGATCTGAGATCAAGATAAAGGTCATTAGCCAACCTTGCAATCGTTCCTCATAGCCATTAAGTTCATTTGCAGGAACTCCGTTGTCTTGTATCGCTGAACCAAGTCCATTGTCCGCATTCATTCTCGGGATCTGCTTAGGAAAAATATGAACGAGAGCTTCATATCAGAAACAAACGGCTTTTATCTCAGTCCTGAAACGAAGGCGCTCTGGAAAGCATAAATTAATTGCGCTCCTACATCTTATTAAAAAAATAGCATGAAAGTTAGAACCGATTCTTGCAAAAACTATGGTATTAAAACGGAACCCTCCTTGAAAACCTCATGGATTGCTTCTTTCAGGTATAGAGGTTTATAAGATTCTTAGCTAATATTAATCCTCGCTAAGTGCACCCTGTTCAGTATTCAAAGGCACTCATCCGGTTGGAAACATTCTGCTAACTGGATAAGTGGCGATGAGATGGACATTCAGAGACATGTCTGAACAGTGCTCCTGAATCTCTCCTCTGACCGCAGAGGCCCTGGTGGTGCCCAATAGTAGTCAGTCTGCTGACTGGATAACAAACCTCATAGAGTTAGGCCACAAAACTGCTCCAGTGCCAGAGTTATTGCTAGATTCCAAAGCCGACTTTAAACAATACAGCTGGCGCTTTAAAAAAAAAAAAAAAGACCCCAGAGTGTAAATAATTTTTTTTTAAATTTTATTTTTTTTATACCGCGCTCTTTTTAGAATCAGTGCGGTTTACATGTATACTAACAGGTACTTTTTATTCTCTTGTCCCCGAAGGGCTCACAATCTAAGTGTACCTGAGGCAATGGAGGGTTCAGTGGCTTGCCCAAGGCCACAAGGAGTGGCCATGGGACTAGAGACCCCAGTCCCTCTGGCCTGAAGTTGCTTGTCCCCATGCGGGAATTGAACCCCTGGCCTTCCGGCTTGAGGTAACCTGTCCCAACCACTGAGCCACTCCTCCCAACAAATAATGAATGGAGTGGAACGGGTAAAAGTACATTGGTTGTTTTATGCCTTCAAAAAGTAGAAAGAATATGGGACATGCAATGAAGCTACAAGGTAGCACATTTAAGACTAATCAAAGAAAATATTTTTTCACTCGGTGTGTAATCAAACTCTGGAATTCGTTGGCGAAGGATGTAGGTAAAGCTGTTAGTGTAGTCTGGTTTAAAAGAGGTTTGGACAAGCGGGTTGGGATAAGCAGCATGAAATCTGTCTGCCTTTTGGAAGCCCGACGGGTACTTGTGACCTGAATTAGCTACTGTTGGACTTGGGACACTGGGCTTGTTGATGGATCTTTGGTCTGACCCAGTATGGCATTTCTTATGTTCTTATGTAAATATCAGCCTGATTGTAGATAACATGCATGCTTGTAATGAATCCTGTAGATAACATGTAGGTGAAAATCCTATTTCTCAAAAGTGCTGAATGATATGAAAGGTACCCAAAAATTAAGTAAAGCAAAAAGGGTAAAAGAACATTGTAAAGGTGAATGCCAAAAGAATCTAACAACCTAAATAAAAAGAAATTTAAAAAATAAAAAAGGGAAGCTAATAAAAGAAATAAAATTAATCCTTAAGATTTTGTACTTCTGTAGGCAGAGATAACAGACACAAGACATAACAAATAATTTGATGTCTATATGTTCTCAGTATTTAAATTCTTCCTGCACTGTTCATCATTTTTCTCCAACGACATCCAGACAGGAAGCTCCTGCAGTCACACATACTACAGAAAATTCAAACACTTCATAGCAGAATTGTGTTTTTTTTAACTGCATACATTGCAATCACAAACAGCACACATAATCAACGAATTCCTTTAAAAAAACAAAACAAAACTATAATTTCGCATGGCAATATAATGTAATCTTATCTCTATCTTCACATGTCTGAAAAGGGAATCTTATAAAGGAAACATATAAATGTCCATTTTGTTTCAGCAATTGTTCATAGAACATAATCTACCATTGTCGGCTGGTGTAAGGATATAGGCAAACCTCGTCCCTTGCTGTTCCCCTGCTCCTGCTCCCAACCCCTCCCTGGCCATCTGGGCCCTGCAGCAGCGGCAGAGGCTTCAAACAGCCCCGCAGCGCTTACCTCAACCTCCGGCGCTGTTTGGTTTCCGATGCCCGATGCCGACTTCCTTTTACATGGGGATGGAAGTGGCTAACCACAGCAGTCAGTAACCTGTGACCTCATGCTCCCACAGTAAAGGAATAACTCAGCATGACACAGACACAGAGGCCACAGACATATAGGGGCAGCATTGAGAAAATTCAGCCTATGAACAAGATCATCCCCCCTCCCAACACCACCAAGGAGTTAGGGTTCCGCTCCAGATAGCTCCACCCACACGTTTCCAATCCCCTCTCAAAAGTACAAGGTCCCATCCCCCGAGACCCCAATCTGAGCCCCTCCCAGTCCTCGAAGACCACCTCGGCCTACTTTCAGTAAGGCTTGATGGTCTAGTAGGGTCCTAACGGGAGCGACACCCCCTCATTTTACAAGAATTCCTTCCTATCTATTCAGGCTTTTGATTAACTGAATTTCAAAATTTACCACTCGCACTAGAAGGATTCCTTCCTGTCCTCTACTGGTTTATACTGACTGAATTTAGAAACGTATCATTCACACTAGAGTTTTCTTCCTGTTCTCTAGTGGGTTTGATTTTAAGAATTGCTACAAGAACGTCCTGATTAGGCTCTACTGAGAATTTAGGAACATTTGTAAAAATTTTGAAAAACATCCAAAATTTTGGAAAGTTCTTGAGTTTTGGCAGCATCTCTGTTGTGGAGGGAATTTATGGAATATGGAATGCAATATTGCAACTTTTCCACAACACTTATAGAAAATAATACAATAGGTTCTTCTCTGGTACAGAAATTTATTCTAAGCCAAATCATAAACCAATTACTACAGATTGTTAATTATTACAAAGGATGAGGTGATATAGAGAGAGAGCCATCCATGTTATGGATGTTGGGTGAAAATACTTACCCTGATACCTCTGGTGACTAATATTGCTAACTAACCCAAGAATATATGTCTCACCCAAGAATGTGGGAATTCCTCACTGTCGTCTTCCTCCTCGTGGTGACATTTTCCTTTTTTTTTCTTTGTTGCTGCAGCATCTCTTCCTCATTTTTAAACTTTTATTGAGTTTTTAAACATTTTAATCATGTGTGGTGTTTTAATAATATTGGGTTTCATTTAGGTAGCAGACACGATGGGTTGGGTAATGGCCAGATTAAGTTTAGGGGGTTTGTTAGGGAAAGGATAACTTATTCAGGTGTCTAGTAGGGGGAGGGATTGTCAATTTAGGTTATTGAATGTTCATCTATTGATATAGAAACGGCTCAGATGATGGAATGAATTGAGGGTTCTGAACCTAGGAGCTCTTTTACTAAGTGTCGCCAAGTAGTGAACATGCATTACCGTGCATGATAACTGGCCGCGGTGAACGCTAACACATGGGCTTGCCAGCTACTGACCGCTAAAGTGCGCATTAACCGGCGCTCTCATGCTAAGATGGAGAGTGGACTGTTACAGGTAGAGTGTTGACGTGGAAAGCACATTAGTGCGCTAGTGCCATTAGGTGTGTTAAGATACTCGGTCACGTGTTAGCTGTTGGGGAAAATGCCTCCCGACAGCTAACGCCGAGGCTTTGTAATGCACACTAAGAGCAAAGCCTTAACGGGCTTTAGTAAAAGGGCATCTTAGTTAGCTTGGACTGAAACATAAATAGGCGAGGGGGATATTTTTACTTGGGCGCAGTGTTGCTTGGATGGTTACTGTTGTTTTCAATGTCATTGGGCAGGAGAAGGGGAGGAGTAGGGATTATTTTTAAAGCAAAACAGAGACTGTACCAAACGGCATTACTTACTGATGAGGGTCAGAGGGGGTGGCGGTAGTAGTGGTTTACTTGCAACCGCCACCTAGTAGTGCAGGGATTTTGTGGCGGAATCTCGATTGGATAGTAGGGAAGTGTTAGCAGTGCTGATTGGATCACAGGACTCCAGTACAATTGTGACATGAGAAGTTAGGGAGAGCAACTGAGAAAGTGATACCTAAGTAACTGTGAGAAGAGCCGGTTTCTTCCATCCAGGTTTAATTTTGCTTTAAAGGCAGGGATGACAGAGCGCCAATGGGGAAAAAAAACATAAAACGGATGCTACATTAAATCCGTATAGGGACTGCATGCGCTTTTGTAGACAGGAAAGAGTTAAAGCAGAAAAGAATTTACAGCAAAGACGGAGAAGAGCGCCTGTTTTATTCATTATTGATGTTCTCCATCTGACGATGAGGTGGGAAATCAATCCGTCTTAACTGCTGAACACTTTGGTGTTGGTTTTCAAGAGAAAATGGAAAGTATTAGGTAAGAGTTTAAAGATACTGAAAAGCATGAGACAGTAGCCATGGGAAATGAGAGTCGGCAGAATGAAAATGGTGCTCTGTCTGATCATTTTCACTTAGTAACTGTCGATCAGGTACAGGATATGTTGGGCATAGAGCCAAAACCCTGCATATTAGCTCCTGTTCCAACAGGGTGTCTTATAAAGTGTGGAGAGTGGGTGGCCTCAGTTCTTTTGTATCAAGGGAACAAGGGTATTTTTCTCCTGACCTTCCTTGTGTGCTGGTAAAGCCCGTTTTAAAACGGGGAATATTGATGAATTGGCAGCATATCATCCTGTCTCGCAACTGTCTTTTTTTTGTAAATGTATTGAGAAGGTCGTTTATCAGCAGCGTTAGAGTCTGTGAACCTGCAGTCAAGGGGTCCTTAACTTATAGGCGGCCATGGGACAGAAATAATTTTAGTATCGTTATCAAATGAGGTGAAGTTGACTCAGGGCTGGTGCTACCATTAGGCTAACTAGGAGGTCATCTAGAGTGCCGGCCCTCCAGGGATGCCAATTGCTGCTGCTGCTGCCGCCGCCTCTCTCTGGGGCCTGCAGTTGGTGGCAATGCCGCCAAATCAAGGTGCAGCGCTTACCTTTTAGGGATCCGGCACTGCGCCATGGTTTCATTCTTTAATTACTTGCTTCTTCCACCCCCTTCCAGCGCAGACTTCCGGTTTGCATAAACCAGACGTCTGCGTCGGAGGGAGGAGAAAGCCGTGGCGCAGCAGCAGATCCCTAAGGTAAGTGCCGCATTGTGGTTTGTAACCATTGCTGCTGCCTGCAGGCCTCAGAGAGGGGCAGCAGGATGGAGGGTCCACCTAGGGCACCTCCAAGCCTTACGCTAGCCCTGGGTTGACTGAGCATGGGGGTAAGGATGTCTTATTAGTTTTTTTGGACCTATTCTCAGCCTTTGATCCAATTGCTCATGTTTTATTACTTCAATGTCTGTCACAAATAGGGGTAAAGGTAGTTCTATATCATCCTGCTAGACCAGTCCAGACAAGTGGGTTGTGTTCCCCTGCCATCAGATTGGTGGAAACAAAGAACCAATGAAAAGCCCAGGTTTCAGTGACCTCACTCCAATGTCTTTATTTGCCTTAGCCACCAGAGGTCCCTTCGGTATTTCTTTGTCGCCAGCAGACTGTGGATGGATTTTTCTCCTCTCTTAAGACAATCTGAAGAATTGAGAGGAAAAGATTGATTTAAATGCTCGTGAACAACCACCTTAAGAGTGACTCTCACCTAACGTGAGTGGGAGATTCCACAAGACTGCGGTCTTTTCGGTAGCCATAGGAGGAGGGTAAATTGGTTCAGCTCCATGCACTTATCGGGATAAGAACCTGTTGAGCAGCCAGAAATTGGAAGGATCTGGAAGATTACAGCAGCCAAACATAGGCCATGTGGTCTTTTTCTGCTATCATGTTTCTATCTAGTCTGCCCTTCCATATCAACCACTACAACAGTATAGAAACATAACCTTGATGTTCCCCCCCCCCCTGCTTTCTCCCGAAGACTGGAGAAGGCTCTCAGAGAGATCTGCCTGCCAGCCACCTTAAACACTGCTGCAAAGCCAGAGAAATAGTTCCTGGGGAGTAGAGCTGAGCCTGGCACGGATTCTCTGCCTAGGACTCTCGGGGTGAGTACCAAGGCTTGACCACATCATTGTCCTTGTTGGGAGCCCCTGATTCCGTCTGCCTGGGACACAATTCAGGATGGAATGCTGCCAACTGTTGGCGCGGTGTGGAGATTTCCTGCTGTTTTCTGCATGTGTTAGTAGCATTTTTACTTATTGTGCGCCTGGTGGTCCGTTCCAGCCAAACGGCTCAAATGCGCATGCCTGCCCTAATGCTTGTAGCATATTTGCGGATCTGATGCCTCTTTGAGTGGTGGGGTGGTGCCTGGCAGTCTGCTCCTGAGATAGCCAAGCTGCTATCTCTGTTGACATGTCTACAGGATGGCCTGGAGAAGGGCTTTTCCTTTAGCTCCCTGAAAGTTCAGATAATAGCTTTGGCCTGTTTCTGAGGTCCAGTGGCTGGTAGGTCTCTAGCCTTGCACCTGAACATCTTGTGCTTTTTTGCAGGGGGTAAGGTGTCTGCATCATCCCCTCCAGTCTGGAATCCCTTCCTGGGATCTGTGTCTGGTACTCAAGGCTTGATGGTGTCCTTTGAGCCATTGAAGCGCGTTACGTTGAAGGATTTGACGCCCACTTGTCTGGATTTGTCTAGCAAGACGATATGGAAGATGACATTTTACTTACCAGTTAATGTCCTTTCTTTGAGTCCTGCTAGACCAGTCCAAGCCCCCCCCCCCCCCCCCGGAAATGTATTTGCTCTATTCTGTTGCAGTACCCTTGGGCCGCTATGATTTTTATTCTTGGCACTGCAGGTTCATCTTCTACTGACAGCCTTCTCTTTATGCTTTCCTGTACATAGTTCTCTACTGTTGATTTGTCTTTTTTGCCCAAGGTTGAGGTTATGTGAGACTTACCATGTTTCTCCCATATGCTTTGGGACGGATACTGAAGAGACGTCTGGTGGCTGAGGCGAAATAATTGAAACTTGGGCTTTTCATTGGTTCTTTGTCTCCACCAGCCCGCTGGTAGGGGAACACAACCCACTTGTCTGGATTGGTCTAGCAGGACTCAAGGAAAAGACATTAACTGGTAAGTAAAATGTCACTTTACCCTTCACTGAGCCCGCTGGCACTTCTTGTGTCCTTGGGCAAGTCACTTGAGTCTGTTGCCTCAGGTATAGACTTAGATTTTAAGCCTTCTTGGGACACTGTATTCAACTGTAACTTACCTTGGAGTGCTGGAAAGGTGTGAGCTAAATAATAAATAAATGGTTTACCTCCTATTTACAATCCCATATGCAATATGTGGTTTGGGAGAGGGTGGAATTGGAGTTAGCTGTGGATTTGCCACAAGACTCTGCTTTTGCCTTTGTTAGTCAACATGTATAAGACTCTTTGGCAGCTTTGCTTCAGCTGTTTGGGGGGTTTCTATTTATTTGCAGATTATATCCAACTGGTTATTGCTGTGGGTAAATACCAGAGAGATGCTTTGAGTAAGTTTAATGATTATTTGGCAGTCATTGCTGTGTGGTTCCAGACATTCAAATTGAAGTTAAGTGTTAAAAAAGCTCAGACTATGTATCGTTTGGTTGGCGTGGAAGACTTCTTGAGTCTCTGCCAGTTATTGGAGGCTTGTTTCTAAATACATTGAGGAAAGGAAGAAATCTTAGCGTAATTTTTGTTGAAGCCTTGTCTTTTCATGATCAAATTTCCTCTGTCATTAGAGCCTCTTTTGCAAGCTTGTGATTATCTTGTCAACGTCAGTCTTTGCTGGAACAGAAAGATCTAGCAACTTGACTTCATGCATTTGTGAAAAGATATCTGGACTATTGCAACAACTTTTACTATGGTCTTGCAGAATACCAGTTAAGGTTTCTACAGATCATGCCGAGTATGGAAGCAAAGCTGTTTATAAATCAGAAGCCTTTTGATCAGATTTCTCCAATTTTGTCTGCTTTACATTGGTAGCAGGCGGAATTATGAATTTGATCCAAGATTCTTTGCCTGGTTGATCGGGCTCTGTATTGCGATGACCCATTGTACTGAAGGTCCTTATGCAATCAATTTTATGTTCCTGGTAGAAGCCTCTGCTCACTCCAGCAAATCTTGTTACCAATGTCAAGGGAATTTGTCTTCAGTGTACAATGGGGAGAGTCTTTGCTGTGCAGGGTCCCTCTTTGGAATATGTTGCCTATGGATATACATGGTAAAGGGTCTTATTTAGCCTTTAGAAAAAAGGTAAAGGCATTGTTGTTTAGCGGGAGGGGGTGTTTAATTCTTATTTGTATGACTATTGTTATATGATGTTTTCATATTTTATCACATGCTTTGAATGTTATGATAAGGAGCGTATATCAAATTTGGGAAAATAAACAAGCAAATAAATAAATGTTGTCCTTTCTTCCGCTTCTACTACTGTTACTCCATGATACCAGACAATACTGTATTTGCCGCAGGCTGACCTAGTCAGATCTCAGGATCTGCCTTGAGTGATGTATTCATAGGGGGGAGTTCTATGCTTTTAGCAAGTCAGAAGGAGGGGGAGGTCCTGTGGGGGGGACATGACTTTTGCAGGGACGTATCATCTGCATGACACAATCTTGCCGCCTTTCAACCCCGCCTCTCCCCCCCCCCCCCCAAAGCATAGGCAGATAGCCAGATATTTCTTGCAAAACTCTGCAGACGGTTTCAACCTCATTCCAGACAGTAGAAAAAATTTGTTTCATGTCCATGACTAAATGAAAGGAGGGGATTTCATATCCATCAATGATGTGGCCCCCCTACCCCACTACAGGGGCACCCAGCTCTTTTCTGTTTCTGTGTGCAGCTGGTAGACTTTGCAGAGTCCTCTCCATTTAGCCGGCCATCTCTAGAAATGCTGTGCCTTTGTTCCCTTACTTCGTAAGAACGCAATGCAATGTGTGCCTTCCGAATCAATGCTGACTCCTGGTGACCCAGCAGCTCCTGGGTTTTCTTGGAAGTGTGACTGGAAGTAGATTGCCAGGCCTGTCTTCCCAGGTAATGGAGGGTTAAGTGACTTGCCGAAGGCCACGGGGAGTGCTAGTGGGAATTGAACCCTGGTCTCTTGGTTACCAAGTGCTCTTAACCACTAGGCTACTCCTCCGCTCCTTACCTGGCTACAAAATGGAGTTTGTGCAAATCAAATGTTCAAAGTCTACTCAGGGTGACCTCAGTTGTGCATGGCATAGGGTAGACTTCACAGCTAGTAACTCTCCATCCCCACTTACTACTCTGCCCCCTTGAGCCCCAAAGGGGTGCATTAAAGAAATATCTTAAAGTTCATTCCTTAGCTAAATAGCAGGTAAGGCCTAATTACTCTTTTTTTCAGCAAGTTTTTAGGGATTACATCTAGTGGGCAGCTGGGGAATCTGTCATGAGATGACCAAATAACGATGCTGTATGATATTGCTGTGTTTTCATGTTTGTTTGTTTTCATAATATATATTGCTTTATTTTAATTCTATAGAATGTAAACCACCTAGATTGGTCTTGATTTGATTGGTGGTCTAGCAAGTTCTTGAAATAAAGGAGACTTTTATCTTTCCTACAGAATTCTTCTGTAGTGTTGCCTTACTGAAATTTGTTATAGATTTTATCATCCTGTGAAGAAATGATCAGCAAGACTCAGAGAGAAAAATTTATTCTCTCCCCCTGAGAGATACACAACAATTCATGGACTTGCTGTCGCCCTCCCATAGTTCATCTGAGGCCTTCTACTCCTGCTTGGGCCTTAAAGCCATTGCACTTCATGGGTGACCTGCTACCACTGCATATGATATATTGGTTGTGGACCACCGTTGCCTCTACTCTCAGCAAGTCACTACTCATGGGACCACCTACCCCACCACCAAAGCCAGAGATACCAAGGGTAGCCCAGCCATTTCAAAGGCAAGGTATTATGAGATGTGGAAAAAACCTTTTTGTTTTGGCCCTGAGTCGAGCAAGTGCCGTACCTAGCCCTCTGCGAGCGGTGCAGCCACACAAGGCGCAAAGGCTTAGGGGGCACATTTGAGCTGCCACCTCTCAACATTTGAGCTGCCACCTCTCAACATTTGAGCTGCCACCTCTCAGTGACAGCGGCACCGGTAGCAACTGAGCAGACCTAAAATTAAAAAAAAAAAAAAGAAAACCATGTGGGTCTTTCCACAGGTCTGGTCCCTCCCTCCTCTGATGCGACGTCAGAGCAGGGAGGGATCTGGTCTATTTAAAGCGTGGAGTCAAAAGCCCGGCATGATTTTGGATTTCTTTTTTTCTTTTCATTTTAAAGTTAGGTCTGTCCTGGGGCTGCCGCCGCCGCCATGGATAAAACAGGGCAGCGGCAGCTACAGGGCAAGAGCAGGCAGCGGCTGGACGGAGGTATGGGGAGGAGAGGGGGCGCACCCAATGTGCAAGTCGCACAGGATGCAGTTTTGGCTTGTAATGGCACTGAGTCGAGGACTCTGTTCCAGAAGGAAATCAGGTCTTATACTGAGCGTTTAGTATAAACTGCTAAAAAAATAAATTCCACATCAACCTGCTAGACTAAATAAGTCGGTTGGGTTCACTTATCAGCAGATGTGTGTAGACAGCCAATGAAACATCCAGGTTTCAATGACATCACTCCCATACCTCTATCAGCCCAAACCACTAGGGGCAACTCAGTATTTTTCTGTCTCCAACAGATGGTGGCTGGATTTTCTCAGCTCTGAAAAAAAGATTGATTTCGTGGGTGATTCTCACCTGAGTGCAATGTAGGAGATTCCACTAGACTGCGTTCTTTTTGGTAGCCATAGGAGGAGGACAAACTGGTTCAGCTTCATGCTCTTATCCTTTTAAGGGCCTGTTGAGCCAAAAAATTGAAAAGATTTGGAAGGATTTCAGCTACCTCACACAGCCTCAATGCCCCTCCCCCTCCTCTGTCCCCCCTGCTCTCCCACGAAGATTGAAGAAGGCTCTCAGAGGTATGTGACTGCAAGCCAGTGTTAAAACACAAGAATCAAGAAAGAGAAGCAGTTTCATGGGAATAGTGCTAAGTCTGGTAGATTTGTTTTTGCCTGGGGCTCCCAGGAGGTGAATAACATGGTAAGTGATGGTAGATAAAGACCAGCGTGGTCCATCTAGTCTGCCCAGTTGGTGCCAGAATTGTAGAGTTGTACATGCTGCTCCAGGCAGGTTACCCCTCTCTGTTTAGAAGTTATTTTACATTTGTTTTGATTCCATCCTCTTGTTATTTAGTGATCCTCTGTGTCTGTCCCATGTGTTTTTGAATTCCGTCACTGTTTTTGCTTCCACTGCCTCCGTTGGGAGGGCATTCCAGGCATCCACCATGCTTTCTGTGAAAAAGTATTTCCTGATGTTGCTTTTAAATGTACTTCCTTGCAGCTTCATGTCATGTCCTCTAGATCTACGGCTTCCCTGTCGTTTGAAAAAGGTTGGTTTGTTCATTAATACCCTTAAGTATTTAAATATTTGTATCATATCCCCTCCTCCTCCCACTGGTCTCTCCTCTCTTCTAAAGTATACATATTTAGTTCTTTAAGTCTTTTCTCATATTCCTTCTGGTGCGGGCCCCAAATCATCTTGGTTACCTTCCTCTGAACCATTTCAAGTCTTTTTATATCCTTTGTAAGGTACGGCCTCCAAAACGGAACACAACACGCTAAATGAGGCCTCACCAACAATCTGTACAGGAACACTAATACTTCCTTCTTCCTGCTGGTTAATCCTCTCTCTCTGTATGCAGCCTAACGTTCTTCTGGCTCTTGCCACTGACTTATCACACTGTTTCACTACCTTGAGAATCATCAGATACTATTACCCCGAGGTACTATTACCAACCTCTCATCCCCGATCACATACAGTTCCTTTGGGTTTTTGCATACCAAGTGCATCACTCTGCACTTTTTTTCATTAAATTTCTAATTTTTGTAGATCTTTTCTCATATTGTCTACTCCCTCTAAAGTATCCATTCTGTTGCATATCTTCACATCATCTGCCAAAATGCAAACTTTACATTTTAACCCTTCGGCAATGTTGTTGTTGTTAAGTGCTGTCGAGTCGGAGTCGACTCATGGCGACCCTCTGGATAGCTATTCGAAATTGTGTTCGGTCTTCAGTCAGGCGGCTCATTGTTGACAGACTGGTACCTGCAGCTGCTGTTATTGTATCAATCCATCTCATTGCTGGTCTTCCTCTTTTACGTTGACCACCTATCTTGCCAAGCATGATGTCTTTCTCTAATGATCTCTCTCTTCGCATGATGTGTCCAAAGTATGAAAGTTGAAGTCTTCTCATCTGAGCTTCGGCAATATCACCCACAAAGATATTGAACAATAGGCTCCCAGGACAAATCCCTGAGGCACTCTACTACTCGCCCTCCTTTCTTCAGAGTGCATTCCATTCATCACTTCCCTCTGTAGTCTGTCAGTCAACCTGTTCTTAATCCAGTTCACCACATTCGGATCTATCCCCAGGCTGCTCAGTTTAGTCACAAGCCTCCTGTGAGGAACAGTATCAAAGACTTTGCTGAAATCTAAGTAGATCACATCTATCGCATACCCTTGTTCTAGTTCTCTGGTCACCCAGTCAAAGAATCAGATTTTTTTTTTGGCATGATTTCCCCCTGGTAAATCCATGTTGGCTCAGATCTCACAACCCGTTGGCTTCCAGAAAAAATGCTATCCTTTCTTTCAGCAGCGTCTTCATTACTCTTCTCACCACTGAGGTAAGGCTCATGGGCCTGCAGTTTGCCATGTTCTCTGTTGTCACATTTGTGAAGAAGAACCACATCAACTCTCTCCAATCCTGTGGCACCACCCCAAAGTCCTGCCAAAACCTCCCTGAACTCCTTCAGTATCCTGGGATATATCTGATATGGTCTCATGGCCTTGTCCATTTTCAGTTTTGCAAGCTGTTCACAAACATCATCTTCTCTGAATGGTGTTACATCTATTCTATTCATCTTGTTACCTTTGTCAGCCACGTGTGATCCTTCTCCGGTATTTTCTTTTGTGAACACGGAACAGAAGTACTTGTTTAGCAATTCCGCTTTTCCCTTTTCGCTTTCCATAAATCTGTCTTTGGCATCTTTAAATCTTGTAATTGCACTTCTTGCCTTTGCCCTCTTCCCAGTATGCCTGAAAAGAGTCTGGACACCTCTCTTCACATCTGTAGCCATTTTGTTCTTCCACATGTGCTTTTGCTATCGTAATTTCTCTTTTTGCCTTTTTCAGCTTAATCTGGTATTCTTTTCTGTGTTCCTCTTTTTGTGAATCTCTGAAAATTGTGAATGCTGCCAGTTTTGCCTTTATTTTTGCAGCTACATCTTTGGAGAACCATATTGGTTTCCTTTTCCTCTTGCTTTTATGCACTTTCCTTACATAGAGATCTGTTGCCCTTGTTATGGCCTCTTTCAGTTCATTCCACTGCCTTTCTACTTCCCTTATCTCCTCCCACCTGCCAGCCCATCCTTTAGGTACTTTCCCATTTTATTAAAGTCATTATTTTTGAAACCTAAGCCTTTGAGTTTGCTGCGATTGGACTCTGCTTTGGTTTTTACCTCACACCACAACATGCAGTGATCACTGTTGCCCAAGTGGGCACCCACTTGGACATTAGACACAGTGTCTCCATTAGTGAGCATCAGATCCACTGTTGATCCTTCCCTGATGGGTTCCTTCACCAATTGCCTGAGCAACGCCTCTTGTAGGGCATCCATGATCTTCCTACTTCTTTCCATATTTTTAGATGGAATACTCCAATCCACATCTGGCAGATTAAAGTCCCCCAGTATCACCACCTCACCCTTATTTGCTACTTTTACATTATCATTGATCAAGTCTCTTGTCTATTGACCTCATCAATGTCCTTGTTGGGAGCTCCTGATTCCATCCGTCTGGGGCAGACCAGATTTCCAATGTGTGCTGTTAGCGTTTTCTTCTTGTACCCCTTCTGGTTGTACATTCTGCCTGAGTATCTCCATCGCACATTCCTGCCCAAACACCTCTTTCGCACACTAGTGTACGTGCTACTTTAACGTGTGCTTTTTTTGTGTCAACATGGCCTTGTGCGCACAAGTGTTTGCCTTGCCTTAACTCCTGTGTTGTCTTCAAGGAAATGTAGTTTGGCCTGTGATAAGCAAGATGTTTCATCGCTGGACTTCGGACTCTGTTCTTCTTGCATTGCAGCCTCTGATTCATCCCTGGGCCTGTCTCCCTTCTCCCAGCAGGGAGTTCTGGCTGGTCCAGTCTTGCCTGCCTCCATATAGGAGGTGACGGATGGCACTTTGGGTAAGGATAGTAAGCTGGTTGGGGGTTCCAGTGACTGCGCTTCTGGCTGCTCCCCTTCCTACTATTAGTAATCTGTGAACTATCATTAAAATCATCTGTAGTACCTGAAGATTGGAGAGTGGCCAAAGTAATGCCAAATGTTAAAAGGGATTCCATGGGTGATCTGGGATACTACAGACCCGTGAGCCTGACATCAGTATCAAGCAAACTGGTAGAAACCATTATAAAGAAAAAAATTACTAACCATGTAGATAGTCATGGTTTAATGGGAGAAAACCAACATGGATTTAGCCAATGAAAGTCTTGTCTTACTAATCTGTTATATATTTTTGGAGATATGAATTAACAGGTACACTAAATCAACTGGCTCACCTTGGTCTATCTCAATTTTCAGAAAGCCTTTGACAAGGTCCCTCATGAGAGACTCTTGGCCAAATTAAAAAGTCATGGGATTGGAGGAAGTATAGTATTGTGGATCAGGAGTTGGTTAAAAGAAAGCAAGAGAATAGGGCTAAATGGCCAATTTTCTGAATGGAGAAAAGTGAATAGTGGAGTACCCCAGTGATCTGTGCTGGGTCTCTACTGCTTTTTAACATATTCATAAATGGCCTGGGAATGGGAATAACAAGTGAGGTGATCAAATTTGCAGATGAGACAAAATTATTCAGAGTTATTAAAACACAAGAGGATTGTGAAAAATTGCAAGAGGACCTTGATAAACTGAAAGACTGGACGTTCAAATGGCAGATGAAATTTAATGTGGACAAGTTATGCACCCTGGAAAGAACAACCCAAATTATGGTTACACGATGCAAGGTTCCACATTAAAAACCACTACTCAGGAAAAAGATTTATGCGTCATTTGTGGATAACATGTTGAAACCCTCCGCCCAGTGTGCAGTAGCGGCCAAGAAAGCAAATAGAATGGAAGGATACCCCTATGAGGAAAGACTTAAAAGGTTAGGGTTTTTCAACTTATTCAAAATGTGAATAAGTATAATTAATGTAATATATTCCATTGCCGATGATTTACTATTGATAGCCAGTTATTTCATTGTATTATTGAGTTGCAATTTAATAGTTAAATGTTTACGTTTATAATTTTGTTCTATGTAAAAACCCTTGTTCTCTATTTACTATTCTTTGTATTTACTGTTCTTTTTACTAAAATGTTCTATGTAAAATAGTTCAAAACCTGTTCTATGTAAAATAGTTTCTAAACCCGTTCTATGTAAAATAATAGCATGCTATTATTAAATTTTGTTTACTTGTAAACCGCCACTGATCGCTGGAAGTGGCGGTATAGAAGAGATGTATAAATAAATAAATAAATAAATAAACTTGGAAAAGAGATGGCTGAGGGGAGATAAGATAGAGATCTATAAATTTAATGAATGGAATGGAATGGGTAAACATATTTCAGTTGTTTACGCCATCAAAAGGTGGAAAGACTAGGGGATATGCAATTAAGCTACAAGATAACCCATTTAAGACTAATAAGAGAAAACATTTTTTCACTTAAGTGTAATAAAACTCTGGAATTCATTACCGGAGGATGTGGTAAAAGCTGTTAGTACAGCTGGGCTTAAAAAAGGTTTAGACAAGTTCCTGGAGGAAAGGTTCATAAACCATTATTAAAGAGGACCCAGGAAATCCACTGCTTGCCCCAGGATAAGCACTGTGGAAACTGTGTGCCTTTTTGGGAACCTGCCAGGTACTTGTGACCTGGATTGACCACTGTTGGAAACATGATGCTAGGCTTGATGGACTTTGGTCTTAGTCAGTATTGCAGTCCTTATGTTAGGTTCTAAGAGTTCAGCTGCAGAGAGGGGATCCAGGTTGTCCTCCCCATAATTTTTTCCTTTTTACAGCAAGCCTGGCCATTTTAGTGTGGAAATTCTGAATCTACAGCCTCTAGGTTCTCCCAAGCTTGAGCTTAGCCTTAGTCCCGATTTTAGTGACAGACAGGCTGAGTGTAGAAGCCCAGCTCAGATGTGTGCTCCTAAGCATCCCCAGAGGAGGTCATCTTCTGGAGATGTGAATTAGCTGGGTCTGTCTGAGACTTGGCTTTGGATTTTAGTTCTGATGTCTTGGCTATGGGTTCTGATGGGAGGAAGAAATGCTTTTGTCTTCATAGGATTATGAAGAGGCTGGTTCATCCACTCCTGCAGGGAGCGCATAAATCTACTATAGCCTTCCCGTTTCCAGAGGTTATCAAGGACATGTTCCAATCAGATTGGGATCTTCCCGACCTAAGGAGTTGAGGGTGTACAAGGCAGTTCACCATTCCTGTGGAAGGTGGATTGACCTTGACGGATACTCTGGACTCTGCTGAATAACAATTTTTCAGCAGTGGCTGCTATTCTGCAGTTGACAGTGTGTGCAAGCCTGACATCTCGAGCTCTCCTCTAGTGGATTTAGTCTCTTCCACTGGGTGATACTACCCCTCTTTTGGAGTTTGCTACTGTCTTCCTTTCTGATGCCATGTATGATCTCGTCTGCTTAGCAGCTATAGAAAGTTCCCTTTCAATGGTGATGTGGCATTGGATTTGGCTTTGCCACTAGGCAGCAGACACAACCTTTAAAGCCAGGTTGACTCAACTGGCCTTTAAGGGGAAGCTTCTTTTTGGGGCTGATTTAGAGAAGTTGGTGAAAGACTTGGATGAGGCCAAGTCTTACCACCTTTCAGAAGATAAATCAAAAGGATCTGGGAAGTGGGCAGGGCCTTCCCACCTCCCTTTCCCCACCCCTCCCCCTCCTCTTTAGCCTCTGCCCGTCCATCATGGGCATGCTGGACAGACCCCCATCATTATCATCCTGGGAAGCCTTCCTTCTTCTGGATTTTGGACTCTTGCTCAGTCCTTTTGAGGGGCTCGTGGGCCCGGAGACTGTCCCCTCTAAAGGAGGTGCTTCCTGGTCTAGGCAATGAAGATTTGGGGACCCATTCCCAGGTGCTTTTGGTCAGAGGCAGGTTTTACCTTTTCTTTCAGGAGTGGGCCCAAGTCACCAAGGATCACTGCATGCTAGACACCATTCAATATGGCTGTACCCTTGAACGCAAAGAGGTGAACCTGGAGGCATTTGTCATCTCCCTCTGTGGTTCAGTGAACAAAAGAGCGAATAGTGGACTTCCTTGAAACCAACAGGTTGCATGATCCAAGGCAGCATGGTTTTACCAAAGAATGAGCTTGCCATGCACATGTTTACACCCATCTCGAACATTCTTCCCTCTAAGATGTTTTTTTTAATGGGGGCTACCTATTTGGCAAAGTCTGGCACCCACATTCGGCAAAAGTTCAAGTGCCCAAGCAGCCCTCTCAATTCTGATACTGTGGCTGGCTTGGTTAGTTGGTCCAATACTGCCAGTTTCTCTCCAGGTAAGACCTTGGTGCCTTTAGAAACCAACAATCCCAGAAATTAGACTTCTTTTTGTGCCACTACTAACTTTTCTCTGCTCACTTGGTGCTCTCTCCCAACCATTTGAGCAGGCTGACTCTGAACTCTATGCAATTTTCCAGACTGTCTGCTGAAAGCAAAACATTTCCGTATTGCAAAATGCTGTAAGGTTTTTCCTTGTTCTCCCTACACCACTGACCTAAGTCGTGTGCCAACACTTTGTGAAAGACAGAAGGACTCTCGCAGTAGCCTTGGGGCAAATGTGTCCACGTAGGCTGCCTGTATTCATCTGATAGCCCTGCTCTGCACCGTACCTTCCTGATACAGTTCTGTAGCTGTACTCATTACACCTTCTTTCTGTCTCCGCTCCTTTTTCTTGTCCCTATCTATTAAATCATAATCCTTTGATATTGTATTCCTCTCCCTCTTTGCTTGTACTAGACCACTGAAAGCTCTTCCCTAATCCTGCCTCGGAGTGTAGTACACTGGATATCTGTTTTGTCTTGCTTTCTCTTCCACTTTTTTTCTGTTCTGCTTCCTCGCCACTCTTCCCTTCTGCCTTCCTTTTTTCCTCCAGAATCTCTTTTACCATGTCTGCTATTGCTTTTTCTGCAGACACCTCCTGTTTTAACATGCCACTTACTTTAGTATAATAGGATTTCCCTGCCACTTGCTCTACAGTGGACAACCCTGCTCCCAGAGTTCCCTGACTTTTTTATCTTTTAAAGCTACTTCTGCTCTTTTCCTGGTGGATTAAATTGAGGAGCCTCGAATCCCGTGGCAACTAAGGGTGCGTGGGATTTCTTGAACACACTGGTATGCTGATGGACTTACGGCCCTTTCTGCAGCTACAATCCTATTTTCCCAGGTTTTTATCATGTCTCTATGCTTTTTCTTAGACTTCTCACTTTTCTTAGGTTCCTCTATCCACTTTTTAACCTGCATCCTATATTCTGGTGCCCAGGACCTACTCTCTGGCCAAGGGTGTAGTGGTCTCTTAGTGTGCTTGTACCAATTCTGACAATATGTTTTCAAGTCTCCCTGATTAGCTGGATAACTATCACATAATATTCCTAGAGGAGTACACTCAGGAGAGACTTGCATTTTTAACAACCTATAGGTTTCTCTTAAGGATCCTACTACAATAAACTAAGCAAATTACTAAAGCACTAACAAAGGATATATTGCAAAGATAATGATAAACAGCACATTAAGCTTTAACATAATAAATGTATCTTACCTCATACAGTGTCTTGGCCAGTCCTGGACCTCTTCAGACATATGCCACTGCACTGTAGTGCCTCCTTGCTGTCAGGACTCCTGGCTGGGCTCACCAATATGTTAGTGGTTACCTTCTGCTCAGATTTGGAGGTGACACTCCTTGGACACTCACCTAGTGACTCCGAAGTGTTGGGGAATTACCCGGGTTAGCCTTCCCTTACTATACCCTCCCCTCCCCCCTCAGGCACTTATACACATTAATAAGCATACCAAACAATTATTGCAGTGTTTAAACAAGAAATCTTTATTATAGAAGCTTGAGTATATTATCTAATTGCACCTAGCAAGCAGATAGCATCAGCTTACCTAATGAGAAAGACAGAGGTCGGTACAGCCCACCTCCATGTTCTGTTCCCACTAACTCTCCCCTGCACAGTTCTTCTCCTACTTCCTTTATAGGCCTTCCAGCACATACTCATGTGTGAACACACCTATATTCTTATCTCTATTTTCCCTCTTTCTCATCACTTTGTAGTTCATTTCCAGACTACATGTCGCAGCTCTTTCTTCAATATATGTTTCTTTTAATTAACACGTGTCCTGCCCTTGGTGTGTTATGTTTCAATGATCACCACATTCCTTTGCCCCCTTTCTTCAATGCACTTTGTTCTTAAGTGTTTGCATATCTGTCCTTCAAGGTCAAAGACATCTGTACTGAACTTATTCACATAGTTTTCTATTAACCCTTGTGCTGCTGATATAGCAAACAGATTGGTAGGCCCTTACACAACATGGGCATCGCTTTCCACTTTTGTCCATGCTCGGGTGGACATGGCCTATGGCTCAAAGATTTTGCGAGCTGCTGTGTCTTCTTCCTGCCAGGTGGAGGCATAGTTTTAGTACGTCCCACTTGTCTGGGCTTGTCAAGCAGGACGATATGGAAGGTGATATTTTACTTACCAGATAATGTCCTTTCCTTGAGTCCTGCTAGACCAGTCCAGGACACAACCCTGGAACTGTGTTTGGTCTGTTCTGTCGCGGTGGTACCTTTTGGTCTGCCTTGATCTACATGTTTGGCTCTGCAGGCTCATGTTCTACTAACAGCCTTCTGTTCGGCCTCTCCTTTACATAGTTTCTCTGCTATTTGATTAATCATTGAGGTTGTGTGAGATTTACCATACTTTCCCATATACTTTGGGACAAATACTGATTTGCCCCTAGTGGTTTGGGCTAATACAGGCATGGGAGTGATGTCAAAACCTTAGTATTTCATTAACTGTCTGTCTCCACACATCTGTCGGTAGAAGAACACAACCCACTTGTCTGGACTGGTCTAGCAGGACTCAAGGAAAGGACATTATCTGGTAAGTAAACTTTTATCTTATTTACCAGGAGGGAAGGGTTCTCAGGGCTGCTCCAATGCAACGGGCGTTGAGAGCAACATGGTCCTAGAGTGGGAACCTGGGCCCCAAAGCCAGAACTGGGCAGCTGACAGCTCCCAGGAAGGAAGAGGAGGAGGCAGGCAGTTTGGGGCATTCACGCTAGCATCAAAAAAGTACTGCAGGGTCACAGTAGGAAGGTTGAGCCACAAGGGGGAGGAGAAATCTGTTGTGGCAAGGTCCTCCAAGAGCTCAGGTGAGGAACGGGCCATTTCACATTGTGAGGCCCCCTCATTGTTTGGGGAAAGGGGTGAAAAATATTTTAATCAGCGTAGTTTCTCCAAATGGGTTAGTTTTGCACATACTATGGCAATCGTTAGCCTCACTTCTAAGCCAGGGTATGGGGAGTATGATCTCAGTCTCTCAAATTTACTGCTAAAGCATTTTAATGATGGGAGAGGGGAGGGGGGTGTTTTCACAGCTGTCATCTTTAGTAAAGAATTACAATTTCAAGTTCCAAATTTGACTCAAGTCATAAAACATTTAAACATGATGGCAGATAAAGACGATAAGGCCTATTCAGTCTGCCTTTCCATAGCAACTAGACAGTCCTTTGTTTTACCTTTAGAGATCTTCTGTAGCTAACACTCTTCTACTTCCTGTTTCCTCAGCCGGCAACCTGGGTGCCATCTTTGACTTCTTTTCCACACATATCCAACAGATAGCTAAAACCTGTCATTTCTTTCTGTATAACATTAACAAAATTTGCCCCTTCCTTTCTTATCCACTCTTATATCACCTTCTGTTTTGACTACTGCAACCTCTTCCTTGCTGGTCTCCCTCTGAATCATCTCTCTCCCCTTCAATCTATTCAGAACTCAGCTGCACGGCTAATCTTCTGGCAGCCCTGAAATACTCATATAACCCCTCTTCTCAGGTCACTTCAGTGGCTCCCCTTCCGTTTCCAAATACAGTTCAAACTTCTCCTTCAGACCTATAAATGCATTCATTCTGCTGCTCCTCGCTACCTTTCCTCTCTCCCTACACCTCTCCTTGTGAACTCCGCTCTTCTTTTCCTTGTGTCTCCTTATCTTTCCCCTATTTATACCCTTATTCTCATCTGTTGTACCATCTTGTATTTCCTGAAGGCCTCCCTCTTTTTCTTCACCTTTTCAGCTACTTCTTTTGAGAAACATAGTGGCCTCCATTTCCTAAAAAAAAAAAAAAAGGTTTGTTGACCTTAAACTATTCCCTTTCAGTTTTGTCCACTGCTTTTCTACATTCCCTAGCTGTACCCATCCTGCTTAATGACTCCTTATCCCATCTTGGCAAAGTTAGTGTTCCTAAAGTTTAGGACCCTCACTTTTGAGTGGACTATATCAGCCGTTGTCCTAATACTGAACCACAACATCTGGTGATCATTGGATGTGTGATGATAACTCACTTAAACATCAGAAACCCTCTCCCCATTCGTAAGCACCAGGTCCAGTATGACCCCTTCATGTGTGGATTCTGTTACCCAGTTACTGGGATAATTCTCCCTGTAGAGAATCAAGGATCACCTTACTTCTAGCTGACACTGCAGCAGAATGTCCCAATCAACATCTGGCATATTGAAATCACTTAGCAGCAGCACGTCTCCTTTCATAGCAATATTGTGAATGTCTTCAATTAAATATCTAGTTCTGCCTATGCAGGGGGTCTGTCTATTACCCAAATGCAAATGGATATACCATTTCTTTCTAGTTTAACCCACAGTGTCTTGCACCCTTGGATGTGCTGCAGCCCCTCTGTGATGTGAGGACCAGGCCAAATCACCCCACTGGCTTCCTCTCTCAAAGCACCTAGATGTGGTAGAAGAGCAGTAGGAGCTACGAAAGAAGGGAAATAAAGAAGAAAAGGAATTGTCACAGGGACTGGCAGGAACAGCCTTGGCCAAAGAGCATCCCAACCCCAATCATTGCAGTTTGTGGAGGGAGAGCAACACCAGACTAGTTTTTAGAGAAGAAGAGATCTGGCTGTGAGAAAGTGCCCCAGCTGGAAATGGAGACAGAGGACTGAAGGTTCTCCCTCCAGGTCTACAAGCAGCCGAGAGAGCAAGAAGTCTCCTCACAATTCACCTATCTACTCTCCCATAATACTGCTGCCAAGAGAATCGGGTTCAGTCCCATAAAGGAGAAAGAGCTCTTCAGCACCGAATACCGAAGAAGATAATAAGAAAGGCATTCTGGAGCTCTGTTGGCTGCAGAAGAAGATAGGAAGTAGGTGGACTGATGTGCAAAAGCCAGAAAGCCTGTGGAGAGGGAAGGAACTGAGCAAAAAAAAAAAAAAAGAGAGAACCTCTCACCCTCCCTCCTGCCCCCTCCACGGAACTGAGTCAGAAGAGAAGGAAAAAGTGGAAGAGAGTTGAAGACAGATGTTCAGCCTTCGCAGGAGCCATTATGAAGGAAAATGTCTGAGAAGCCGCAGAAGCTGTGCGACTAGCATGAAGAGAGAAGCAAGCAGTGGAGAGACCTAGGGAAGGGCTGCGGCACTCAGCAGGCATTCAGCCCAGGGGGGTAAAAGAAGCCAGCGAGAGACCCAGAAGAAGCTAGAAGGCAACGGCCGAATGAGACGGACCCCAAGAGTGCAGCAGCAACTGTTCAAGAGAGAGAGAGATAAAGACAGACTGACAGGAGCAGAAAGGCAGCCTGTAAGCTGAAAGAAGAGACCACGTGACCGTAGCTGTGACAGATCAATGCAGCCAGTGACCAAGACACAGCAGCTGAAGGAGCTGCAGACTTTCTGTCTACTAAGGTTGTAAGTAACTGGGTGGCAGGGCCTGCTTGACCACTAGGCAAGCTGGGCCATTGAATATGCCTACTTAACCTGGTTAAACACCCCAACGCTAACCGATTAGCATCAGGGACAGAGTAGGGGGTGGGGGGCAACCTTAGCTAGCTGGTCAGTGGTGATATTGAGCCACTAACCAGCTCACTAAAATGCCTATTGTACAAAAAAATGGCTGTCCTAACTTTAGGTGCTTTAGCTCGCTACTGATCAGCTAGGTAAAATGCTCTCCAGGCAACCTGGATCTTCATTGCTGATCGCTGGATATGGCCTGACCCTGACTATCCAGTCCTAAATCAAAGTGGTGACAACCAACCACTATAATAGTCCAGAGTACTATATACATTCAGAGCAGGCACAATCCAAGTAAGAGTTTAGAAAGGCTTCCTGTTAATTTTGTTAGTGCTAGGTGCAGTGAGGGGACAAGAGGGCACTTTAGCTCAGAGCGTGGGAGTAGATTCTTTAATTGAAGAATCCTAAGTCGTTCTTTGGATCAAGACATCTGCTTTTCAGCCAAGGTGCCCACAGGTGAGACTTACCTACCCACAGCCATAGGCTGGGCTAGAACCCTACCTTTTAATTGAGCTCAATTAACATTTATTAGATAAACATTTTATTGGTGTGTTCCAGGGCATGAGACATGTTAAGGGAGACAGTATTTACCTGGGATGTACCTTGGGATCTAGTTTACATTTTTATTTCTACTCTAGTAAGGACTGGGAAGGGGATATCTTCAACATAGAAGGATAAAAGGGAATTTACTTTAAAGCATCTGGAGTTTTGATAATTTTATTCTGTTAAAAGAAAGAAACCCAGTATATTTAGCTGAGGTTGCTGGGAGATCCTGCTTGGGAGGGGAAGCAATCCTTTTTCCAGAAGGGAGGCCTTATCCTGTGAACTAGAAATATAGATTGATAGTGTTGGCCTTCAGGGGACAAAGGGAAAAGAGAATGTATTTTGAGACAAATTTTGGTAACAGAATCAATAACAGAGTGGTTGTGTGCACAAGTTTGTTGAATTTGTGCCTACTGTTGTCAGCATTTACCTATTTTATTTGTATGTGTTTGATCAACTTGGTTTTCTCATCCTACCTACTATCTACTCGCCTAAGCACAGTTGCCAAGTTCTCCAGTTTCGGGAGTGAGATTTTAAACCAGTCCTGGATTTCTGGCACTTTCATCCTGATGCATTATGGGACCTGCAGTGCTGATTCTAATGGGTAACATCAAGAAAATAAAATGTAGATGTACCACTTTGTCTTTTTCTTTTTAAACTGTCCTTCCCCTTTGCACTGACATGCATTATTTATTCCAGTACCAGCCCCTTGCCTGTACCTCTGGAGAAACTTTACTTGATTGCAGAATTGCCAAGTTACCTGGTTCCAGGAGTGAGATTTGTTTGCCAGGTTTGGTTTTAAATTTGCATTGTAGTTCAGTAAGGTAGCTGTAGTCCCTGATTTTACACATTGGAATCAGTGCCACAGATCCCATGATGCAGCAGGAAGAGCTTGTCAGAAATCCAGGACTGGCTTAAAATCTCACTCCTGGAATGGGGTAACTTGGCAACTCTATGATTGTCCTACTAACTGTCACAAGTGGTGAATTTTTCATGACTGCTACGAATTTGAGTTTGCCATGATTTGGATCTAACAGTAAAATGTTACAAACCTTTTTGTTCAGTGTGGTCTGCTGTGTAAAATCCACCAATTAGTAGGCGCTGTTATTATCACTTGATAACTCATTCTAGTCCATCCTTTGACTGAATCCCTAACACAAAGGTACCAGCCGCTACGCCCCTCCACAATTTGAGTCAGTCTGGGCCCAATTGTGAGTGGACAAACTGTTGAAATAGTGTGTTTTTTTTCCTGAGTTATCAACCTAATTCTCATTTTCTACATGGTGTGGTGAATTTTACTTTTTGTTCGCCACACCTGTGTCTACATTGACAGAAAGGTTGCCAACATAATGGAGAGGTGATGTCTTGGTTGGGCCTTGCCAGCAACAGAGGTGGATGTCCCAAGGTGAAGCTTAGCTACCGGTGACACAGTGGGCAGGCCATACCACTGCCCTCCCTGCCTGAGGTGAGGTTGACAGCCCTGAGAGGGTGTTCTGTTCCCCAATCACATGTGTGCCAATGGCTGTCCATCAATTGAACAAAAAACTCTCTGTTGCCATAAAGGCATGAATTCAGTCATGCACTAGCACTTTCTGAGACTATATAACCCTGCCAGGCCTGGTATTCTGTGGCTAGCTGATCTAATGGCTAGCTGCCGCCGTCGCCAAACTTTAAACCCTGATATTCAATGATGGGGTCATATCCAGCCCCGGCACTGAATATCCAGCTTGCCTGCATTTGCAGGAAGCTAATTGGGCAGCGATGATGTTCGGCTGCTCCCTGGTTAGCTTCTGTGGTGAAAGTACGGCCAGTCTTTGCTATGCCTTACTTTTGCCATATAGCCATAACTTGAGGGTGGCCGAATATCACTGCTGCCTGGTGTTAACTGGTTAGTACACGAATATCCTGGCTGAAAGGAGTAACACAATTAGGAGGTCTGCTGTGTTACTCCCTTCAAATATCAGGTGCAGTGTTATTGCCTCTCAAACTGCCTCCAATGTTGCTCTCTGTCCTGAAAGTGAAACGAGGACACTAGGCGGAAGCTGGGGAATCCACGGGACACATTCTGTACGAAAGTTCTCTTCCTTCCAGTACCTGGATCTATCTATAAAAATATCCATGTTCTCCTTCTCTTCAGGAGCAAACCCTGTTGCCGCTGTATCTGAGCATAGCCATCGGATTCTTCATCATATTGAGATGCTGAGGGGAGGAGATGGTGTTCTTATGTACTTTGGAGTGCACTATCCTAATGTAACCATTTCCTTAACCTCCAAGGAGACACCTTCTTTAGATTTTTTAAGAAGGAACTTAATAGGAGTGTGAGTTGTCTGTAGTTCTGGTTCATAAAATCCCACAGTGGCAGAAACAGCCCAGCATATACCCAAGGGTCGACGAGTAGAGTCGTCATACTCAACAGAGGTTAACACTCTGGGGAATTAGCCTACCGGTCTCCACTTACCATGTCGCTTTTGCAGAAGAATGGCTGGCAGTGCTGTGTGGGATGCTAAAATCTGCTATACAAAACACAATGATTTATCAGTAAAGGCTGTTAGTGTAGCTGGGTTTAAAAAAAAGGTTTGGACAAGTTCCTGGAGGAAAGGTCCATAAACCATTATTAAGAAGGGACCCAGGATATCAATGCTTGACCCAGTACAAGCACTGTGGAACCTGTGTCTTTTGGGGAAACTGCTAGGTACGGATGACCTAGCGAGGCCACTGTTGGAAACAGGATACTGGGCTTGATGGATCTTGGTCTGACCCAGTATGGCATATCTTATGTTCTTATTAGGCTTCTGCAAAGCAAAGGCAGACATGAAGGCTCACTTCATTGAGGAACCTGTCCCAGGGCAGCTTGGCAGATTCATCTTTGCCCTTTAAGAGGGAATCCAGAGCTTTGCTTTTTCAACAAAAGCCTCAATGACATCACTGCAGAATCCAAGCAGCCCTAGAAACTGTCTCAGTGTGGCCCAAGTCATGGGGCAGGGTAATTCCTGGCTACTTTGTACTTTTTTGGGTACTGAGAAGTTAGAGATGAAATGAGGAATATTAGAATGAAATCACTGGGGGAGTGTCAGGAAAGTGTACTGGGAGTTCTGAACGACAAATGCACCTTTATATAGATTGTCAAGGTGTACAAGAACAAAATACAATCCATCGTTAGTATCCAAGGTAGAATAAGCATGTGCAGAGGGGGACAATGATGATATGAGATCAGGGAGATGTCACTTTGTCTTGGGCTCAGAAATATATTATGATTCTTCATGAGTCATTTTATTTCTTCTGCATGGGTCAAACTGGAAGCGAACACATCCACCTGTAGCAGCTCAGACATAATCTCTCAGACAGGCTAAATGGAACTTTGGTAAATTTATCCTGACAACGAGGAAGGGGCAGGAGCCTTGATCCCAACTGGAACGCAGCCAGACACCTGCTCATACTCATTCTTGCTCCACTCCCAACGAGCACTGCGGCCAGTTCACTGTCATCTCTTTGGTACATCTATGGCACCTAGTGGCTTCAGGCTGCTCACTGCATTCAGAACCGTCACAAATGGGTTTGGGGTCTTTTGCCCCCGTTTTCCACAGTATCGTGTTGCTCAAGTCAACAATCACACCTATGGGATACGTGGCATCCATTCCTAGTGGCGTGCCTTCACTATTTCCACAAGCTCACTTCCAACTGTGTTTCATCTAACTGCATTGTACATGGTTCTGAAAGTCTGACTTTCACACACTAACCACTCATTCTAGTTCAGCAATGCTCAGATTCAAGCTCACGATATAAATGGTCATGCCAGTGTTGAATGTTGACTAAACAGCCTCTAATCCCACAATCAACAAAATGTCATTTAAATCCTCTTACAAATCTGTAACCTATCAGAACACCAGCAGCCAAACGCCCCTAGTTCTATGCCAAAATGGGATTGACGATAGTGGAAAAAGTGGAGCCAACCAATCAAATCTTCTGAAGAACCTCTGCAGCATCCTCTGGACTTTTGGGTACAGAGACTCGGGTATTGAGGGGGAAGGAGAAGCAGTGGGAGTGACTGGAACTCCTAGACGGTAGAGTCTCTATCCCTTGCTAACTCATTTTGCAGGTTCAGGAAAAATGTCTGGTTTCCATATAGATAGCAAACACCCTGGGCCTTCACGTCATTCGTGACCGCTGCATCTACCTTCTTTTACCACTGTGCTTGGAATCGAGAATAATCCCTTCCATGGTAGTGCAACAGCAAGTGAGAACGTTCAAGGCATCTGCAACTGGATGCTCCCTCTGACCAAGCCCTTCATCATGAACTCTAACGGTAACAGGGTCCCATCTTCTGTCTGCTTCATGAGGAGATCTGCATCATCCCTACTGGGTGCTGGGAGTGCCCACCCCCCCAAACTGCAAACAGCCCAGTACTATAAAGAGCTGCTGGTACACAATCAGTAGCAAACTTACAGAACATTTCCTATATAAACAATTCCATCAAAAATGTGCTATATGTTTGCTATTGATTTGGGGACCATTGGCTCTTTTTATTTGAACTTTTTGTATTCTTGGTCTTTTGGTAGCAAACATGTTTTCTGGCATAAGCTTGTGGTGTTCAACTGGGGCAAGGGTGACTCTCTAAATTTGATCCCAGTCAGCACCTGCTTCTCCCACAAAACGCTAAGGGCTTGCAGGAGCCTCTGCCATTCTCTCCCTAAAGGTCAAGTGGAGGTGGCCCCTTGCATTCTTCCTTATAGATGTAAAGGAATCCAACTCCTTCTGAAGGGACAAATCAACCAACTTCTTCATATAAGTCTATCCTACAACAAACGCCCTTATCAGCACCAGAAGGCTCACTTTCCATATTCAGGGCTAAATCAACCAAGTTCTATAGTTAACAGAAATTTGCTCAGCTAAAGTCAAAGGTGGTAGAAGTTAGGGAAGGGAGGGGAGCTGTGTTGCTTTGTAGGGTGAGAGCCAGACCTAACAGCCACAGTGCCCATTCATTACCCCACAGCAACAAGACCCCCAGCCTCTTCAGTTTTTGACCCCAGCAATGTCCAGGAGAGCCAGGTTGCATTTCTTTGCAGCACTGCAATTAAATTTTGTCCTTCTACCAAAGGGACAGCAGAATGCCTTTGTGATTGGGAGAGGGTCAAACAAACCAATCAAGTCTATTCCCAGATCCCCCTCCCCCAGTTTCCTGCATGCATTCTTTGATCAAATCACTTAATGTCATGTAATCTGCCTTGTGCCTTAAGACCTCAAGAAAAGATGACATAAATAGAGTCTCCAACTGACCAAAAGAAGCTTCCTGCTAGAAAACTAGACAGAGTGATGCTAGTATTGATAATAGAAGTATCAGTACCATCTGACTATTTTGTACTTCATACAGTTGTTAAGTGCCGTCGAGTCGGTGTCGATGCATGATGACCCTCTGGATAGTAGTCCTAAACTGCGTTCGGGCTCCAGTCAGGCAGCTTACTGTTGACAGACTGACACTCATAGCTGCTGTTATTGTATTGATCCATCTCATTGCTGGCTTTTATCTTTTGTGTTGACCTTCTATCTTGCCCAGCATGATGTGTCTAAAGTATGAAAGTTGAAATCTTGTCATCTGAGCTTCTAAAGAAAGCTTAGGTTTGATCTCCTCTAGTACTGACTAGTTTGTTCTTCGGGCAGTCCATGGTATACACAGTATTCGTCGCCAGCACCATATTTCAAAGGCATCAATTTTCTTCCTGTCTGTCTTTTTCACTGTCTAACTTTTGCATCCCCACCCCCACCCCCCCACACACCCACCCCCACCCCCACCCCCACCCCCCACCCCTAGGACAAGCAGGATTCGTCAGCCACACCTGGTGATGTCCTCCGACAGCGCCGTATACGTAAGTGCTCTCTATAGCTCAGAGCCTTACTGAGCATGAGCCAGAGGCCCAACCCACTAGCCCGTCCCTAGTCAGCCAGTCTTTTTTCTTCCGCTGTGCCTACCACACGCGGATTCCTGCTCTCTCAAGCCAGAGAAGATATAGAAGATATTACTCACAAGATGCCTTCAGGAAAACATTAAGTGAAACCGGGGTTTAGGAAATGCCTCCACTGCTCCCGCAAGATGAGCTGCACAGACGCCCACGATCAATGCATCAAGTGCTTGGGAGCTAATCACCAAGTCTCGGACTGCCAGCACTGTTCCAGCATGTCCCCAAGGGCCAGAAAGTCCCGAGATCATGCACTAAAGACTTCCTCGCTGCTTCTCAGCCACCGGAGCCTTCTGTTTTTCACACAGCCCCTTCCCGACACGGGATGTGCCCCTAGGGGCCTCCATCCCCGGTCGATCGAATGCAGACGCTGCCACCAACGGAGAACCACACCGGGAGACTCCTTTTTCAAAAAACTCAAGTACAACTAGTCCAAGCCAAAGCAGCTCCTCCACTGTGCCCCGCGACCCCTTGCAGTGCCCCCACACTCGCAGTCAACCAGGCAAGTCTACAAACAGGAAAAAGGGCAAAGAACGCTTCCTCTGGCGATGCCAAGGAACCCTGCAGGGCAAAAAAGTCTCCCACGCTGTAAAGCACGCTGCTCATGGAGGCTGCCATGATGATGTCGTCAGGCCCAGAGACTCCGCCCACTCGCCCACCATTGGTGGCTCCCGAGAGTCAACAAGCTCCACCCCTCCCGCTTCCATTGGACAACAGCACGGATTGGCTCCACCTCCACTCCCCAGCTCCAAAGCAACTCCCTCCAACCCGGCAAGTGTCTTCACCTCAGCCCCGGGGCCCGGATCGCAGCAACAGCGGCGGAGCCGCTCCAACTCACCAAGGCTCTGGACCCAGAATTACAGCAGCAGCAGCAACATCAGCATCGGAGCCATTCTTCCAAGCAGCATCAGAGTGGAGGCCGGAGCAGGGAACGCAGCCAGCATCGGCACAAGAGACACCGATGCTCCTTCAGCCCGGGTATGTCTGGGACGGGCCACCACCACCGAAAACGCCACGCTTCCAGTAGCCCTAGCTCAGACAGATCAAGCAGTAAGTCTGCAAAGCCTTCACACGGTTCCACACGAAACTCCTTTGCTGCCAGCATACACCAACCAATGGACACTGCTGCGACCACCGTTCCCAACCAGGGAGCAATCTTTCAGTGACTGTCCAACCTTACTAGCCTCCTAAGCCAAGGCCTTACGGACGCCGCCATCGCCACGGATGACCAGCGCATGTATTCCAAGAAGAGCCACGGACCACGCAGTGACACATGTGACCTCCCAGTCAGTGACACGCAGCAACTCGATTGCGCTTCAGACAGCTCCGAACCCCCATCTTTTCTCAGTCTTGAGGACGAAGAAGGGGAGACTGCCCCGTTGGGCTCGGCATCACCAGAAAAGGACACTCATGAAGCCACCACAGGCTCAGTGGAAAGATCTACCACCTCGGCCGGTTTGGATCCACCCTCCTCCACGCCGCCGCAGGAAGATCTTACTTACCCCAAGTTCTTGCGCAAGGTGGCATATGCCCTAAGCCTCGTGCCGTCAGATACGCTGGACCAAGCAGGGCCAGAAGTCCTCATGTACCTCAATGCCCCAAGAGCGCCTGTCACGCTACCTATCCATCAGCGCCTTCTTGAAGCATACTCCAAGCTCTGGCAGAACCCGGCGTCGTCAACGGCATGCCCCCAGAAACTGGACAACAAATACCAGGTCCAACAAGCTCCAGGATTCGGGAAAAGTAAGCTTCCTCAACACGCCATCGTTGTGTCATCGGCCCTCAAACGCATTAAATCATCACGCAATCACGCCAATTCCCCCCTTGGAAGAGAATACAAACTCCTGGACGATGTTGGGAAGAAAGTCTTCCAAGGGGCCATGCTGAATGCAAGAATCGCCGCACATCAGTTCCAGCACGTCCTCTTCCAGGACACTCTGCTGGCAAGTCTCAAGGACAGCATCGCAACCCTTCCCCCCGATGCAAAATCAAAAGCCGCAACCACTATTGCGGACCTCAATGAGTGCAGAAAGCACATGATAAGTGCGGTGTATGATGCCATCTCCACCAGGCGACTTGCATGGCTACGGGCATCGGGGCTACGTGAGGATACCCACAAGCGCATCGCAGATGTGCCCTGCAATGGCAAGTCCCTCTTTGGAGAGAAAGTCAAGGACACAGTCAACGACATGAAGGACCATTGTACTACCCTCCAAACTCTCGCAGAGGATGGCCTGGAATGCAGCTCCAGAACCAAAGGAACCTACGGCCGAAAATCATATCCCACACACAAGAGATACAACTCCTACTGCAAATGGCAGCCCACACGTTACAAGCAGCCTGCATATCAACCCTACGGGGTGTCACATCAACAGAAACACCAAAGGGACAGAAAACAGAAGAAGCAGCCACCATTACCCGGGAAGGGCGGCCTCTCCTTTTGACAACCAGCGGATGGAGGAGCGGTCGGCACTCCCCATGAGAGGACGACTAACCACCTTCTGGAACTCCTGGCAGCTTATCTCTAAGGACACATGGGTCCTCCAGATTATCCGGACAGGCTACCGCCTATGCTTTATATCTCCTCCTGCACAGCGCTCAATCCCACCGCCAAACGACGGCGGCGAACAGGCCCTTCTCTTGCATCAGGAATTGCTACACCTCCTGACATCTCAAGCGGTCAAACAGGTTCCACCCGAGCAGACCTTTCAAGGTTTTTACTCCAGATTTTCTCTCGTACCCAAGAAATCAGAAGGGGTGAGACCCATCCTAGATCTCAGGAACCTCAACAAGTTTATCTGCAAGGAGAGATTCCGCATGTACGCACTGGGCTCGATCCTTCCCCTCCTCCAACTCAGGGACTGGATGGCATTCTTGGATCTACAAGACGCATACACTCATGTCGCAATACATCCAGAGGACAGACAATACCTGCGCTTTCAAGCCCTGGGGGGACACTACCAATACAAGGCTCTTCCATTTTGCCTTTCTCCAGCGCCACGAGTGTTCACAAAATACATAGCCGTGGCAGCAGCACATCTTCGGAAACAAGGCATTCATGTCTACCCATACCTGGATGATTGGCTTCTCTCATCTCCATCACCACGGGAGACCCAAACAGCAGTCCGAAGGACAATTCGCCTGCTCACCTCTCTAGGATTCCTTGTAAACCACAAGAAATCACAGTTGGTCCCCACGCAATGCCTGGACGTCATCGGGGCCGACATAGACACAGCAAAAGTGAAAGCATTCCTCCCAGCTCACCGGGCGAAGAAGTTATCCGCCCTAGTTTGGGAAGCCTCCACTCAGACAGTTTCATCAGCTCGGACTCTCTTGCAACTCCTAGATCACATGGCTGCCACCACGCAAGTGCTGCCCCTAGCACGGTTGCACATGCGCATCCTTCAGTGGTGCCTGCGGTCCTGCTGGAACCAATGCACCCAACCCCTATCCACACGCATCACTCTCGATGCGCGTACACAGAAGAGCCTCCGGTGGTGGACCTCCATAAAGAACCTTAGAGTAGGAAAGGACCTCCAGCAACCCAGACATCAGATCACCATCACTGCGGACGCCTCCAAAACGGGTTGGGGGTGCACATGAACCACTTACAGATGCAAGGAGCATGGACAGCACTGGCGGCGTGCCAACACATAAACCTTCTGGAGCTCAGGGCCGTCAAGCATGCCCTACAAGCCTTTCAGGCGCACATCACTGGAAAATCTCCTCATCCAGACGGACAACCAAGTGGCCATGTTTTACATCAACAAACAAGGGGGAACAGGCTCCAGGACCTTGTGCAAGGAAGTGCTCGCCATATGGGCGCTAGCCCTATCGATCAACAGCTGGCTGAAAGCATCCTACCTTCCGGGCGATCAAAACTCCCTGGCAGACAGGCTAAGCCGTCAGCTGAGCCCCCACGAGTGGACCCTGAACCCCGAGATCTCAGAGGACATCTTCAGACACTGGGACCTGCCCCAGATCGATCTCTTCACAACAGAGGGGAACAGGAAGTGCAACCTCTTCTGCTCGAAACGCCCGTCAGCCCTAAGCATAGCTTCGGATGCCTTCGACGTGTGCTGGGGGGAGTGGTCTCTCGTGTACGCCTTCCCACCCACCCCGCTAATCTCCAAGATGCTCCAGAAAGTGATCCAGGACAAAGCACACATCATCCTAGTGGCCCCACACTGGCCCCGGCAGATGTAGTTCCCCACTCTCCTGCACTTAGCACAGGACAAACCCCTCCGCCTTCCCCTCCCATCCATCCTTACTCACCCAGGACGACGAGCGCACCGTACACCCCAACCTGGGAGCCCTTGCGCTGATGGCATGGAGGTTGAGCGGATGAATCTCTCCTCCTTGAACATCACGGAGAAGGTCCAACACATTATCCTAGCAGCCAGACAGCCCTCCACCAGAAAATCGTATGGCCTCAAGTGGAGGCGCTTCAGTCTGTGGTGCACTTCAAAAGGACTCAACCCGTCCACCTGCCCAGTTCCGAATGTCTTGCAGTACCTTGCTTCACTCTCTGGACAGGGGTTCAAGACTAACTCCGTCAAGGTCCATCTATCAGCCATTGCCGCCTTCCATGACCGCATGGATGACATGCCCATCTCATCCCTGCCCATCGTGGCAAGGTTCATGAAAGGTCTTCACAACTGAGGCCCCCCATATGGGCCCCAGCCCCAGCCTGGGACCTGACCATTGTCCTACAACAGCTCACTCAGTCTCCCTTCGAACCCATGCCATCTGCCTCCATGAAATACCTCACCTGGAAGACGCTCTTCTTAGTAGCTATCACATCTGCCCGCAGAATTAGCGAGCTGCAGGCCCTTGTAGCATACCCTCCGTACACGCAGATCCTCCCAGATAGAGCAAGCCTGCGTACACACCCCAAGTTCCTCCCCAAGGTATCATCGGAGTTCCACCTCAACCAAACCATTGAGCTGCCTACGTTTTACCCTGAGCCGCACTCCTCCCCTGAGGAGCAGCGGCTCCACACCCTTGACTGCACCAGAACCCTCCGGACCTACATCCAAAAAACAGGCTCGCTCAGGAAGACTTCTCAGCTGTTCGTGTCCTACGACCCCAACAGGCCCGGCCGCCCGGTCACAAAATGGACCATGGCTCTTTGGGTTTCGGACTATCAGCTTCTGCCACGACCAGGCGGGCGCACTAGCGGTAATGCGTGTGGGTCCACATCAGCTCAGAGCGCTGGCAACCACCGTCGCAAACCTGCGCTCTATACCTCTAAGTGACATCTGCAAAGCTGCCACTTGGTCCTCGGCCCACACATTCCAAAAACATTACTGCCTGGACTTGGGCACACAGACGCGGTGTGCTTTCGGACAAGCAGTCCTCTCCACCGCCACATCAGCCCTTGAAAGGGTCAGCGGTACTACAGCCCTTAGCGAGTAGTCTCTCGAGATGGGTGTCACTGAAATCATTGCTGCTATGTTTTATTGTGTTTATGGTATGATTGTCACGGCCCTGTTGGCCGGTTGCTCAGTCATGTTGGCCAATAGTACGTTGGCTACGTTAGCCATGCATATGCTAAATAAACAAGTTGTAACCTCATCTGGTCTCGGCCTCCCTCTCCACTGCTACATAATGCGCTGTCGCGCAGCTAGGGAGGCACCAGGTGTAGCTGACGAATCCTGCTTGTCCTAGGAGAAAACAGTGTTACTTACCTGTAACGAGAGTTCTCCGTGGACAGCAGGATAAGTCAGCCACACTATCCCACCCAACTCCCCTGTACGAGGTCAGCCTCGCCCACCTCCTAGCCACCGGCTCACCAGGCACTGCTAGGGACACACTGGCTGGCTAGGGGCGGGCTAGTGGGTTGGGCCTCTGGCTCATGCTCAGTAAGGCTCTGAGCTATAGAGAGCACTTCCGTATATGGCGCCGTCGGAGGACGTCACCAGGTGTGGCTGACTTATCCTGCTGTCCACAGAGAACTCTCATTACAGGTAAGTAACCCTGTTGTCATCAGCATAACAAAGGTTGTTGATGAGTCTCCCAGCAATCTTCACACCTCTGTTGTCTTCATATAGTCCTGCTTCTCTGATGATTTGTTCTGCATATAAATTAAACTGGTAGGGGGAAAGTATGCAGCCTTGTCATACCCCTTTGCTGATTTTAAACCATTCTGTTTCTCCTTGTTCCGTTCGAACTATTGCTTCTTGATCAATGTAAAGGTTGTGCAAAAGAACAATCAGGTGTTCTGGCATACCTATGCTTCTTAATGTGGCCGAGTTTCTCATGGTTTACACAGTCAAAAGCCTTGCTGTAGTCAATAAAACACATATAGATATTCCTTTGGTATTCTTTAGTCTTTTCAGGGATCCCTCACATTCGCGATGTCTCTCGTTCCTCACCCTTTCCTGAACCCTGCTTGCACTTCAGGCTGTTCTCATTCCAGGTATGGTAGTAGTCTCTACTGAATAATCTTCAGTAGAATCTTGCTTCATACGGACAGACAAAAAGATCCTCAGGTACCAACAGATGCAATCAGAGACCAGGAAAACAGGGCAGAAAGGTACAAAAAGTGATCCAGTTGTATTCGGCACCACAGGTTTGATAAAAACAACTTCCATGAGCACCTCAATATGTATACGTTACACTGTGCTGTAACTATCAGTCTCTCATCCACAGATCTAAATTTATCTGTCCTTATTCCTTTCTATGCCAGGTTTTGATCCACACGCGGCTGCTGCAATAACTCTCTGGGGGAAAATATTCAAAGTATTTTAGCTGGTTAATAGAACCGCTAACCAGCTAAAGCATGCTAATCCCAACATCCAGTGGCACTGATTAGTTAATGCTGCTGAATACTGCCGCAGATTATGTAAAAAACGTCTGGTGAAAACCAAGGCAGTCTGTGGGTGGATCTGGGATGGTGCCAGTCGCTATCTGGTTAGGGGCAATACTCAGTCGCTAACCAGATAGCAAAAACGAGTTAATATTAGGGCAGCTATTGAGATGCCGCTGTCTGGTGATCCCAGATATTCAGTGCCAGACCCCGGATAAGTTCCAGTGCTGAACCTCCGGGTTTAGTTAAAGCTGCAGCGTTTAGGCACTTTTAAAGCACCTAGCTGCTGTTGCCGAATATTGGCCTCTCCATATTTTCTGCTGCAATTGTGTTTTAACCTCTTCTTTTCCTTGCTTGTACACAGATATACATAAACAGATCGTCCCTGCTTCTTGAAGCTTATATAGAAAACTAGAAAATGATGGCAGATAAAGACCTTATAATCGATCTAGCCTGCCCAACCATACCAACTACAAAGCTCAAATGACGGGAAACGCAGACAAGACAAAGGGTCTTTACGTTAAAGATGGCAGGAGAAAGGAAAACGGAGTGAGGCCTAATCAGAGGTCCTCTAGGGGAGCAGCTTGTGAGCATGGGAAGCAGGCAATGTATGGATTGCATCGTGCTAGTGAGAATAAGCAGTGCTGAACTAGAATATGCAGGATACCACACGGACCCTGTGAAGCCCATTTATAAGTCACCCACTTTTCAAGAACTCAAGACAGCATACAAAACAATAACATAACATAAATCATAAAATCAAACAAAAACAGAACAACCTAACATCTAATCGACAGAAAATAAGAACATAACATAGCAGAGCCTAAGGATGGAATCAGATTTTGAGTGTTCATGTTCATACTAAAGCACTTTGCATATTTGGGTTGGTCAAAACTGTTAAGTAGGGCTGGAGATCTATGCTAATATCCCTCTATGCATAATCTATTTCTGTATGGCCCATTAACTTACATTTCATTTGTTTTACTTCATTTATTTCAATATTTTTTAAACATTTTATTTAACGAAATTCAAAAATATTAACAAGTACAACACTTGAAAGGTGTGGGAGAAAAATTCAGCAGAAAGAAATATTTAACTCAAAACGACATTTCACACTATACCAGGGAGCCATAAATCCAGGAGGATACAAAAGACCAAAGAAAATAATTATTATAGCACAGAATGATGACCCAAGACAATATTAAATCTTAAAGTCACAGCAGTAGATGTCTGGCCTAGTAGATTTTTAGAATCTAGAAAAAAAAAACTTAAGTTGGGAGGGTTTACAAAAAATATACTTTACATCACTTAAATTAAGCAAACATTTACAAGGATAATGCAAAGCCCCAGAGGTACATTAGAAATATATTTTTTTCCTCCGGTCCTCTGGATATATCCATACTTTCCCCTCCCATAAACATCACATTTCTATGCTTGAAAAACAAGCAGAGAATATGGTCCCGATCCTGAGGAATGCTAAAAGTCACAAGACATGTTCTCTCTGAAATCCTTCAACCTCAGACCCCTCCAGATAAGGGGACACAGTTCATTCCGTACCAGGTCCTTCTGGATCTTCTTCCCTCTCCCCTCTGTTTTAGATGGCAAGTAATCCACTTAGGTAACAGAGAGTAAGACCTTCTCCGGTACTTTTAGAACCTGTCATTTCTGGAAAGTAGCAAATGTGTTTTTTGTTTAAATTTATAAAGCTCACATTAAGGGCCCTTTCAGAATGTTCCAGATATTTAAGTTGTTTTCTTGCTAGGACTCCTTTTCCCTGCACCAATAATGCTTGGTTAGCCACCAGTCTCTCAGTATCTTCCTCCAGCATCACAATCCACTGGGCCAAAACTTGATCCTCCCTTCTGCTTGCTTGGATTTTTATATGAACTTCCAAGGTAACTGTGACCATAGAAGAAATTAATTTGTCCAAAGAAATTACTGCTTGCCATACATTATCCAAGGTAGTATTTGAAAACCTTTCAAGCAGAGGTCTGCTTAAGATATTTTTAACAGCAAAAAGCATTTCAGGGGGCTGGAAGTCCTTGCTATCTGCTCCACATTCTCCTTTCTCAGTTCCCGTGTAGCGCCAAGCAACCCTACCTTTTCTGGCACTTCTATGGGTGTCTCTCACTGAGATGTTCCAGGTCGCATATGAGTCACCTCTGGGACTTCTCCACCAGTTTGCATCAACCTTTTACCACTTTGGTGGGCCTGTATGCTCATCTCACGTGGCCGCGCTGACTCTCCGTAGAGAAGGGTCAACCACCCAGGCGCAGAGATATTTCAGGGCCCAATGCAGAAAGGTCTCCTGCTCTCCCAGTGGTAGCAGCTCCATTCTCCGGTGGTTGCTGTGCTATTTATTTATTTACATTTTCTTATATACCGCGCTATTCCACATCAGTGCGGTTCACATAGAACATTTAACATACACATTTCATAAGGATGATTTGCATTTACAATAAACAGGTGGTACAACTTGGATTAAGAACGAGGGTAACTATTTACATAGGCCTTGGTAATTAGGGCGACCATTTGCTATGGTGCAAAGCAGCTTCATAGAATAATAACATAGTCAGGAATGAGGGAGGATCTTGGCTAGAAATTGTGGTGGTGGTGGAGCTTAGAAGACGTGGTCCATTAGTGCCGAGTTTTAGCTGGAGAATCTACCCACCTTAAATTGAAAACATTGTTGGTTAAGATCAGTGGAAAATTTGCTAAAAAATAACTAGCTAAAATTAGTCAATTTGACTGACATCCAGCAGGTTTCCTCATGTCTTTCCGACAGCAGTTCAAAGTGAGTTACGTTCAAGTAAGTAGGTATGTCCCTGTCCCCAGAGGACTCACTATCTAAGTTTGTATTGGAGGCCAATGGAGAGTTCAGTGACTTGGTACAAGACCATAAGGACTGTCAGTGGGATTTGAGTTCTGGCTGCTGTGGTTCACAACCCACTCCTTTAACCATTAACCTAGTCTTCCACTTCTTAAAGCTCAGCTCTGAAGGAATATTTTTATTACACATAGTACATGTGAAGATTTCTCTCTGGACAATGTCTCTAACTGGGATAATTTTGTACATACCATGACAGTAATGAACCTCACTCCTAGGTCAGTGTAGTATGTTGGAGGATGACCTCAGTCTTTCTCTTGAAGGTCATGTCTCCAAAAGGATTAATACTCACTATAGTACTGGCATTGTGCTAAGAGAGCTTCCTTCTGGAGTTCGTAAGGTGTAATATATACACAATATGATACGAAATACTTCTGTATCTTTCAGCCACATTTTCACAGTCGCTGGTTGCTGTTCTTGGTGTGCTCACTATCTCTCCACTAGGTGCTTTTTCAGATTTTACAAATTATTGGAGTTTTTATCAAACTCAGTGGGTTTTCAAATGTGATGACTGGCTGAAACATTTTTATGCTCAGTCCATTTAAGAGCTTTCTTCGAGGGCAATGTCTCCAAATGGGGTTAGTTCTGCGCATACCATGACAGCGAAGAACCTCACTCCTAGCCCATGGTATGTGAAGCATGATCTCAGCCTCTCAAATTTACTGCTAATGCTCGGCGTAGTACTTGCTTTATGCCAAAGAGAACCTCCTTCTGGCGTTTATAAGATGTAACATGTATGAGTAATTTATCAAGGTGAGCTCGGAAATTCCTCTTAATCAAGCCTGTGGCACCCAACATGCTGGAAAATAGCTCTATATCTTTCTACTGTGTTTTCTTGGCCTCTGACTCCATTTCTCAGTAATTGAGGATCTTCTCCCTCTTCACACAATTCACCAACAATCACTTGGAACTGACACCGCTATTATCAATGCTCTGGTATTTTTCTCCTTCACCACTATGTTCAATCTCCTCACATCAAGCTTTTTATTAGTCAGAAGGGGACTTTCCAAGGTGATCATAACCTTTTTATCCTCCATAATTCTCTTAGGGACGTGGTTCCAGTGCTTTTCCGGTACAGCGCTATTCTATTGTTTACAGAGTTTCCAATGGAAGTGACGCGTCACCTTACGGTGCTTTCCTTATAGAAACTTTCTACCATCGGAAGTTTACAGCCAGCTACAATATGCATGACCACTGCTAGCACTCTCTTATCTATGTCAATTTTCCCGGTTTTATATATGCATGCTGCAAACCATCTCTTCCATAATCCATTGTTCTGGGTTTAACTATCAGCCTCTCATCCTTCTGTTTCAGTTCGCCTCACCATATTTCTGGGTTTCATCAATGAATGGTCCCTGGAATAACACTTTGTATAGTCACAATTCTGTTGCCTACTTTCCTATGTGTACATGTGGATTCTCACCTATTCCTTCCACGTGGCAGAATGCTCGCCCAAGTTTGATAACGGAGATGGTAATGGATGTTTACTTTCAGATTTTAAGACTTTTTGCCTATTTGGAATGGCATGGACAATAAAACCAACGATATTATAATGCCTCTTTATCATTTCATGTTGCGACTGCACCTTGAATACTGTGTGCAATTCTGGTCACTATATCTTAAAAAGGACATATTAGAATTAGAAAAGGTACAAAATGGTAAAGGGGACGGAGGATACCCCTATGAGGAAAGGCTTAAAAGGTTAGGGCTGTTCGACTTGGAAAAGAGACGGCTGAGGGGGAGATATGATAGGGGTCTATAAATTAATGAATAGAGTGGAACAGGTAAACAGATTGATGTAGTAAACAACCAAAAACCTGTTAAATACATAAAAAGTAGAAAGACTAGGGGAATACGCAATGAAGCTACAGTGTAACCCATTTAAGACTAATAAGAGAAAATATTTTTTCACTCAACACAACACATAATCAAACGCTGGAATTTGTTACTGGAGGATGTAGTAAAAGTTGCTTGTATAGTTGGGTTTAAAAAAGGTTTGGACAAGTTCCTGGAGGAAAGATCCATAAACCATTATTAAAAAGGACTTAGGAAATCCACTGCTTACCCTGGGACAAGCATTGTGGAACCTATGTACCTTTTTGGGAACCTGCCAGTTACTTGTGACCTGAATTGGCCACTGTTAGAAACAGAATACTGGGTTGATGGACCTTGGTCTGACATAGTATGTCATTTCTTATGATGCTGTAAGATAGGTCTGGAGTCTTATACTAATAGCTCTATATAGTTTATAGAAACATGATGGCAGAAAAAGATCACATGGTCTATCTAGTTTGCCCTTCCATATCAACTACAGTAGTCCTCTTTTTACCTTTAGAGATCCTCTGTAGGGAAACATACAGAGCTTTTATAATAACAAATCTAAAATAGGATAAGGAACACCAAACTTAAAATACAGGAAAGTAAACAGTAGAGGGAAAAAAGGAAATAGTACTTGCTGAGAAACTTCATTTATGTGTTTATGAGGCTTAATTATCACTCATTCCTCTACACCTAGGTATTTATATACACCTTCCTGTTCGAGTCGTTTGTCACATTTTCATGGTGAAACTGATGTCTTCTATCAATCCAGGGTTTGTTTTGTACATTTCAAGGCAAATCATTATCAAAGAGTGTGGGATGATATCAATGACTTTCTTATAGTAAATTACAGTTTCTTATATACCGCGCTATTTAGAATCAGCACAGTTTAAATGCATGCTTTTGAGATTTCTGCTTTTCTTGGTACTGCCCAAGGAAACCGTATTCAGCATTAATTGGTCTTTGGTTCCATATATTCCTCTTACTGCCCTTCTGCTCTATTGACATGATGTTATTAGACTTGATATGCCTGTAGTTTCTTCCAGCACCTATTGCAGTAAACAGCTTCTAGCTTGCAGATAGAGAAGTTATTGGTCTATAGTTTTTATCCTTTGTGAGATGTGGCGAGTATACTTTCTTCTTTTTCATTCCTACCATACTGCAACTGTAGTGTTGCCTTGTGGAGCTTTGATATAGATTTTACACAGTGGGGTTACCACGTGAAGGTACTCAGCAAGACTGGAGGAGAAAACTTTATTTTTGCTCTCTTTTTTTCTATTGTGGACCAATTGGTGCATTTTCAGAAGCCATAACTGTTTGAAACTTTTGTTACAGTCAGGACATGTAAAAGGTTTTCTTCCGCTGTGGATCAGTTGGTGTCTTTTCAGAGTTGAGGATCTAGTGAAATTGTTATTACACTCTTTACATGTATAAGGCTTCTTTCCCTTGTGTATCAAATTGTGCGTTTTCAGAGTCGATGACAAACTGAAACTTTTATTACACTCAGTACATGTAAAAGGTTTGCTTCCACTATGGTTCATTTGGTGCCTTTTTAGACTTGATAAATAACTGAAGTGTTTACTACACTCAGTACACGGAAAAAGTTTCCTTTGTAGGCTTCCAGTCTGGGTCGTCGGCTGTCTTTTCAGAACAGAATTCTTCTCCCTCTTCTGTTTTGGTTTGTTCTTTTCATCTGCTAGATAGATAGCGACAGAAGACATGAATCATATATTAGTGACAATGAAAAGCTTACTAATGATCAAGGAACAGAATTTTCTGAGGCCATAAACCGACAACATGGGATCTGTGCTGTTTAGAAAATTCTGTGGGTTAGAAGATTCGTAACAAGAAGCACAACTCAGAGCCCTATATATCTCTGAAAAACTGTTCATGTTTCCTTGAAATAGATCTCTCGACTAATTTCAGCACAATTTCTTTTCATATTCAGCCTCCCTGTGCCTTGTTTTTATATGCAGAGTAACTCTAGTGGTGTCTACATCATCTGGAGATGGGTGGAGTAAGTTTACAGAGCACTGCAAAGTGCTTGTCCACACCGCATGGACTCATTTACCAGTTATGGTCAACATGATTGGCACCCTTGCAGTTCAACCCCTTAATGTCCAATATCTCCAAAAACAAAAGGCCAGTGAAATGGCTTTGAACTATATATATATACACACACACACATATTTGACACATAAAAGAATCAAATAAACAAGACCAATTAAAAAAGGAAATAGTAGGAAACAGTATAAAAACTGGGACATTACCAGGATATGATTATTGGCACCCTTCTAAACAACTCAAATCCATTTGAGCAGAACCACCACATTCCCACTGCAGTAAAACTAGACACACCTGTGATCGTCAGTACTCACATGACTTGAATCAACCAATGAATGATAGTTCTAATGTTTAAAATGGTCATATTCACTCCCTGTTCCATTTTCATGATGGTGAAGATGAGAGCTGCCTGAGACCATCAGAAAAGCCATTTGCATCAAACTTCAAAGGGGTACAAGTCCATCTCCAAAGAACTTAGGATTCCTGTTCTACAGGTCACAATGTGAAGAGGTTTTCTGCTTATGGAACTGTCAAGAACCTCCCAGGACGTGGTGGGAAGAGGAAAATGAATCCAAGAGGTTGTGCAAACTGTTGGAAAAACATCACGTACAACATCCAAAGAGCTTAAGGATGACCTGGAGCAATTTGGAGTGATGGTTTCAACCTGCACCATATGCCATCCACCAAACAAAGAAGGACCTAATGGGCAAAGGCCAAGGAAGACCCCAACTGCTCAAAGACAGACATAAAAAGGCACTCCTGGTCTTTGCCCAAACCCACTTTAACCCTTTCAAGGCCTACTTTAAATTTTTAATCCACATTCTGCAGCCGGGTTAATTTTTGCATATTTCAGGAAAATTGTACCCATCTTATTCAATATGTTCTAATAGTGATTTTCCTTCTGCTATGGTCATGTATTATATACCATTTGATAGGAATATTTAGTCAGAATTTTGGATCCTGAGAGTTTTGGGCTCAGCCTGGAAAGGGTTAAGAAACCACAATCCTTCTGGGAAAATGTTCTGTGGACAGATGGAACCAAACTTGCTCTTTCACTGCTCTGCACTGCCATGGATTTACAGGAAAAGAAATGAAGTTTATAAGGAAATAAAACACCCTCCCTATAGTTAAATATGTTGGAGGTTCCATAATGTTATGAGGCTGTTTTGCTGCCTCAGGAACTGGAGGCCTGGCATGTATTAAAGGAATCATTAAGTCAGAGGACTACCAAAGTATTTTGGAGCAAAATGTGCTACCTAGTGTCAGAAAGCTAGGTCCTCTAGCAGGACAATGACCCAGAACTGACAACCAAAAATACAAATGAATCAATGAAAAGGAACAAATGGACTGTTTTAAACTGGCCAGCAATGAGTCCTGATCTCATTCCAATCGAGAACCTTTGGCAAGAGCTGAACTCTGCCATTGGTAAGAGAAATCCTGGAAACATTCATGAAGTGGAACAAATCACAGTTGAAGAGTGGGAGAAACTAACAGCAGACAGATGTACGAAACTTAAACATGGCTGCAAGAAATGTTTAGAGGCTGTCGTCACTGTCAAGGATTGTGCAACCAAATATTAGTGAAGGGTGCCATTAATCCCGTCCAGGTCTCAGAAATTACTATGTCTAACTTACACAGACATCATTTTTTTGTTGTATATCTTTGAACATACTATTATGATGACATACAGTTGGAATATTTCCAATTATTTCTCAAGATACAACATATCTAAACTGCAAGGGTGCCAATAATGTTGACCACAACTGTATGTCCTACTGAAATGCCACATGCTTTAAAACTCAATGGAAAAGAACCCCAAGGCAAACACCAAGTTGTTTTTGAGAAGGGAAATTGTCTATTAAAAAGTTCTCTCAGGCAGCTTGAAATAATGTTTAAACTCAGTGCACCATTTCCTCATGGACCTGACGAAAGGCCTTCCGTACTATAGTGCAAAGTGAGTCTGTGTTTAAAATAAGGCAAAATGCCTGGAAATGAGCAAAAACGCTCTGGCATTGTGTGCTATTTACATGCTAAACAACTTTGCAAAAGTGCACTTTGTGGTATTAAACTTTCAGGCAAAGTGAACTTCGCATGGAAGTTATCTAAATTTTATATTAAAGTATAATTGTGATGTAAAATCATGCAGTGAGGCTCAATAATGCAAAAACGAGCGTGAAAGGTTGTGTGGTCTCATTTTCACAGAAAATATAACTACAGCTTCTGAAGGTAGGGGAGGAGTATTCTGCACAATACTAGCTTGATAAATTTAAAGGGCTCACAGGCCCAATGATAGAGGCCTCCCCGACCCACTCCCTTGAAGGGCCTCATATCAGAAGTGGTCCAGTGAGCCAGACAAGGCTTAATTTCTGGGGGAAAGGCCTGGAATGTATTTCCACTACTTCTTTTCAGACTCCAGACCAGCAGGGGTGCTCAGCTCCAGCCACTTCCTTCCAAGAGGAGAGAGAGAGAGAGAGACTGAGCCTGGAGCAGAACAAAGAGGCATTATGCTCCCTAAGCCAGAAGCTCTTCTCTTGTTTCTCCTGCCCCAGGCCTGCCCATCCTTCCCCCATCTCCACAGTTCCATTTCCTTTTCGTCTACAAACACTGAGGCCAGATGTCCTCCCTCCCTAACCCCGATGATGTGCTAAACTGCAGAGAAAAGTCTCCACCCCTGAAGTTTCACTTTATAAATAAGAAACTGTAAGGGAAGACACCTCTGTCCCCCATGCTCAACCACCCATATCTTTGACAGTCCAACTCCCTTCAATAGGTGATGGAGGCAAGAGTAATCTGTCCCAGCAGCTGTCAGTCTCAAAATGCCATTGCCCAACTCCTATTGGTAGTCTTGTGGTGGTACCACTAGGGTCACAATGCCAAGTAAGTGCTTGCCGATATGTCAGTCACCACACTATCTTATCTCACCTATAAGGCCATACACCTTAAAAACATAGGGGAGGGAGGCAGATACCCAGTGGAGGTGGCTCTGCTAAAGTGGCTAGCCGCTGAACTTTAAACTCGGATATTCAATGTTGGGGCCATATCCGGCCATCGGCATTGAATATCCAGGTCAGCCAGATAGTGCCGCAGCTAACCAAGCAGCAATGATATTCAGCCGCTGCTCGATCAGTTACAGCAACAATATTCAGCCGCTGCTCGATCAGTTACAACAACGATATTCAGCCGCTGCTCGATCAGTTACAGCAACGATATTCATCCACTGCTTGATCAGTTACAACAACATACGTTAGGCCAGCCTTTCAGGTGCCTGACTTTCACCACCATGGGATAACCGGCTAGCAACTGAATACTGTCGTTAGCCGGTTATTCTAGGGTGCCACTTCTGCTCCGCCCTAGGGATATTCAGTGGCACTAATGGCATTTGTGCAAACTAATATCCTGCTTACTGCGATTAACACAGTTAGCGGGTCTGCTAATCATGTTACTTGCTTTGAATATCCACCGCATGACGACTTGGTAAAGGAGCACAAGACAATAATATTAAACATGTTTTAGTCTTCCCCTGGCTACTTGAAAAACTAGAGAGGAACTTAACAGGATGCCTCTCTTCTATGCCTGCTGTTATAGAGTTCTGGTGAAAAGTGACATGATGGCAAGATCACATGTAGCTCCTTGGTACACCAAAAATGTGAAAAATGCCAATTATGCTTTGCTCAGAGATGAAAGACCTTGGTATAGTAAAACTGTATCTGAGGGTTCTAAGAAAAAAATGTAATATTACTTGGGGGAGTATGTCATGAATCTACAGATTGCAACTAGACCATATTTTACTAAAAAAAATATCCATAAGAATATAAGATATTCCATCAAGGCCAAAAGTCCATCAAGCCCAAAATCCTGTTTCCAACAGCGACTAATCCAAGTCATGAATATCTGTCAGATAGACAGATTCCATGTTGCTTATCACAGAAGCAAGCAGTGGATTTCCCTGGTCCTCTTTAATAATGGTTTATGAACTTTTTCTCCATGAACTTGTCAATCTCTCAAAGCCCAACAGACGAACAGAGAACGACCACAGCCACACCAGTAATATCTTCACAACCACATTTTAAAACGTACGATAAAGTAACTAATAATACATATACATTGAACATGGCGTTGTGTATTTTATTTAAACAGTTTTTTTATACCACTTTATCATGTCAGTCAAAATGGTTTACATTGTAACTTAAACTTGGTAATCTACATTAAAAACAGGGGCATTGATAACTTGGATTTTTCTGAGGCAATGGAGGGTTAAGTGACTTTTCCAAGGTCACAAGGAATGCAAATGGGAATCAAAACCAGGTCTCTTGGTTCCCAAGCCAGTGCTCTAACCATTAGGCTGCTCCTCCACTCTATGGAGAAATTAGAGCTTACCTGCTAATTTGCTTTCATGGAGTCCCTCCAATCCAGTCCAGACAATTGGGTTGTGTCTGCCCACCAGCAGCTGGAGTCTGATATGCAAATATTTCCTAGTGATGTCACCCCCTAAACCTAGAGGAACTTCCCTCCCACTGTCAGTATCACTCCATCAAAGCAGCTCTACAACACTGTCCCAATACTACAGTAGTGGCCAAAAATTTAAGGCAGAGTCCAAAATATCAGAATTTTATTAGAAAAGTACGTGTTATTGTCACTTTCATGGTCAAAAGCTTTAAGAACCAAAGATATATATGTCATTTTCAAAGTTTTATTCAGGAAACAATATATGTGTCAATATTTGATAGGGTGTCCATGATTTTTCAGCACAGCCTGGATTCTTGTAGGCATACTGTTAACTAGCGTTTTACAGTATGCCGGAGTGATTTCGTTGAACCATACATGCTTGAGTATGCCCTTTAGATCCGCTTCTGAAGTTGGACGGTGTGCTGCCACCTTTTTCTTCATAAGATTCCAACAGTTTTCAATTACATTGAGATCCGGAGAGTTTGATGGCCAACTTGGTAGCAGTTCGATCTTGTTGTCCACGAACCATTTTTTGATTGTTTTTGCAGTGTGGCACGGTGCCGAGTCCTGCTGAAATATAGTTGTGCCAGAAAAACTCATGTGTATTTTAACTTTACTATTCAGCACGGATATGTATTTTGCAGCATTTACTCTTTCACCTTTCTCAAAAATGTGCACACCACATCGTCCATTCGCCGAGATACCACCCCATACCATGACCGATGGTGGGTGTATAACAGTCTTGATCGTGTACTTCGGATTTAGTCTCTCACCTGCTGGTCGACGGACGTAGTTGTAACCACTCCCACATACTTTATGAAATGTACTTTCATCTGTGAACATTACCCTCTCCCACCATTCAGCAGATTTATCTACCATCTTGCTACAAAACTGTATGCGGGCAGCAATTTGTTTCCTGGTCATCATAGGCTTCTTGGCAGGTCTTCTGGCCACGAGTTTGAATTCATACACAAGCACTGTTCCCTCTAAGCTGTGCGCATGTGCGCGCGCACACACACCTCGCCGAGGGAGCGCACATACTTTACAACAGAGCGCACAAAAATTACAGCTCTGATTCTGATAGAAAACAACACAGACGTCTTAAAATTTAAAAGTTATGATTGTAATTACTAGAAATTTCCCGCTTCATTTAGTAATTGTCTATTTTCATTTAATTTTGATTAAAATCAATGTGGTGTACATACTGTATTCTGACGTGTAGTCAAATTTTAAAGTATATAACTCCGAGTGTCGTTATGTGGCGCACAAAAATTTAACCTTCCTTCAAAAGCTGCACACAGCTGATATTTTATGCGCACACAGCCTACAGAAAATTAGAGGGAACATTGTCCACAAGCTGTCAGACAGATCTGGCACTTATCTTTATTCTTCGATCATTAGCTAACTGAGCCACACGTTGAGAAGAAGTATGTGGACTAGTTGTAATAATGCTTTTGAGGAATCGGTCATCTCGTCCAGTAGTTATCCGTCTGCGCCCACATTTTGAACGACGTGTACGGCCACCTGATTTCTGAACTGCACACCTTGATATATGCAAATGTTTCGCAATAGCACATTGCGAATATCCTTCAGCATATCCTTGCCCCTTTACAAAGTCATTAATATCGCACTTTCTACCCATCTTGATTGTATATTTTACATGTAACTTTCAATCTTTTCCTAGTTGTAAAAATTCAAAACTTTATCCAAGAAACCTAATAGAGTGTAGGTAAACTAAAATGGACGCCAGACGCATGGTGTCACAAGTGCTTACTTATTTAATCAGCATGGCGATTAGTCACATCTCCACAGTACATTATTTAACAATAAATTGTAGAAAAAGATACCTGCCTTAATTTTTTGGCCACTACTGTAACTAGCACACAGCAAAAATAACACCCAAATCACAAAAACACAGGAGAGCATGTCCCATTGCTTCCCCTGAAGCGCTACAGAAAATTGAACCCCAAAGCGTGCTTGTCCATTGCTTCCATTTTCTCTCTCTCTTTTTTTTGTAATTATTGTGCAGCAATAACTCTCCCCCCTGTTGGATCCGAGAGCAGTCCATAAGCCAACAAACAACCTCTTGCCCTTGACCAGGATCCAGTCAGCCAATTTCTCAATAAGGGCGGCTCGCTATACCCACGATCCAGAAACTAGGGTGGGTCCTGGACTGGATTGGAGGGACTCCATAAAGCAAATTTATTTATTTGTATTTATTTAGACAGTTTTGTATACCGCCTTATCCTTCAATCAAAGCGGTCACAACACAATTGGGGGATACATTTAACACATGGGGATATGAGACACATACACTAATACTTACAGGGAACATGGGCAATGGAGGGTTAAGTGGCTTGCCCAAGACCACAAGGAGCATCTGTGGGACTAGAAACCCCAGTCCTTCCGGCCCAAGGTTGCTGTCCTTAGTGGGATTTGAACCCCCGACCTTCCGGCCTGAAGTACCTTGCCCCAACCACTAGGCTACTCCTCCCTTGCAGGTAAGCTCTAATTTCTCTGTCATCCACATCCCTCCAATCCAGTCCAGACAATCAGGATGTACCATAGCAGTATCTAATGATGGAAAGGACCAGCGAGTCCTGCCCGCAACACCTGAATGCCAAACAACCAAACACCTCCGTCATTGCCTGCACATCCAAACAATAATGTAAATAGTTACCCTGTATGGTCCAAGTTCTAACTCCTGTTATAATGTAAACTCAAACAGTCTTGACTGCACTGAGCTCTCGTTGTTGAATGTAAACCGCACTGATAACAAATAGCACGGTATATAAGAATTGTTAAATAAATAAATAAATAAATGCTTCGCAAAAGCATGCAATAAAGACCATGTCGCCACCCGAAAGATGTCACCTGGCGGCATCTGACTTCCACCCAGGAAGCCGCCTGGGATCTCACTGAATGAGCTCACAACCCTTCTGGCACAGTCCTACATTTAAGAAGATAAACAGAGGCAATCGCCTCCTTAATCCATCAGGAAATCAAATCCTTGGATGCAGCTTCCCCTTGCCAAGGCCCACCAAATAACACAAACAATTGATCGGACTTTCGGAAGGGCTGCATGCAACACTCTCCATACATCTAAACAGTGCAAGTGAGGGTCTCCTTTCTCTTCCTTCGATCCTGCAAACTCTAGGACAGCCACTACCTGGTTAACATGAAACAGGCAAGACTGCTTTTGGCAAAAAGGAAGGAACAGTTGGAATAACCATACGTTCCTTAGACATCAGCAGGAACACTTCCCGACACGACAAGGCCTTTAACTCGGAAATGTGACAGGCTGAGCAGATAGCCACCAAGAAAACCACTTTCAAGATCAGATCTTTCAAAAATGTGGATCTCTTCCTGGCCTTTAACAGCATGGCAATCACTCTAGATGAATACCTGCGCCTCAACAGTCGCGCCAGTTCAAGACCCAAACCGTAAGTGAAAATTGATCCACCTATGACATTCTTATTGGCCTCTTTGTAAGCAGGTTGGGTCTTTGCCTGCCTGTCCACCACCAAAAGGATCAGGTCCGCGTACCATGGCCTCTACGGCCAATCTGGCACCACGAGGATCACTTGCCCTGGACATGCCGTAGCACCCGGCCTATCAACACCCAGGGAGGGAAGACATAAAGAAGCCCCTCCTCTGGCCAGAGTTGAGCCATAGCATTCAAACCTTCAGCCATTCGTTCTCTTCTGCTGTAGAATCTGCAGATATGTCCCCCCCCCCCCCCACGTTCTTTGTCTGGTCCCCTGAGAATCCTGGCTATCCAATCCCAACCCTAATGCTGCAGTGTCAGCTGGTAAAATGGATGCTGCTTCAGCCAAAATGGCCACCGGAGATCCTGAGTGGGAAATTTCCCACCTGTCTGACGGGGAGACCAAATGCTCTCCTTCATGCTCCTGACCTGCTCCGGATCTCCTTGATCCCCCCAGCAAAGCCCCAGCTCCTCACATCCTTCCTCTGCATCCCGGCTCTCTCTTTCACAGGCACGGCAGCAGCCCACCTATGAAAGAGAGCTGCGGCGTGTCCAACACATGGCACAGGTTGCTTTTAAGCTGGGCATCAGGATTGCAATTGTACTTAAACAAACAAATCCCCTCCTGCAGCCCGCCTGTTGTTCTGCCACCCCCGTAATCTGCCTTCCGGGCTGCCAAAGACACAGTGGCAAGAACCGCCAGCGGGAAACTCACTGCAGTAAGAGAGATGGCCGACCAGGATCCTGACAAGTCTGCAGGACTATCCGCTGCCATCGGGAGACCTGATGCCGACTTAACGGCTCACAGGCACTCCACGGAGGTCTCTCCCCACCCACCGAAGGGCTTCGGGTTGTACTGCACGATGTTTTGGGTTTTGTTTTTGTTTTTCAAACAACTTTGCTGCTGTTTCACTCCTGAGCCTGTGCAGTGAAACCTCCGTTTGGGACAGCTCTGAACCTGATGACTCACGCTTATGCCAATTCTATCTAAACCTGGGGTGACTCAGAATCCAGTCAGAGACACCAAGGAAGTCTGCCCACCAGCTGCTGGAGACTGAAGATACTGACAGGAGGGAAGTTCCTCTAGGTTTAGGGGGTGACATCACTAGGAAAAATTTGCATATCAGTCTCCAGCTGCTGGTGGGTGGATACAACCTGACTGTCTGAACTGGAAAAGAGGGACAAGGATGAATTTTTAATTAGGCATATGATTCGTGGTTTTAATGGATGAGTAATTGGATACGTTTGTATTTTGGTACTGCACAAGTTTCCTCTGTAAAACTTGGCTACATAATGATTACGTTTTTCATATTTTACTTTTTTTTTTTTTTTTTTAAATTATGTCAACGTATAGGTCTTATTAGTTACTTTATCATACATTTTAAAATGTTGCATTTTCAGCATTTTTCATCTTCTCTATCATTTGATTAATGGCTTATATGTTTAATATGTTTTACAATATTATTATTATCTATTGCCTTTATATGTTTATCATCTTAAAATGTTTTTTTGTAGTGCTTCATTCCAATTAGTTTTTACTTCTGAGACTCTACGATATTACAATTCTGGTATGTTTACAGTATATATTTGTGCTTCCTTTTTTTTTATGATTGTTTTAGATTATTATTTTAATTTAATTTATTGTATATCTGTGTATATTTTTAGATCCCTGACAAAGGCTTCTGTAGCCGAAACGAGTCGCGCTTTGCTTCAATAAAGAATTTTGTAATCTATGGTCTCCTGCTCTCCTGTTCTGTGTCTGTTTAGCGATATAGAAACATAGAAACATGACGACAGAAAAAGACCACATGGCCTATCTAGTCTGTCCTTCCATAACAACTACAACAGTCCCCTTTTTACCTTTAGAGATCCTCTGTGTCTGTCCCATGTTTTTTTGAATTCAGTTACTGTCCTCATCTCTACCACCTCCACTGGGAGACTATTCCACAGATCCACTACTCTTTTCGTAAAGAAATATTTCCGCATATCACTCCTGAATCTATCTCCCTTCACCCTCATCCCATGTCCCCTCGTAGCAGAACTTGCTTTCAATTGAAAGAGGCTCTCTCTCTGAACATTTATGCCACGGAGGTATTTAAGCATCTCAATCATATCACCTCTATCCCGCCTTTCCTCTAAGGTGTACATATTAAGATCTTTCAGTCTGTCCTCATCTGTTTTATAATGAAGACCACTAATCATTTTAGTAGCCACCTTCTGCACCGACTCCATCCTGTTCACATCCTTTTGAAGGTACGGTCTCCAGAATTGCACACTATACTCCAAATGAGGTCGCACCAAAGACTTATACAGAGGCATTATCACCTCCTTTTTTCTGCTAGCCATTCCTCTCCGTATGCACCCAAGCATCCTTCTAGCTTTTGCTGTCACCTTTTCTACCTGTTTAGCTACTTTAAGATCATTAGACACAACCACGCCTAGGTCCCGCTCTTCTTTAGTGGACAAAAGTACTTCAGCCCCTATACTATATTGCTCCCTTGGATTGCTACAGCCCAAATGCACGACATTAAATCCCAGCTGCCAAATTCTAGACCATTCTTCAAGCTTAGCTAGATCCCTCCTCATGTTATCTACTCCTTCCTGGGTGTCTACTCTATTGCAGATTTTGGTATCATCCGCAAAGAGGCAAACCTTACCTGAAAGCACTTCCGCTATATCACTAACAAAGATGTTAAAAAGAATCGGACCAAGGACAGATCCCTGGGGCACACCACTGATAACATCCTTCTCCTCAGAGTGAGCTCCATTTACTTGTACTCTTTGTCGCCTCCCACCCAACCAATTTCTAACCCAAGCAGTAACTTTAGGTCCATCCCTAGGGTGCTCATTTTGTTTATAAGTCGCCTGTGAGGAACAGTGTCAAAGGCTTTACTGAAATCTAAATACACCACATCTAGGGCTCTCCCTCGGTCCAACTCCCTGGTCACCCAGTCAAAGAAATCAATCAGATTTGTCTGTAGTTAAACAGTTTCATGAACCCACAGAAGTCCCCCATACTCCCTCCTACCTGGAGGAGCTCTGAGAGAATACCACATGGAAGCGGTGAATCCCAAACAGCCCCTAGGCTGAGCATCCCAGCTGCTATAGAAACAAAAGGCCACCAGACTAGGGCAGATCAAAAGAGCTCTCTGTGTCCATGGATTCTCTCTGCCCCTGGGCAGGAAGGCTAGGCAGGGGGCACCAATCAGTAAGTACCAACACTAGAGGCCCACATTCGGTGTTAAAAGTATTACGCAGCTGTTCAGAGCTAGGCATCAGCCACATCTTCCATCGATCAGGGTGAGGGGTCATCTGCCCAAAGGAATATGGCCCATGGTAGCAGCATGGACCCCCAAGTGCAGATATGCATTAATACATGCTCCCATGCAGGAAGGGCAGGGGCTGGACAGCTCGTTGCCAGTAAGGACATCACCTAATTTGCATGCCCCTCCCACCACTGTCCTTTGCTGGCTCCAACTCTGGCTATGAGGCCAGCACTGACTGCAGCATAGAGCATAGGCTCTATGTCCTGATGCCTCCATAGCACAAGGCACCAGTAGCCTTCTCACAACTAGCCATTGCATATGCTGATATCAACAGCAGTCTGTCAGGACAGCTGCTGATATGTCCGTGGCTGTTTGTCCACTGTCCAAGCAGGGTCACTCCTAACCTCTGGTTTTGTGATAGGCTGTTGTGGTCCACTGCCATGTCACTGCACCATGCAGCCCCTCCAAACAGGTTGCCTAGGCAGGCACCTGGGTATTCAGCTCACATCTCCAATTGCCCCTATTATTTTTTTTAATTTAATTTTTATAGAAACAATTTTTTTTTTTTTTTTTTTTTTTTAAGTGTCATCAAGTCAGTGTTGACTCATAGTGACCCAGCTACCTCTGGGTTTTCTTGGCAATGTATCACCAGAAGTAGATTGCCAGCCTTTTCTTTTATACATCTATAAAGTATAAACAACTGAATCCCATGAACTCTACACAAACTGCCCCCAAACTTTTTTATACAAAGGTATCCAATCCAGTTGTAATGTAGTTAACCATCCATCACCGCCACTCTTTGCATTCTCAGCCACCACGGCTGCACCAGTAGGCTTTTGAGCAGCCTTCCAAAAAAAGGAGCAACTTCACATTTTGCCACATTGGCAAACATTTGCAACAATTTACCCTGGACCCCAATCCGCCCTCCCCCCTCCATCCCCAACAACCTCCCTTCCCCGGTCCTCAGACCATTTCCCCTTTCACAAATGTCTTCACCACGCCCTCCACCGCCTTCCAAAAGGGCTGAATCTCAGGGCCTCCCCACCACATATGGAAAAAGTCCCCATGGTCCCCATAACCTTGCCATTAAAGCAGAGAGAGGGAGGGTTTAATCTGGTTTAGTCGGGCAATAGTATAGCCATTTTCTACCACCAAGAGGCTAGAAACACCCAACCTATTTTTAAAAATAGCTTCCCAGTCCTTCTCTTCAGGCCCAGTAGCCAGATCTCGTTCCCAAACCCATCTTCTCCCCTCCCTCACCCAACTGAATTTTATATAGGCATATAATAACCTTTTTTCCTAGCTGCATGATACCAACACAGTGACTCAAAAACAAAGAGTCGGGGAAGAAGTGATGTTGCTGTCAGGGATTGCAGCTTAGATTCAGGGCTTCCATCTGGGGTGTTGAAGTTTTCGCGATCAGAGCGGACCCAGGCAATAGAGTCTGCTGGGAGTGGTGGCCCCGATCCTCAGACTCCAGCCATAGCGGCAAGAAAGAAGTTAGAAAAGTACAAATCTTCCTATTGCAACAAAGCACTGAGCAATCGCAGGAGCTGGGGTTGGAAGCTGCACTGAATGCTCACTCCGAGGAGGAGATAGAGCGTGCAAATGACCAGTGTATGTGGGGCGATCTCTGGAAGTGGTGAAAAACAATAGGAAACTGTGGGAACACACGTGGTGCGCATGTAAGCTGAGCAAGCAACCTTACGTGATAAAATTGAGGATTTGGAGAATCGTTCCCGGTGGTGCAATCTTCCACTGAGGAGGATCCCCCAACAAGGACCAATATAAAAATGTGATTCACGTGGCCCAGGAGGTGTGCAAAGCGGTTTTGGAGCGTGCGGGGTAGGAGACCCCAGAGTAATGTTGCCAACTGGCTCCAGATGTGCCCGACAGGCTTGATCCAGTCCTGGGTTTACCCCATTGCATGGAGGGACATGCAGTCTTGTTTTTCTTATAGAGTGCAATGGAGAAATCAGAACTACATGTCGCTGCATGCAATGGGGTAAATCCAGGACCGGATCAAGCCTGTCGGGCGCATCTGGAGCTAGTTGGCAACCCTACCCAGAGGTGATCCAGATCAAGCGGGCCCATCGGGCAGTGGGCTCCCTCCCCACCCCGGGTCTAAAGCCCCGTGATATTATGGCCTGTCTGGGATCTTTTGTGCTGAAGGATAGAGTCAAATTGCATAAAGCCCGGAGCAAGGACAAGTTTGGATGGGACTTGTGCATTGGTAGAACTTCATGGAGATCTTGCCCCAGGCACTCTGCAGTGGCGGCGGGACATGCGCGAGGTCACCCAATATTTGAACAAAGGAGGAATTGGTTATTGCTGGTTCTTTCCTTTTGCAATGCTCTTCGAGATTAATGGTGCGATGGGCACCTGAAGGAGGAGGGCGCCGCGAAACCTCCGAACAACCTTCCTTCCCACGCCCCTGCCGGTGGGAGACAGCGCCTGAGAAGGAAATCCGCAGGCTGAAACAGATTTGGGGGACTGACCATCTGGGCATCTATAGCCACTGGATGCCATATCTATGCGGGGGGGGGGGGGGGAGTGGTGAGGAGCCTGTTGCTCGTATGATGTGGGTTTATAACAAACTGGGTAAATGCGCCTATGTTGTTCAATTTGCGGGAGGCAGTTCTTGGTTTGGGGGTTTGGCAGCCTGAGGAATGAATGGGGGGGGGGGGGGGGTCGAACACATTCCAAGTGTGTGCTTGGAAATGAGTAGGCTGCATGGGGAGTTAGGGGGACGGGAAGGGGAGGGGTGTGTAATGCTTCGAGGTGAAGGGGAGAGTGTGAGCTATGGGGATCCTGTACTGGTGGAGAGGATCGTCCCTAGAGGGGGGAAAGGGGGAGTTACTTCCTCATGTATGATGAGTGGAAGTGGACTCTGCAGAGTTAGGGGTTGGAGGGAGGGGGTGGGGGAAGGGGCCCACATTCAGAAGGCAGCAAGCAGAGGCTTTTTTTATGTAATTTGTCCTCATGGCAACAGGTATTCAGATAGGGATACTCAACATAATATACCCCAGAAGTGGAACGTGCTCTATAATGATTTAAAGAGGTGGGGCTGACATATAGTTTTTATTCAGGAGACCGATCTCCTCAGCAAGGATGAATGGTTGTGTGCCCCGGGGCCTACCCATGTTTACTTCGCGGGGTTGGGTGAGGGGCATAAAAAGGGGAGAATAGATACTCTAATAAAGAGAGACGTCCCCTTTCAGTTGGGGGGAATGGAGCACAGGGACAACGGGAGAGCTTTCTTGGTGGGGGGGGAGGGGGTGGAGGGAATTGAATGGGGAAGAAGTTACTTTTTTGAATGTGTATAGGCCCAACATAGATGTTTGGGGAAACTTTGAGGAGAAGGCTCAAACGGGAGAGTGAGGGGGCGTCTGTTAGTGGGAGAGGATTTCAACGCAGTGTTGGATGCAGGGCAGGATAGATCACACGGTTCCATGGATGGAGACGTTCACGCCCTGGGCTCTAGTGCCATGAGTAAGTGGATGCGGAACTGGGGATTGGTGGATTTGTGGAGGATTGCCCACCCCATGTCTCAGAATTATACCTTTTCTTCTGCAGTTCATGCAAACTACAGTCGTATTGATTATGTGCTGGGGGACTCTGCTTGGCTGCATCGGCTCGAGGGCACAGCTATAGGGTTGATTACTTGGACTGACCACGCATTGCTTTGGGTAGATTTGAAAGGGGGGGAGTCAGGGACTGCACAAACGTTCTAGTGACTTAATGATAGTCTGCTGCATGGAGCAGTGGTGGTGGAGGCGATAATCTCCTCTATCAGGGATTACCCATTACTGAATGACATGGAAGAGGTTAGTCTTGGTACCTTGTGGGATGGCTTGAAGGTGGTGGTTCAGAACCATCTGATACAACTGGGGACCTGTGGGAAGCCGGAGTAGGTTGAGCAAATTGGTGCCTTGAGAGGGAGGTGGCGTTATTGGAACATCAGCACAAGGACTCACTTGATCGGAAGGTAGGGACCCAACTAGAGGCAGTGCGACTAGCACTTAAAGAGAAACAGCTTGATTGGGTTTCTTTCCAGCTTCAGAGGTTAAACCAGTTGTACTATGAATTCAACAAATCTGGAGTGCTCTTGGCTTATAAGTTGTGGGCATGAGAGAGAGCTACCCAGGGAACTAAACTGAAAGGGAGCGGGACCGTATGTTGTTCAAGAGGAGCAAGATTCAAGATCGCTTTGCCCAGTACAATCAAAAGGTATATCAATGGGAAGAGGGAATACGAGAATATCTGCAGGGTGGTGTCGACGGCCTACCTCAGTTGGGGGAGGATGCTTGGGAGGGCTTGAAAGGGAGTATAAGGGAGGGGGAGCTGGAGGCTGTTATCAAAGGCCTTCTTCTCCTGGGAAAGGCCCTGGACTCAATGGGTTTACTGCCCTCTTCTATAAGAAGTTGGCCACGAGCCTCATTCCGGTTCTTTAACAGGTTTTTAATGGCGTTCTTAAAGGTGAGTGCCTTCCGTCGTCTTTGGGGCAAGCGGCAATCTCAGTGATCCCCAAATCCGGAGAGGATCCAACTGTCTGTGGTTCTTATAGACTCATCTCCCTCATTAATACGGTTGCAGAAATCTTAGCTAAAGTGCTGGCTAACCGACTGGTGCCAACACTCCAGGGGATGATCCACCTGGACCAGACCAAATTTGTTCAAGGGCGCCAGACGGGCAATAATATTTGGCATATCCTCCACTTGGTGTGGTGGCCATGCTTTTGGCTATCGATGCTGAGAAAGCATTTGATAGTCCCAATGGATACTTTCTGTTTGACAGAGAAAAACCAATCCGAAACGGGTGGGCAGAGGGTTCACACAAATATTTATTAATCGTCTTTAAAATAGCGGCCCAAAACCCTACACAAGCTGTGTTTCGTATTACACTTCGTCAGGGGTCATCAAGGCACACTATAAAATCATAAAAACATAAATAAATAAATAAGCAAATAAATAGATACGTCTATAAATAACTAAAAACAATTAAATCATAATTCGTGAACATCCTGGATTAAAAACATGTAAAAGCAGTGTGATAATAAATTATTGTGAAAACATGTAAATATGTTAATTCATAATCACAACCCACGTCAACTACAAACAAAATGAACATGAACCTTGAAGGGTACCCTAAAATCAATAAATAAGTAAAACACATAAATGAGCCTTTGCAATAAAAATAGAACAGGCAAAGATAAAAAATGCATACTAAAAGAACATAAACACACAAAGAAAAAACTGAGATGAGGACGACAAACTGGAGTTTCAAGGAGCAAGGAGCATGGTAATATTATAAATGGAGACGGTTCTACTAAGTAACAATTTGTTTTATTATTTGATTTATTTATAATGTACAAGTTTTATCGCAATTTTTACCTGATTTGTCACATTCAAACCTCATCATTTTTTGACTGTTTTTTATTCAGTACACCACGGCTGTTTTACTACAGTGTAGTTTTATAGTTCTTTAGGATAGCCATGGCTGCCCCTATGGTGCAGTAATACATTGAGGTAAGGCTCTCCGATTCACTCCTGCTCCGAGGATATCCTGTTCTGCTCCTTGAAACTCCAGTTTGTCTTCCTCATCTCAGTTTTTTCTTTGTGTGTTTTTATGTTCTTTTAGTATGCATTTTTTATCTTTGCCTGTTGTTTTGATTTTTATTGCAAAGACTCATTTATGTGTTTACTTATTTATTGATTTTAGGTGCCCTTCAAGGTCCATGTTTCATTTTGTTTGTAGTTGACGTGGGTTGTGATTATGAATTAACATATTTACATGTTTTCACAATATTTATTATCACACTGCTTTTACATGTTTTTAATCCAGGATGTTCATGAATTATGATTTAATTATTTTTAGTTATTTATAGACTTATCTATTTATTTGCTTATTTTTTTTATTTATGTTTTTATGATTTTATAGTGTGTCTTGATGACCCCTGATGAAGTGTAATACAAAACACAGCTTAGGGTTTTGGGCCGCTATTTTAAAGACGATTAATAAATATTTGTGTGAACCCTCTGCCCACCCATTTCGGATTGGTTTTTCTCTGCTTCTTTGTGTGGCAGTTTTTGCTGTTTTTTGCTTGGTGTACTTTCTGTTTGGCGCCTTAGAATGAGTGGGAGTGGGTCAGCACTTTCTTGCTTGGGTTCGGGCGCTCTACCAGGACCTGTGAACCATGGTGAGGGTTAATGGGGGACACATTGAGTTCTTTAGCTTGCAGCAGGGCACCAGATAAGGCTGCTCATTATCCCCACTTTTATTTGCACTGGTCATGGAGCTGTTGGCATGTAAAATTCGGACTAATGAGGATATTGCGGGGATGTCAGTAGACGGCAACCAACACAAGATTGCGCTTTTTGCGGATGACACCTTGTTGCCTGTGCTGATGAGGGAACTTCGTGACTTTGGGGTTCTCTCCAGCTTTCAAATAAACTGGGATAAAATGGAAGCATTTAACATCTCGCTGGGGGACTCGGCGGTGCATCGCCTTAGGGAAGAGCATCACTTTCAATGGGATCGGGACTTGCTTCAGTATTTAGGGGTTCTAATTACACAGACTACTGAGGGTGTGTATCGGGCCAACTATCCCGCCCAGCTACAGGCAGTGGGAAAGGGTATGGGACAGTGGCACCAACAGGAACTGTCATTTTTAGGGAAGGCGGCAGTAATAAAATGAATGTCTTGCCCATGTTGTATATCTTCCAGACGATACCTGTGGCGATACCTCTGGCTGATCTTCAGAGGTTACAGCGGCACGTCTTTGAATTTACTTGGCAGTGTCGCCCTCCTTAAGTGCATCCCACATGCTGTACTTAGCTCGGAGGTGAGGATGGTTGGGGGTTCCCGATTATGGTATGTATTATTTAGCTTTACAGATGAGACAAGCGATGGACTGGAAAGAAGTGGGAGAGTAAAACGGTTCAGGGCCCTAGAGGAATCCTGGGCGGGGGAGGTGCAGCTGGCCCGTGGCTGTTGGGAAGGGTTCCTGGGGGGTATTGGAGGGAGAATCCGTATATTTGCCATTTCTGGAGCCAGTGGTGTAGGGGGTGGAGATGGTAGCACCTAAGGTAGGGTTTACTGCTTTGGCGCCGATCTGGGGGATTCCCGATTTTGCCCCGGGTAGGGAAGAGGTGTTTTGGCATTGGGAAGAGTTGGGCCTGGATACCTTTATGAAATGTATAGAACAGAGTGAGATTCTTTCCTTTGCCAAGATCAGGGGGCACTTTAACCTGCCAGCACGTGATTTCTTTACGCATATGCAGACAGTGCACGTTCTTCAACAGCGCTCCAGATTGGCAACGTTTGTGGAGGAAGGAGTGGGCTAGTGGTTTGAACAAGTTGCCTCAGGCCGGAGGGTCATGGATTTAAATCCCACTAGAGGACAGCAACCTTGGGCCAGAAGGACTGGGGTTTCTAGTCCCAAAGGTGCTCCTTGTGGTCTTAGGCAAGCCACTTAACCCTCTGTTGCCTCAGGTACAAAAACAGAGATTGTGAGCCCTTTGGGGGCAAGGGAAAAATATATATACAGTACCTGAATGTACACCACTTTGACTGGTATATAAACCTACTTAAATAAATAATGATCTTGAAGCTTTGTGGGTGGGCTATTTCAAGGGCAGGAGATTGATTAGGCTGTTATATAGGAGTTTACAGGGTACTCAGTTTCTGAATTACCTTACATGAGGGCATGGAACAGGATGGAAGGAGTGAGCTATTTAATACTCGGCCGATGCTTACTAAAAAGAAGCCTGCAATCGCAAATACGGCCTCCCACCCTTCCGTTTTAGCTTACAAATTTAGGGATTGGTTCTGTAGATATTGTAGATGGTATTTAGTGGAATAAAAATCCGCGATTGATAGTAATCCTTCTCGCCATTTTCGCTCCTGCTGCTTTCTGTTCTTCTTTAGCTAGCCTTGTCCCCAGTTTTATTTAGTTAGTTTTACATCTATGCTATTTATTATGTATGTTAAAAGATATTGCTACTTTTAGTTAATTATTTGTCTATGTTTTTTTATTTTTTTGCTCCTGCTGCTCTTTTTTCCACTTTTGTCCCCCATTCCATTTAGTTGTTTTTATATCTATGATATTTATTTTATATGTTTTAAGGAAAGTTTTAATTATATTTAATTGCTTGTGGGTTATCTATTTTAGCTTGACAAGCACAATTTCCTTTGAAGGCCACAAGTTGCTGGGTCTTCACACTGAGGTACCCATTGTTTGTCACATTTCTGTTTTATCTTTGAATCTGTTCTTATTAGTTTATACTCAAGTTTTATCAGTTATAAGTATATATTATGGTTTTATTTAACTATTTACAATTGTGTGTCCACACTCTCCATTCCTTTTATTTGTTTTATATTATATTTATTATCTTAACTATTTATGATATATATTTCTAAGCACATATGTATGTTTTATGTATTATATTCATTGCTCTGTTCTTTCACATTATTTTAATTATGTTTTTGTATCAAATGTTTATGTTTTTTATGTTTGTAGGATCTGACCTGATCAACCCCTGACGAAGGTTTGCGAAACACGGCCTGTGTCGGGTTGACAAGAGGCTTTTGTTTAATAAAATTGTTTTTCCACTACTATCACGTTTTTGGACTGTGACTCTGTCAATTCCAGTGCCAGTCAAAGTGGTGTACATTCAGGTACTATATATATCTATATATATATATATATATATATATATATATATATATATTACTTCCTGGCAGCAGTCAGGTGCCATTGGCAACCAATATTGAACTTTTTGGGACTATGAGATGCCTTTCAAAAAAGGAGGTTGGGACGGGGAAGGGGGGGGGGGTGAGTTTATTAACATACTCTGTATTAATTTGTTGGATACTTTGTGTTGCATGGTTGATTTTTCTGTTCCAATACTAATAAAAATTTGAAAATATTAAAAACAAAACAAAACACAAAAAAACCACATCAGAAAGTTCTCCCTTTGTAGCACCTTTGCCCACCCCGTAGAGCTCAATAAATGGTGCACCTGCAAAAATCCATAAAAATCTCTGGTAGGGACCCCAAAATCTTCCTGCAAATCTGAAAAGGCCACATACTCTCCCATCTACACAAAACTGGGTGAATGAAGTCAGACCCAACTTCTTCTAATGGGAGAACACAAGATACCCTCTCCCCGGCCTAAACCCCTCAAAATAATGCAAAAGGGGTAGTAAGGTCAACTTATCACTTAACTCTCTCCCTCTCACAGTCCGCTGCCAGAGAGAATACACCTAACAAAATGATTATGTATTACCCTTCTGAGTTCCTACTCAAGGTAAATGTTTTAAAGGGACCCCTAATTTAGAACTTTGCTCCACTTGCACCCATTTCCTCCCCTCATCACTCCATCACTCCGAGTGGAGGAGTAGCCTAGTGGTTGGGGCAAGGTACTTCAGGCCGGAAGGTCGGGGGTTCAAATCCCACTAGAGGACAGCAACCTTGGGCGGGAAGGACTGGGGTTTCTAGTCCCACAGGTGCTCCTTGTGGTCTTGGGCAAGCCACTTAAAACCCTCCATAGCCCATGTTCCCTGTAAAATAGTTATCTCCAAGTTATAATGCCCTGTTCAATGTAATTTCAGTTTGTTCAATGTAAACCGCACTGATGCAGAATAGCGCGGTATATAAGAGAATGTAAATAAATAAATAAGTCAACCACATTTTTGAGCTGTAAAACTATAGAGTACAAAGTAGAGTTCTCCGTGAAAAGGTAGGCAATAAGACCTCATGTGTGGGTGACGTCACCAAGCCCCACATGGGAATGTTCCCCAGCTTCCAAGGAAGCTTTTGGGGGGCACACTATGCATGCATGCCTGCCTTCTCACCTGCCGCGGCGCCCATCTTCTCCAGTCTTCTATTTCTGTGTTCCTGCGTACCAGAAAAAAAAAGTTTTCCTTTCTTGGCCCTTGTGGGCTGTTTGTTTTCTGCCTTTCTTGCCGCCTGTTGCCAGTTTAATTAGTCCCAACCAACTTAGGATTTTCTTTTTTCCCCTCACCTTTTGGAGTTTTTTGTCCCTCTCTGGAGATTTTGTTTTCCCTGCCTGCGGTAATTATTACGTTTAATTTGGCTGTGGCGGTATTTTTCAACATGCCTGAGCCAGCTAGTGACTTCAAGAAATGCACCAAGTAGACCATTTTGGTTACTGACCGATACAATTGGTGCTTACAATGCCTTGGACCCGATCATCAGCCCTCATGCCTGCAATCTGTGCCTGCAGATGACGCAATGGGACCGAAAGGGTCGGGAAAAACAAAAGGAATCCCTCTTCGGCTCATCTATTTCAGCATCCTCGGCCCAGACACAGTTGCCTGGATTTCTGGAAATATCATTAGTGGCTTTTATAATGTTCTTTAGGTTGTGTTTTTCATTTTCATTGGTTGCTTTTATATTTTAATTGCACATTGCTTCGATCTCTTCTTAAAAATCACGTAAGCAGTTTATAGGAATCTTAATAAAGAAAGCATATGCATTTGTTCTGCAGCAAGGGGGCTGATGGTTCTGTACCGGAAATGACTGGGATCAACTGGCATGGTTTCTGTAAGAGAAGGAGCAATTAGCAACCGTACCACCACCCCACAAACTGCCACCAACCCGAAAAACTATCCCCGCAACCGTACCACCACCCCACAAACTGCCACCAACCCGAAAAACTATCCCCACAACCGTACCACCACCCCACAAACTGCCACCAACCCGAAAAACTATCCCCGCAACCGTACCACCACCCCACAAACTGCCACCAACCCGAAAAACTATCCCCACAACCGTACCACCACCCCACAAACTGCCACCAACCTGAAAACCTATCCCCGCAACTGTTACAATGCCCAAATTACTCCACCCCCAAAAACTATTGCCACGACTGTCCTACCATCCTGCTAACTTCCCCACCCATAAAAATACCTCTGCAAAAAAAAAAGACCCCTGCATACTGACTCCAGCCCCAAAATCTATACCACACAACTGCCAGACTGCCTGCACATTGCCCCCATTCTCAAAATGTAACCCCCACGAGTACTCCAATAACCAGGGCTGGCCCAAGACTATCTGGTACCCTAGGTGAATCATTGGCCGTACACCCCACCCCCACCTATAGTCTGGCATCTCTCCTTCCTTTCCCACCCCACCAGGGCTCCGGCATCTCTACTTCCCTAGCGCCTCACAGGTGTCCAGCATCTCTCCTTTCCTAATCCCCTCTTCCAGCAAGCCTCCCTCTTCTCTTACCCCCCTCCCCTGCTCATTATCTCTTCTCCCTTCCCTCCACCATAAAATTCAGACTTTCTGGGAGAGAGGCAGGGGGGGGCAACAGTAGAGCACAGGCAGTATTGAGAAAAATGGAAATTACACGTACCTGGTAATTGTAGTTCCTGGAGGGTCCAGTTTAGTCCTCCACATCCGGGTAGTGCACCTCTTCCTGCAGCATGGAGACTGGACCAATCAGTCTTGAATATCCCAGGGTGTATGCTGCTGGATCTCCCATCAACCCCCAGTGAACTATTAACAAAGCAGACTCAAAGAAGCAACACATTAAAGAAAAACAGTACAACTAGAAAAAACTGACGCCCCCGATAACTACAGCGGCCCCCTCCCCAAACGAGAGAGCCAGAAGATTGCACCTTGCTTCTTTCCCCTTACCTGAAGCAAAAGGTACTAAGAGCTGACAGCAGAAGAAATAAAAATCCCCTGCGCACCGAAAAGGATCGAAAGGAAAAAAACATCCACCACGAGGAACGGAAAAATAAAAAGTCTTCTCACGCGATTCCCCGCACACCGGTGGTTGCACGCCGTTTAGAAAATACAGAAGGATGAGCCTTGGGAGGGACGGAGGACTAAACTGGACCCTCCAGGAACTACAATTACCAGGTACGTGTAATTTCCATTTCCTGAGCGGTCCTCCAGTTTAGTCCTCCACATCCGGGATGTAACAGAGCAGTAACTAACGGGAGGGACCTTGCCATCCGGCGCGCAACACCGCCGCACCAAAACAAGAATCCCGAGACGCTGCAACGTCCAGACGATAATGCTTACTAAAAGCATGAAGAGAAGACCAAGTAGCCGCTCTGCAAATGTCCACTGGAGGGACAAGGCTATGCTCCGCCCAAGACGTCGCTTGCGCTCTAGTAGAGTGGGCTCGCAGCCCCAAAGGCTCCTCCGGTTGAAGAATGGGGAGTTATTTAAAGTTATGGTATAGTTACTTATTTGTTGTTCCTTTGAGTTTGCTTTGTCAATAGTACACTGGAGGCTGATGGGAGATACGAATTTTGGGCAACTTTCACTATAGACTACATAAAGGCACACTTCTAGGCTTTCCCTCCTGCAAACTACAAGTTAGGGCTCTGCCCTTGAAACTAAAAGCTGGCAATTTGCCTAATATCCTGGGCCTGAACAGATGCTCCTCAGAGAAATGATTAGGAGGGAAAGAACATGTGGTATCAGGGATCAATGCCAAAACTGCTGTCCTGTTTTTAAGTTTATTCTTATTTATTCTATAAAGAGGATTGACAACAGTCCCCCTTAATGCTGAGGAACCCCCTGGCCTCAAAAAAAAACAACTACAAAACAAAAGAAAGATACAAACACTAGGCCCAAAAATTTAGCTATTCTGCCTGTTGTTTTCCTCACGCAGGCAACTTTCGCGATGCGGTCCAAATACCTAGAGAGGAAATGGCCGCCCCTTCGCCAATGAATTTTGGCGCCAAGAACAGCTGCCGCTGCAAAAATGAGGCCTCAGCAGACCAACAGAGCCCGAAGGCCTTACCTGCAGGGCCCAAAGCCACACAGCCTGCTCCTACCTCCTTGGATTCCTCCGATCCTCAAGCTGCGCTGATGTGCCTGGCAGCCGCAGCGAGGATCGCTCAGCCAGTTCCACAGAGTAAAATTAAAATCCCGCAGCAACGGAGAGGCTCCGTCCCACACAGCTTCAGTGTGGCTGTATGGGTCCCGGAGCTTTCTCCCGTACAGTCCAGGGAGAGAGATCCGCACCGGCAAATGCCTGCAGCAAGTGAAAATCACTGACAAGGAGGGAAGGCGAGAACTGCTACTAATTTAGAGAACCAGGCTCAAATTTAAAATTACTGTAAATAAGGAAATTTGCTCCTAACTAAAGGGAACTAATCCCCGATTGTCAATTAACCAAAGGTAACTGAATTAAAAGTAAAAATTAAAAGTAAATGAAAGGTAAAAATCAAAAGTAAAATCAGAATTTGTCACACTAAATGCTCCTATCTGTTCCCCCCCAAGTGAGCCCAGAAGCTAGGTTCACTATGTCCTCCTGCTGCAAGGAGACTGGACACACTGGAGGCTGATGGGAGATACCAGCAGGCTATATATAGAAATTACACTTACCTGGTAATTGTCGTTCCTTGAGTTACGACAGTTTAGTCCTCTACTTCTGGGTTGTGCACCTCTTCCTGCAGCTAGGAGACTGGGCATGTCAAAGTCGTGACATCACTGGATATAGCCTGCTGGTATCTCCCATCAGCCTCCAGTGTACTATTGACAAAGCAAACTCAAAGGAACAACAAATAAGTAACTATACCATAACTTTAAATAACTCCCCATTCTTCAACCGGAGGAGCCTTTTAAACCATATCCCTCTTATATTTTCTTTTCTCTCTTTTTTTTTTTTTTTTTACTTTACATTCATGTCCCCCCTATGCAAACACGTATCCTATACCATCACCTCGTTTAAATAAGAGAAAAGAAAGAAAGAACAGAGAGGGATACTCACTGCGATCTAGAAACTGAAAGGATCCGTCTACTCCTTGAGACTGATGCTTCACTCCGCCTGAAAATAAACTCTGAAGAAATCACACTCCTGGGCGGGAATGAGGACTAAACTGTCGTAACTCAAGGAACGACAATTACCAGGTAAGTGTAATTTCTATTTCCTTATCGTTCCTCCAGTTTAGTCCTCTACTTCTGGGATGTAACAGAGCAGTAATCATTGGGAGGGACCTATCAAGCCAACTCACCACACTGCCGACCCGGAACAGGCTTCCTTTACTGCCAAAACATTTAGGCAGTAGTGGTTACTGAGGAAATGAAGAGACGACCTGGAAGCTGCTCTACAAATCCCTCCTGGTGGAATGACACGGTGATTCACCCAAGAAGCCGCTTGTGCCCTGGTAGCAAGAGTCAGAAAGCCCCCCGGAATCATACAACCTTGCCAGCAGAAAGCTGAGGCAACCACCGCCTTAACTCAGTGCGAAATGGCCGCCTTCGCTGCTGCTTCCCCTTTGTGAGAGAGAACGAAGGAGTCCTGAAGCAGGGAAGCAAACTCCAGCGCATAACCCTCTCTGATAATCTCGAGAACCCACTGATCCGAGGTAAGGCGGACCCAAGAAGGAAGGAAGTCCCGCAGGCGACCGCCGATCACTTGGCTTCCCTCCTGGGTCCACCGCACTTCATTGCGGCTTGCGACCAAAGGAAGAACCAGAGGAGGACGACGCAGCCGAAAAACCTCTGCCGGCTCCGCGAAATCCCCGAAAGGACGGCGACTTTGAACCAAATCGGCCACGTTGAGACCCCCAAGGACGGGATGACCGAAATCTCTGAAAGTCCCGGAACGGACTGCGCGATACCGGCAAGCTTTTGCCCAACTTAGGTTTATCCTCGGGCAGCCTTCCGCCCTTAGATTCGCCAAGATCCTTCACCAACTTGTCAGATCGTCCCCGAACAACAACCTGCCCTTAAAAGGGAGTTTATTGAGACTTGGAGGAACCGTCGGCCGCCCAATTACGCAACCAAATGGACCGACGCACCGCCACCAAAGACGCCATACTATTCGCTAGCGTTCTGATCATATCATATTGTACGTCAGCCAAATAAGCGGAACCAGACTCCAACCTGGTGACCTCAAGAACACCCTGTTGATCCAAGTGGGCATCCTGTCTGAGATGCTGAGCCCACCTCAAACAAGCTCTAGCCACCCAGGCCCCACAGATAGAGGCCTGCAAAGACAAAGCATTGGTCTCAAAAGCCTGCTTCAACAAACCATCCACCTTCCTGTCTTGAGTATCCTTTTAAGGTTGCACCGCCTTCAACAGGAATGGTGGTTTTCTTGGTCACCGCCGAAACAGCCGCATCAACTCGAGGCGACTTGAATTTCTCCTTGTCCGCTAGGGGATAGAGACGGTGCATCATCCGAATACCTTTCAGGCCCGCCTCCGGCTGATCCCACTCTGCCTGAATCATCTGCTCCACAACTCTATGCACAGGAAACACAACTTGAGAATCCTGAACCGCCTGGATGAGGGGATCCTCCAAACCCTCTTCCTCAGCCGGGCGTGGAGCCGTAAGATTGAGAGTTTGAAGGGCTTCCGTGATGAGAGGAACTAGTTCTTCCCTACGAAAAACCCAAATTATCCTTGCCTGATCCTCGGGTTCAGGAATCTCCCCGTCCTCCAGATCATCAAAAACACCCTCAGAGTCCATGTCATGCTCCACCTCGTACCATTCCAACTCATCATGGACAACGTCAGAGACCAGAGGTCGTTTAGCCGGAGCCCTCAAGGCCCGACTTGTCCCCTCCGTGCTAGGAGAAGGCAGAGGGGACGGCACCGTGAAGGCGTCTGGTAGCTTACCCAAACGACCCAATTGGAAAGCCTGATGCATAAGGAGGACGAAGTCCGGAGAGAAAGTAGTCAAGGAAGAAGACTCCGTCTCTGCCCCCTGCAACACAGTTCCCGGCGCCATAGACACAGCTTGCGCCTGGGGAATGAGAGATCCAAGCGAATCTTCCCCGGCCGGAGGCAAGGAAGAGGCCAAGGGATCTGCCAAGGACCTGCTTTCCAATGGCTGCTCCATATTCGCAGACAGCAGCACAGCTCTTGCAAACCCCCGAATCCGGCGCAGCACCCCTACGGGAACCGCAGACCACGCACTGTGGTCTTGCTGACATTGAAAAAAGCAACTCCTAGCACCCAATGAGGAGGGAGGAGGGAGGGGGGAGGGGGCACAGAACTATAAAAAACAAATTAAACCCTGCTGTCCTGTATTTTGTTTTTTGTTTTTTAACACCCGAAAATGAAGAGATCAAGTAAAACCCCCAAGGAAGGAAAGCGGAAACGCTAAAAGTGAAAACTGGGAAGCCCCGAGGAAAAAAGAAAAAAACGCGGCAAAAAGAACCACCTAAAATGGCCGCCGAACCGGCGAAAAAAGGCGCGAAAAACTGCAAATCAACAAAATAAAAAGAAACGGAGTGAAGAGCCCGAAAATAGATGAAAAAGTACTAATTCAACTCACCGCAGCCAAAGAAACCGCTACCAACCGCTCGAATCCAGAGCGGGGTGAGACTGGGAAACCGGGCTGCCTCAGCAAATGCAGTGGAAAGCCGAGCACCTCGCAGCTCTGGGAGCTGCAGTCTATCACTCCGGAGACAGCCCTCTGCACCAGCGAAGGGGCTGCTGCCAGGAGAACAGATCTCTCCCCCGTGCCTTCTTGGGGGAGCGATCTAAGCACCGCCGAAGATGTGCCTCAGGCAAAGGAGAGAGAAGGGCAGTGACGGCTCAGCTCATTGTTTTTGTTTTTGTTTTGTTTTTTAAAGTGACAGAGTCCACTAAATAAATTAAGTAAAGGGAGAAAAAACAAATTAAAAGGTAAAGCAATCCCAAACCAAACAAAAACTGACTAGTGTTGCTAAAAGATCCCTAAGTGAGCCAGGCGGGCTCACACGTCTTCCTGCTGCTGGAGACTGGACACACTGGGGGTTGATGGGAGATCGAGCAGCATACACCCTGGGATATTCAAGACTCTGATTGGTCCAGTCTCCATGCTGCAGGAAGAGGTGCACTACCCGGATGTGGAGGACTAAACTGGAGGACCGCTCAGGAACCCTTGAAAGACACGATCGGTGGCAGCCTTTGAGTATGTGCATGTGTGTATAAGAACGCTCAAGGCCTACTATGCCCTGCCCGCTCCGTGGGGGCAGGATAAGGAAGCACATGAGCATGTACACAGGCGTGTGCTCATTACTGTCCACAGCTTTGAAGGGCTTCCCCAGTGCTGTACCACTGCCACCCTTCCCCAAAGCCTGATGCCCTAGGTAGATGCCTCGTTCGCCTAGTGGTGGGGACAGCCCTGCCAACACACCCCAAACTGCCCCCAATCCCTCTAAATAGCCCCACCCCCCAAAATAGTTCATGCCCCCAACTTTCTCCATGCCACACATGCAGAATACAGACAACACAAGCACCCACACACCGCACACACAAAACCACAGGTGCATACAAATAATTTCCCGGCTCTGCTTTGCTGCATTGTAAGTTAGATATCTATTTCATTTTCTTTGTTGTTAATTCTATTGTAAAAAGTAGTGACAGAATCATACAGTTTTCTTCTTGGTTTGTATGTGTACTGCCAATTAATATCTGTTGCCATGGGGAGAGCTGGATTAAAGCATTGGCAAGCTAGTCGCATATCTAGGGTCCAAAGTTTAGGGGGATCCTATCAGTTGTGATCAGGTCTCAGGAGTTTAGGATTCATACCTCTCTGTTTTTTGTTTTAAGATTAGACACATTTTTACTTTCATCCCCAGATGGCAGAAACAAGGGTAATGGGTCTGGACATTTTTTCCCCCCATTTAAAACCTCTATCTGCTGTTCTCTAATCCTCCTCATGATAACCAATCCACACTACTGACAGAAGATGCAGAAAAGTGAAGTTACTTATCTGTAATGGGAGTTCTCCATGAACAGCAAGATAAGTCAGCCATACCTGACACATCCTGCTTGTCCATGGAGAAAAGACTGATAGCTAGCTTTCTTGGGACTTTATGGATCAGCTTTTGTAGCTTAAATTTGGAATGATGCCCAATTCCTCATAATGAATTTAAAAAGCTCTACAGCGCTTCAAAAGCATGTGTCTGACTACACAGGGCTACCTGCTTTGATCTGGGGAGAAGTATACGAGAGGGATGTCTGTTCTCCTTGGACAAGCAGGATGCGTCAGCCACACCTGGTGACGTCCTCCGGGTGGCGCCATAGACGGAAGTGCTCTCCAGAGCTCATAAGACCTTTCTGAGCAAGTGTAGGTGACCCCACCTCCCCGGCCCGCCCCTAGCACGGTCAGTCTTTTTTCTTCTGACCTGCCTCAAGACGGATTTTTCTACTCTCCAAAATCCTATTCTAAGTTCAAGAATGCCTAAGCCTGGATTCAAGAAGTGCCCACGGTGTGGGAGGAAAATGAACTCCACCGATACTCGTGATCGCTGTGTCCGGAGTTTGGGAGTGGACCACCAGGTGGAGAATTGTTCCAAATGCTCCAGAATGTATCCTAGAGCACAAAAGTCGAGGAGTCACGCTCTCCAGGAATTTCTAGCCTCCTCCGACGGACCACACAGACCGAGCATCCCACACAGTGCAGTCGGCCCCCAGGACCCTCCAGCTTGCCGTCCATGCTGTTGCAGTCTTCACTGACACAGGATGCGTCCTGCAGGTCCTCCATCCCTGGCCGGCAAGCAGGAGCCGCCCACAAAACCTCTTCCAAGTCTGTCAAGCGGACTACCGCTGCAACTCCTGCACCTCCCGAGAACTCATCCAGGGCTCCCCGAGCCTTCCCTCGGTTCTCTGGCACGACAGCATGGCTTACAAGATGGCGCCAGCAACGTGCTTCCTCCTAGCTTTGCCCACAGAGACTCTATTGGCCAGAGCTGCAGCGAATCAGCAACAGAGCGCCTCCACGCCAATGTAAAAACTTCCCCCTGGCTCAGGGAAGCTTCCCCTCAGCGCTCCGATGTTTCTTTTCGTGCATCTAGACCCTGAGGACATCACCACGCCGATGGAACTCCATGTTGGTGCGAGGAGATTTGCCGGAGTGGCGGCAGCCATAAAAATAAACATGGCAACAGACGTCGTAGCAGAAGCAACAGGAGAAGCGGCAAAAGCGGTAAGATCAGCAGGCATGGGGAGAGGGGGCACAGGAGTCTCCGTAGCAAGCGCAAAAGGTTCAGTACTGACAGCAGAACTCAGAACAAACTCAAAAGGAGACACAGGAAGAGCTCCAGCTTTAGCAGCAGCTCCCCTTCCAGGCACCACCCGCGCAGGGACTCTGTGGCCATAGACAACTCCGCTTCAATCATACAGCTCCTCTCCCACCTGGTAGAACAGACAGCCCCTCCTCGGAACGTCTCAGACCCGTGCCTTTCCCCCTCTACTGCCGCCTGCCCATCTCCCCCCACCTTCAACCGGCCAGTCCTACGCAGACGCTCTCCCGGACACCTTCCCCCTCTCAAGACTGTCTTTCTGAAGGGAGCGATGGAGATGAGGCAGAGTCAGACCCTGTGGCCTCTACGGATTTTCCTACTGATGATCAGCCTGCAGCTGGTGCGGAGAAACGGCAGTGCCAAAACCCCCCCGGGAGGACCTCACCTACCCCAAATTCCTGAAAAAGGTGACGGCAACCCTGAACCTGACGCCGTCTGACAAGGCAGGTGAACAGGAGCCAGAGGTCCTCAGATACCTCCATGCACCTAAACCTGTTCTTGCCTTGCCCATTCATCAGAGGTTACGGGACAATCAGGTAACCCTGTGGCAGACCCCTGCCTCGGGTCACGCATGCTCCAGAAGACTGGATGCAAAGTACCACATTCAACCTGCTTCTGGCTTCAGTAAACCTCAGCTCCCTCATCAATCCATTGTCGTGTCATCAGCCCTTAAAAGGGTTAAATCTTCACACAACCATGCCAACCACCTGCCAGGGAGACCCCCCCCCCAAGCTCTTGGACAACATGGGGAAGGCGGCTTACCAAGGAGCCATATTCAGCGCCAGAATCACAGCACATCAGTTTTAGCACATCCTCTTCCAGGATGTGCTGCTGGCGAGTCTCAAAGGCCACCTCTCTGCCCTGCCAAAGGAGTCGCAGACTGCAGCTTCTGCCACCTTTCAAGACCTGACGGAATGCAACAGACATCTGGTCAACACAGCCTTTGACTCCTTCGACACCACCATCAGAACTTCTGGCACAACTATTTCGGCCAGGCAGTGGGCTTGGCTGAGGGCCTCCGGTCTAAGGAAGGACACACATGATAGAATCGCGGATGCCCCGTGTGCAGGGGAATCACTCTTCGGCGACAAGGTCGCTAACACCGTCAATGACCTTAAGGAACATTTTACTACCTTACAAATGTTAGCTGCCAATGGACTCGAACGCCACCCCAGCTCTCAAAAAGGGGGGGGGGGGTTCTATTGGAAGCCCTACTACACCAACAAGAAGTACAACTCAAATCGCAAGTGGCAGGCTCCGCGCTACAGTCATTTCAGTCCTTCACCCATCAGACACAGCACCAGAGGGAGCGCAAACCCAAGAAGCAGACTACATCACAGTCTGCAAAGAATTCCAATTTGTTTTGACGGGCAGTGCCAGGCGTCCACGCAGTTCAGGGATCCGGCTGCCCTTCCTGTAGGAGGTCGCCTGTCTGCCTTCCTACCAGCCTGGGAGGCCATCACCTCGGACAGATGTGTGCTGCAGATTATACAAGAGGGATATCGCATACATTTCTACTTCCCGCCCTACCAGTGCTCCTGACCAACCAGCGAGCCACCTCCCCATCTCATGACTCTGATGTTGGAACTGCTCCTGCACCTACTAGCCTCACGGGCGATAGAAAAGGTGCCCGTCAATGAGATCAACTCTGGATTCTATTCCAGGTACTTCCTCATCCCCAAGAAGTCAGGGGGGGTACGCCCGATTCTGGACCTCCGCAAGCTGAACAGGTTTATCACAAAGGAGCGGTTTCAGGATGTACTCCCTCAATTCCATCCTGCTGCTTACCTGGATAGGGGACTGGCTAGCTTCCTTGGACCTACAGGAGGCATATTCACACATCCCCAACCACGCAACACACAGGAAGTATCTATGATATGATTGAGATGTTCAAATACCTCCGTGGCATAAATGTTCAGGGAGAGAGCTTCTTTCAATTGAAAGCAAGTTCTGCTACAAGGGGACATGGGATGAGGGTGAAGGGAGATAGATTCAGGAGTGATATGCGGAAATATTTCTTTACGGAAAGAGTAGTGGATCCGTGGAATAGTCTACCAGTGGAGGTGGTAGAGATGAGGACAATAACTGAATTCAGAAAAGCATGGGACAAACACAGAGGATCTCTAAAGGTAAAAAGGGGACTGTTGTAGTTGTTGATATGGAAAGACAGACTAGATAGGCCATGTGGTCTTTTTCTGTTGTCATATTTCTTTGTTTCTATGATTCAAGATGCTGGACCAGAACTACCAGTACAGGGTACTTCCCTTCGGACTGTCCCCAGCTCCGTGAGTCTTCACGAAATGTGTAGCTGTCGCGACGGCAGACCTCTGCAAGCAGGGCATCATCGTCTTCCCATACATGGATGATACTCCTATGAAGAAAGGCTAAAAAGGTTAGGGCTCTTTAACCTGGAGAAGAGACGGCTCAGGGGAGATATGATAGAAGTCTATAAATTAATGAACGGAGTGGAACGGGTAAATGTAGATCGATTGTTTATGTTATCAGAATATAGAAAGACTAGGGGACATGCAATGAAGCTACAGGGTAAACTATTTAAGACTAATAAAAGAAAATATTTTTTCACTCAACGTGTAATCAAACTCTGGAATTGGTTACCGGAGGATGTAGTAAAAGCTGTTAGTGTAGCTGGGTTTAAAAAAGGTTTGGACAAGTTCCTAGAGGAAAGGTCCATAAACCATTATTAAGAAGGGTCCCAGGATATCAATGCTTGACCCAGTACAAGCATTGTTGAACCTGTGTCTTTTGGGGAAACTGCTAGGTACATATGACCTAGACTGGCCACTGTTGGAAACAGGATACTGGGCTTGATGGACCTTGGTCTGACCCGGTATGGCATATCTTATGTTCTTATGTCTGGCTGCTCTCGGCACCATCTGCCCCAGAGTCACAGTGTGCGGTGCGAAGGACAACAAAGCTGATGTCCAGCCTAGGCTTCCTCTTGAACCTAAAGAAGTCTCACCTGCAGCCATCCCAGACGATACAATTCATCGGTGCTGTCATCAACACCAGTGCCTCGAAGGCCTTCCTTCCCAGACAGCGCCTTTCAGAGGTCACATCCCTTGCCATAGAGAAGTCGGTGTCCAGACAGATCTCCACACGGTCCATCCTACACCTCCTGGGTCACATGGCCACGACAACCTCGGTCCTATCCCTAGCGAGGCTACATATGCGCAGTCTCCAGTGGCACCTGTGCTCTCATTGGAATCAGCTCTCTTAGCCCCTAAGCATGTGCGCACCCATGGATGCTTGAGCCGGGAGAAGCCTATGCTGGTGGATCTGCCCAGCCAACCTTGCAGAGGGCAGAGACCTGCAACAAGGCAAGCATCACAGTGTCATCTCCAGAGACTTGTCCTTCATGGGTTGGGGAGCCCACCTTCTACACCCAAGGGACATGGTCCGTGAAGGAGCAGACTCTCCACATCAACCTGCTCGAGCTCAGGGCCATCAAGTATGCCTTGAAGGCTTTTCAGAAAAAACTGGCAGGGAAATCCATCCTGGTCCAGACAGACAACCAAGTGGCCATGTTTTACATCAACAAGCAAGGGGGAAGAGGTAATTAGATCTTACCTGCTAATTATTGTTCCTGAAGGAACGACAGTCCAGTCCCTTTACTTCAGGGGTTACGCAACCCTTCCAGCAGCTTGGAGGCTGAGCCCAACCTTTTTGGGGTGGAGCGGAATATATACCACTGGTACCACCCACTCACTCCAGTAGACTACTGTAAAAGCAGACTTAACAAACCTATATAACTGTGACAACAGAAATGAACAAACTCAAGTCACAAACCCTATAACATAACTATTCCTTTTTTTTTTTTTTTTTTTTTTAAACAGGGATAGGTAGTAGGAGCGGAGGACAAGGGAGGGAGGTAGGAGAATTGCTACCGCGTGGGCCTACCCTCCCGCTTGCCCCAGCAGCGCAGCCTGAATCCGTCCTCGGGCCGTAGACCCGCCCCTAGGAAACGTCCGGAATGGCTAAAGAGCTAGGGAGAGGGGAAATAGGGACTGGACTGTCGTTCCTTCAGGAACAATAATTAGCAGGTAAGATCTAATTACCTCTTCCTTATCGTCACTCCAGTCCAGTCCCTTTACTTCAGGGAAGTACCAGAGCAGTACCCGCCCGGGTGGGATTCGCCATTCCGGAACGTAGCACTGCCTGCGCAAACCTTGAGTCCGCCCAGCTCTGCACGTCCAGCCTGTAGTGCTTGGTGAAGGAGTGCAGCGAGGACCAAGTTGCTGCCCTACAGATATCCAAAGGGGGAACGAGGCTGAACTCCGCCCAAGAGGTAGCCTGTGCTCGCGTTGAGTGAGCGCGCAGGCCCCCTGGGACCTGTTTCCCCTTGAGGATATAGGCGGAGGCGATCGCCTCCCTGATCCACCTTGAAATTGAGGCCTTGGCCGCCGCCTCTCCCTTGTGAGGCCCTCCGAACTGCACAAAGAGTCGTTCTGATTTCCGGAAGGGCGCCGTGCGAGAGAGGTAACGCTTCAGGGCTCTGGGGACGTCGAGCAGATAAAGCTTACTATCTCCTCCTCCCGGTCCCTCCGGAGAGAGAGTTGGGAGAGAGATGGACCGGTTAACATGAAAGGGAGAGATCACCTTAGGCAAAAATGAAGGGACCGTCCTAAGGACTACCTTATCTTTGAGGAAAGACAGAAAGGGAGGTCGAGCAGACAGGGCCTGTAACTCGGAGACTCGTCTAGCTGAGCAAATGGCCACCAGGAACACCGTCTTCAACGTTAGGTCCTTCAAGGAGGCCTTTTTCAATGGCACAAAGGGTGCTGCGGCTAGAGCATTTAGTACTAGGTTTAGGTCCCAAGGAGGGATGACCGATCTTCGTTGCGGTCGGAGCCGCCTGACCGCTTTCAAAAACCTGACAACGTCCGCATTGGCTCCCAAAGCTTTTCCGCCCACTTTGCCCCTATAGCAAGCGATGGCCGCCAGCTGTACCCTCAGGGAGCTGTGGGCTAGACCCTTGTCGAGACCCGCTTGCAAAAATTCCAGCACCTCCGGGACCGAGGCTGACAGAGGATTCTTCCGGCGCTCCGTACACCATGCCTCAAAGATACGCCAAACTCTTACATAGGAGAGACAGGTGGAGCGTTTCCTCGCGCTTAACATGGTTGCGATTACTGCCGGCGAATAGCCCCGCTTCAAGAGCCTCGCCCTTTCAATAGCCAAGCCGTAAGCGAGAATCGATCCACGTGCGGCATCAGAACCGGTCCTTGTTTGAGTAGGTCCTTCCTGACGGGAAGGCGCCAGGGACGGTCGGCGATCATCCTTACCAGATCCGCATACCATGGGCGACGAGGCCAATCCGGGGCAATGAGGACTACTAGGCCCCGGTGAGCTTCCACCCGCTGGAGGGTCTTCCCGATTAGGGCCCAAGGGGGAAAGGCATAAAGAAGACCCTCCGAGGGCCACCTTTGAGACAGGGCGTCTAGGCCCTCGGACATCCTTTCCTTCCGCCGGCTGAAGAATCGGCTTACTTTGGCGGATGTGAACCGCGCCATGAGGTCCATGACTGGGGGACCCCACAGGGCTACTATCTGGTCGAAGATCTCCTGATGCAGCTCCCACTCGCCGTGGTCTATCCTGTACCTGCTGAGGTAATCGGCCATGATGTTGTCCGTACCGGCCACGTGCTGCGCCGAAAGCGCTTCCAGGTGAACTTCCGCCCACTTGAACAGGGAGTCCGCCTCCTTTTCCAATGCCGGACTGCTGGTGCCGCCCTGGTGATTGATGTACGCCACAGCCGTGACGTTGTCGGAGAGAACGCGAATCGCTTTTCCTAGTACCGAGGGCTGGAGAGCCTTGAGTGCCCGGACGACGGCTCTCAATTCCAGACGATTGATAGGCCATGAGGCTTCCACTGCCGACCACCGCCCCTGGACAAACTGATCCTCGAAATGTGCTCCCCAGCCTGCCAGGCTGGCGTCTGTCGTCAACAGCATCCACTGAGGAGGCTCGAGGGGCATTCCGCGACTCAAGTTCCTTGGGCACCTCCACCAGCGGAGAGAGTGCTTGGTCCGAGGGGCGCAGGGAAGCTGCCGGGACAAGGGGTGCTGTTGGGGGGACCACCGCCGCAACAGAGACCGCTGTAATGGGCGCATGTGTGCTCTGGCCCACGGGACCACCTCTATTGCTGCCGCCATGGTTCCCAGCAATTGTAGGTAATGCCACGCTGAAGGGAGCCGCCTGCCCAAGAACTGCGAGACTAGGGTTCTCAGGTTCTTCATCCTTGAGCTGGACAGAAAGACCCTGCCTCTGCCTGTGTGGAACTTTGCTCCGAGATATTCGAGCTCCTGTGATGGCAGCAAGCTGCTCTTTGCTCGATTGATGACCCATCCTAGCTCCTCCAGAAGTTGAACCACTTTGGCTGTAGCCCGGAGACTTTCCTCTTCTGATTTTGCCCGGATCAGCCAGTCGTCCAGGTAGGGATGCACTAAGATTCCCTTCTTTCGTAGGGCAGCCGCCACCACCACCATCACCTTGGTAAAGGTTCGCGGCGCTGTCGCTAGACCAAAGGGTAGCGCCTGAAATTGAAAATGACCTCGAGGGACAGCGAATCTGAGGAACTGCTGATGTGCCCTTCTGACCGGGATATGCAGGTACGCTTCTGTCAGATCCAACGCCGTTAAAAACTCTCCAGCTCTCACGGCCGCTATCACCGATCTCAGGGTTTCCATCCGGAAGTGAGGTACTTTGAGGCAGCGGTTGACCTGCTTTAGGTCCAGGATCGGCCAAAAGGAGTCGTCCTTTTTTGGGACGACAAAGTAAATCGAGTATCGACCCGTACCGCATTGGTCTGGGGGCACCGGAACTACGGCCCCGAGATCTATGAGGCGAGAAAGAGTTGACTCTATGGCTTCTCTTTTTGCTGTGGACCCGCAGGGAGACTGAACAAAGGCTGGGAGTATTTGTTTTGCAAATTCGAGGGAGTATCCTTCTCGAATCACTTCCAGCACCCACTGATCGGATGTGACTCGGGACCAGGCGGGAAGAAACTGCCTCAGGCGACCGCCTATCGGCAATCCGCCCACCTGGGCCCCCTGTATCTCATTGTTGCTTTCTGGAGCCCGAAGAAAAGGAGGAGGAAGAGGATGAGAAGCCCCTGCCCCGAAACCCCCGGGATCCTTGGCCCCTAGCATTGAAATGACCCCTGAGGAAAGGGTTAGGTCTAGATGAGCGAAACCTCCGAGGTTCTCGAGGCTGGTTCCGAGCTGGGGCAGAGGATCGAGTTTGCTTGGGCCTGTCCTCGGGAAGCCTGCCGCCCTTGGACTCACACAGGTCCTTTACTAGCTTGTCCAGGTCTTCTCCGAACAACAGCTTCCCTTTAAAGGGAAGGCGACTCAGGCGAGCTTTGGAGGAGGCATCGGCGGCCCAGTTCCAGAGCCATAAATATCGTCTGGCTGCCACCACCGAGGCCATGTTCTTTGCCAAGCTCCTGATGAGGTCATATTGACTATCTGCCAAGAAGGCCGTACCCGATTCCAACCTCGCCGCGTTGGCTAGGACCCCTTTGGAGGGGCTCTCCGCCGCCTGGAGTTGCTGAGACCACCTCAAACAGGCTCTCGCTACCCATGCCCCTGAAACTGAGGCCTGTAAGGCAAGAGCGCTCACATCGAAGGCTTGTTTCAAAAGCGTGTCCAATCTTCTGTCCTGGGCATCCCTCAAGGCCGCACTGCCCTCTACTGGGATGGTAGTTTTCTTTGTTACTGCCGAAACTGCCGCATCCACCCTGGGGGACTTCAGAAGCTCTTTGTCTGCCTCTGGGAGAGGGTAGAGACGAGACATGGTCCGGACTCCTCTTAAGGCCGACTCAGGTTGATCCCATTCCTCCTGAATCATCTGACGCACCACTCTGTGGACAGGAAAAACCTTCTGAGACCTCCTGATGGCCTGGATCAGGGGATCTTCTAATGCCTCCTCCTCCGCAGGGGTATCCGAGGCCACGTTGAGAGCTTTCAGGGAATCATTTATCAAGGCGGGCAACTCCTCCCGCCGGAAGACTCTGATTATGCGAGAGTGGTCCTCCTCAGGAATCTCCCCTTCCTCCAGCTCCTCCTCCTCCTCCTCCAGCTCCTTTTCCGAGACATCCTCTTCAGGCATGTCCTGAGAAGGAGAAGGGAGGGGCTCCTCCAACATTAGTCTGGGACGCTTTGTGGGTATCCCAGAGTCCTGAGCGTTCGACTTCATGGGTCTGACTAGTTTGCCTTCGGCTGGGGGACCCATTTCTCCCGGCCCAAGTCCTTTCTTACGCAAACAATAGGCCTGGTGCAGTAAGAGCACGAAATCAGGGGAGAAGAAATCCCCGACTCCCCCTTCTTCCGTAGGGAGGGAGGAGGGAGGAATAGGAGGAGGGAGAGCTTCTGAACGAGAGGGAAGGGATAATTGGAATGCCACTTCCCCCTCCAAGGGGTCCGAGGACCCCTGCGAGGCCTGGGACATGGCTAGGCTAATTTCTTGCTCCACTGAGGAAGCCACTGCAGCGCAGCCCCTGCAGACCCCTGCCTCAGATGCCGTACCCCTCCGGGTGCCACAAGATGGACACCTCGGTTTTGCCCGTCATGCTCCTCAGGGGTATCTAAAGAGATGCACACTGTCCCGCGTCTCCCTCTGTACCTTTCAATTAAATACCAAATAAATCAACAAATTAAATCAAAATAAATCAAAATAAAACAGTATAAAAACAATAAAACAAATCCCCCAACTCATCTAAGCTTCCAGGCTCTACAAATGCTCTGGTCCTCTTCCGGTAAAAGGCCTTAAGGGAAAGAAAACCCCCGAGGAAATAGGAGGCACAGTAAAAGGCTTAAAATTAAATTAAATAATTAAAGTAATAACCAGAGCCAGAGAACAAATTATTTTAAAATTTTTCAGGACAAAGCTGGATACTTGCGGTTGGAGGCTTCTCTCCAGGCCCGTGGCCGCGATTCCCCGTAGTTGGCTCAACACGTGGTAGGCCGCGATCACGTGGAGCCCTTAGAGTAGCTTGCAAAACTGCTCTTTTGTGCTGTCCCGCTCGTTCCGACAAAGCAGATGAGGGAGAAAACAGGGGCCCGAACGATCCGGTGTCTCTTTCTGTTCCCGGAGCTTCCCTCGCGGCTCCGGAGCTAGACGCTGACCTCTACCGCGCCGCAGGAAGAAGAGGGGGATGGCTGGAGGAAATAGCCTGCTCTCACTCCAGAACGGCGCGTCCTCTAGCGCTCAGCCGCCGGCGGGGCTTCGGCGCAAGGAGGGGTAGGTCTTCTAGGCAGGGCAGCAGAGGAGCAGGCAGTAATGACAGCGAGAGGAACTCCGACCGTTCCTCCTCGCTGCTGCAGGCTTAGAGCAATTCTCCCCCGTTTCCAGGGCCGGGACCGGGTCGTGGGGGGGGGGGGGGAGGGAGAGGAAATAAACTAAGGCAAGCTTCCTGGATAAAATAAAGAAGTCTAACCATGCAACTTTGCAGAAATAAAAATAATTACAATAATTGAAAGAATTAAAATAGTTAAAATTAGAAGAAGTTAGGACTCCAGTAAGCCCTAGGCTTACGGAACCCTCCAGCTGCTTGGAGGCTGAGAATACTGGGGTGAGTGGGTGGTACCAGTGGTATATATTCCGCTCCACCCCAAAAAGGTTGGGCTCAGCCTCCAAGCTGCTGGAAGGGTTGCGTAACCCCTGAAGTAAAGGGACTGGACTGGAGTGACGATAAGGAACAGGTTTCCATTCCCTCTGCAAGGAAGCACTCGCAACCTGGTCCCTTGCTCTGGCCAACAACTCTGTTCTGCAGGAATCCTACCTTCTCGGGGAGCAGACCACCTTGGCCGACAGACTGAGCAGACAGCTAGAACCCCACGGTCCCTGCACCCGGAGGTCGCAGACTCCATTTTTCGGTGGTGGGGGGGGGGGGGGGACATCCCACCTTGATCTCTTCACGATGGAGCAGAACACGAAGTGCCTCCTATTCTGTTCAAAACGCCCGTCAGCCAAGAGTCTGGCCCAGGATGCATTCGACGTGTGCTGGGGGGAGTGGTCTGTAACATACACCTTCCCGCCCACTCCCCTGATCGCGGCAACGCTGCAGCTCATCATCATGGACAAGGCACACATTATTCTAATTGCGCCTTACTAGCCTCGCCAGATGTGCGAGGTGGAGTAGCAGAGGGAACCACAGGAGGCTCCAGTGTGGCTGCCCCCGAGACCAGACCTGCTCACCCAGAATGGCGGGAACATGCTGCACCCCAACCTTCAGGCCCTCATCCTGACACAGCCTGGAGATTGAGTGGATGAATCTATCGGCCATCAACTTGCCTTCAGAGGTGTAGCACGTGATCCTGGCAGCCAAACACCTGTCCACATGAAAATCTTAGTCTCAAGTGGAAGCATTTCACTATCTGGTGTGCAGCCCAAGGATTGAACCAGGTCTCCTGCCCTATACCTATGGTCCTGAAGTACCTCACCTCTCTCTTCGAGTTTGGCCTGAAAACCCCAATCAATCAAGCTCCACCTTTCGGCAATAGCGTTTCTCCATGATAGCCGGAATGGGGTCAGTGCAGGCTCCATCGCAACACTACACATAGTGATGCAGTTCATGAAAGGCCTGGCAAACCTCCAACCCCCAATCCAGCCACCTGTGCCTACCTGGGTCCTCAGCATCGTCCTGCAACAGCTAATGCAGATGCCCTTAAAGCCTCTCCAAACAGCAGACATGAAGTTCACGTCATGGAAGACACTCTTCCTGGTCACCATAACATCTGCCAGAAGAATCAGCAAGCTGCAGGCCCTTGTGTCCCACTCTCCCTACACACAGCTCCATCTTAACCGCGCATCCCTGTGCACCCATCCAAAGTTTGTCCCGAAGTTGGCCTAAGCTTTCCATATCAACCAAGCCATTGACCTACCCACCTTCTTCCCGGAACCACTCATGTGCACTGTGTTCGTTGTCGTTTTGCACTTTGTGAATTGTTATTGCACTGTGGGTTGTTACACTTGCGGAAAATTATTACACTATTGCACTATGTTTGATGGTTTGCATTGCACTGGAAGATTGTTACATTGCGCTACGCTGATGTCTACTCTGTTTACCCTGCGCTCCAGGCCTAACCCCGGAACGTTCTCCTGTCTGTTCAATAATACAGGCTTGCACCATGACCTCCGAGTTTTGTCAATTATGCTTTATCTTATGCGTTATCAACTGCCTCCCTCATCCACCTCAGCGTGCTCTGGTGTAGCTAGGGAGTCACCAGGTGTGGCTGACACATCCTGCTTGTCCATGGAGAAAGCGAGGTTACTTACCTGTAATGGGGGTTTTCCGTGGACAGCAGAATAAGTCAGCCACATGAACCCACCCACCTTCCCTGGATGAGGTTGGCCAGACTGGCTCGCACCCTAGCTAGAAGATCAGAGCTAGAGATCTGGCCGGGCTAGGGGCGGGGCGGTCATCTACACATGCTCAGAAAGGTCTTCTGAGCTCTGGAGAGCACTTCAGTCTATGGCTCCGCCCAGAGGATGTCAACAGGTGTGGCTGACTTATCCTGCTGTCCACAGAGAACCCCCGTTACAGGTAAGTAACCACACTTTTTCCTCTGCTTTTCCTTCCCTTTTACTATATCAGTTAGAGCTAATCCAGACTTTACTCACCTGTCCTCTGTAATATCTCTGCTTATTCTGCACAGTATTTCTTATTACTCTAGTCTTATTTCTCTATATAGTATCTGCTATGGAGACTCACCCGTGTATGAGCGAGTAACTTCTCTCTCTCCTGATTCCTGGGGATCCCGGATACTTGGCCCTTCCTCTTGTTTAATCCTCGATAATATATCAGGATCAATCTTTTCATGGCCTGTTTCCAGGAATAAGCATGCAAAATTGGTTATAATTTCTCTTACATTCAATGAAAAAAAACACAGCGATAGTTCCCACAGGGAGCAGCACATGATGGGGGAGGGGAGGGAGAATCTGCTACTGCCGCCCATCATAAATCAGAGGGATCTGGAGGTCATTATACCTCACCGAGTATTCTGACAATGGAACAAAGCATTCATTGTTTAATAAATAACTTGAATTAACTAGGAGGGGGGACTGTTATTGTTTGAAACTGACCAAGCGTATTATCAAGAAACTGCACATTGTGAGGTTCCTTAGGAGGTTTTAATTAAGTTGGTTTCTTAACCCTTCAACTCCCTCTCTCCTCAGAACTGAATCAATTTTTCTACACCCCCATCCCTGCGAAGAGGAGCTGGGAGCAAGGCACTAGATTCTCACTCAGATCACTTAGCCCATCTTCTAAAACATGCAGCAGCCGGTGATGATTTCTTGTACTGCTCTCATCCTACGGTGCTTAGGGGCAGCCCACAGTGCCAGAGAGCGTCATAAGCTAAGTAGAGATGCACGAACACAGCGCCACACTTTTCACTGACTCGGTGGCTTCTACAGTGTCATCCGTTGCAACCAGGTCCTAAGCATTTGGGCTCCTCTGCCCCTGGTTTTCAGTCCCTGCTGCAACCAGAGAAGGATCTGTGTCTCATTTAAAGGAGAGGAAACCTGTAGGGTACACAGGGTGGCCTCATGGCCCCTCAATCCTGACCATCATCCTGTCATCTCAAGACAGAACACAAGGCAAAGACGGATCCATATCTGGCAATGTTTGGAAACGAGGGGGGTACGGAAAAATCCCTCACTTTATTAAAAAAAAAAAAAAATCAGATGCTGTGTGTGCTAAACCTGTAGATAATGCAGTCCTTACCTAGGGAGATCAAAGTCTCATAATTCTCCTTCATCACCTCCCTGTAAAGCTCCTTCTGCCCTTCATCTAAATACTCCCACTCCTCCTGGGAGAAAGAGACAGTGATGTCCTCAAATGTCACCCGCATCTGAAACACAAACCAGAAATGCTCTCAGGGACATGTGGAAGTGGTCAGAATGCACGAGATTTCAGCTGGCTTTATCCTTCTAACATTTTATTATAGAAGAGGGGACATCAGGATCCCCCCCCCCCCCAAGAGCTGCCAAACCCATTCCCCTTAATATGCACTTAGAGTGTTTCCTTTATGGACTCCAGTTTGCAAATCTAACTATCGAAAGATGTTCTAATACCATAAACATAGAATTGCAATGGTCACAGCCTGGATCAATCACTATATTATAAAACCAAGGCATGAACCTTCAACTCCAACAGCAGTAGTCAAAATAAATTCTCATTTGCCACACTTGATCAGTCTACATTTATTTATTTTAATTTATTTTATTATTTATTTACATTCTCTTATATACCGCGCTATTCTGCATCAGTGTGGTTTACATTGAACAAACTGAAATTACATTGAACAGGGCATTATAACTTGGAGATAACTATTTTACAGGGAATATGGGCTATGGAGGGTTTAAGTGGCTTGCCCAAGACCACAAGGAGCACCTGTGGGACTAGAAACCCCAGTCCTTCCGGCCCAAGGTTGCTGTCCTCTAGTGGGATTTGAACCCCCGACCTTCCGGCCTGAAGTACCTTGCCCCAACCACTAGCCCACTCCATGATTTAGGATCATGTTTACTAAATGTTAACCTATGCTGTCCGCCGCCGGGCCCACAGGAATAACATGGCTCTTAGTGTGGGTGTGAGGTGAGGGGGGATTCAGTTGATATGTTATGGTGCATCTGATTGGGCCAATATTCACCTTAATGAAAACAATGAAGGTGGCAGATGGTACTGTGTGGCCACATAATCTCCTATGCTAACTTTATGAAGAAACCTTAATTGAATCAGGAGCGATGACTTCAGAATATCATCATACAGCTAGGAAATTTACATAAAGTCTCACGTTCCAAATCGGGTCTGACGTCTCTAAACACAGCTAGAGCAGAGATTGGTTCATTACAAAATTGGGATTCTACTGACCAGATTAGTAATGAAAAGGCCAAATTCTTCATAGGAAGGATGAAAACTCTCAGCGAGTCCCGCTTCCCATGCTCACTTCATGCCTTCCAGCTCTTCATATTCAACCCCACTTCATCCCCTCTCTCATCTACTAGCCCATCTCCCACATTTCCATTCATTATTAGATATTCTGCCCTTTCCCTTGGGTATCAGAGCTGTTTAGAATTAAAAGGGCAAACTTAGGTTACAACAAATCATGTCACCCCCAGGGCCAACTTAACCATTAGGCCCTGGGAGGAGTGGCCTAGTGGTTGGGGCAAATTACCTCAGGCTAGAGGGCCAGGGGCTCGAATCCTGCTAGATGACAGCAACCCTGGGCTGGAAGGACTGGGGTTTCTAGTCCTACAGGTGCTCCTTGTGGCCTTGGGCAAGCCACTTAACCCTCCGTTCCCTCAGGTACAAAAACATAGATTGTGAGCCCTTCAGGGAAAAAGGAAAAGTATATATACAATACCTGAATGTACACCACTTTGACTGGTAGAAAAACGGCATATAAGCCTAGTTAAATAAATAAAATTAGGCAAACTAGGTGATCTCCTAAGACAGCAGGGTGTAGTTTTACCAGCAGGCAAGGTGGGCAATGCTCAAATTATCTAATTTGCCTGGATAAATGGCCTTTGGAAATTGCCTCCTTATTTAACTATACACAAAATAAAACCCGATTGTTCTGGGCAGAGTGACACTGGGGTAATCAAGATGGTTGAGTTTAAATACGAAACCCTCAGCGGTAGAGGGCTGTGACTGACAATGCGCAAATCCCCTGGGTTCAAGCAATTTGTTCCCTAGGGGTGGTGATTGAAAGAGAGAGAGGATAAGACAAGGGCAGATTGTGAGTGTGACTAGGGCAGTATTTTTTAAACTAAAATTCATTCATTAGCTCTGACCATATCTGCAGGAAAAGGAGTTATGAATAGTGGGAAAGTGGCAGATCGTGCAGAAAGCAGTAGCTGGGTTTCTGCTGGAAGAGACGAGAGATGAGAGCGCGCATCCCTTGCTCAGGAAGTTAGTTACATTGGTTGCCAATTAAAGAGAGGTGCATTTTCAAATTGCTGATTTTACTATTTAAAAGGTAGTAAGAAATGAAAAGCTGTATATTTAAAAGATGGATTGTGACGTTATGTCCCAAGGAGGCAACTGCAGTCTCCTCAGGCTAATTTGGCGGTAGCCATCCATAAGATAGCTAAAACATTCAATGTGATCGGTCCAGCATTGTTGAACAGACTGCAGGTGGACTTGAGAGGAGAGGTGAATTTGATGACTCGTAGAAAAAGGGGCGGGAACTGCTCCAATTGAAGGAGGCTTACCACCTGCCCGAACACCGGCTCCTCGGACTGCCTCGTTGCTGCCGACAACTCTACCCTGCCTGGCACTTGGGGGACAGCTCAGTATCCGGAAGGACCCTCCATGGCTATAAGATCTTGCCCTTTTCTCCTTGTGACTATGATCCAAAAGGGTGTGTACAAAGGGGTAGTTCACGCCCCTTCGGCATCACCGTGGCGTCTGCTCGAGTTGTTGTATTCCGCTTTGAAGATTGTATATTTTGTTTAGTTGGGATTAATGGGTAAGTGGAAAAACAAGCCTGGCACTAAAGCGCCGTCTTCTGCGGCGGTGGCAGGTAAGATTGCTGGACCCTTAGATAAGCATTTAGTGCTCTTAACTACGAAGCAGTCCTCACCGGAGGGGGTTTCTCTTAGCTCCGGAGGACTAACCCTGCCATCTTGTCTTGCTCCGCTCCTCTCCTCTACGTTTCTAGAACATGTCTCCCCCAGCTCGGTTGGTCAGGATTTTGTCTTACCTAATCCTGTTTCTTTTTGAGACTGACAGTGCTACAGCTTTTTCGGTAGCCAGCTGGTGAGATCACTTTAAAGGACGTCTGGGGAGAGATTCACGTTATTGATAAGAAGTCAGCTCCTATAGTGTCTTCTTTATGTACTTTCATAGAGGAGACTGTGGGTTCATCTGGGTGTTAAAGTAGTTTGTTTAGATAAAGTAATCTCGAAGTTAGATTCTTTGGTGCAGTCACTTCAACAATCTAATGTTGCTCATAGAAAGGATTCTTGATTATGCATACAAAAGCGGAGGCATTAGAGGACTCGCCAAGGGCTCGTAATTTACGTTTTCCTTATACTCCTCTTTTGTCACTAGTTATTTTGTTGCAGAATTAGCTATTACTGAGTCTATTGATTTTGTTCAAATTTATGATCTCTCATCTCATTCTAGAGAAGTGAACTCGTCAACTGGCAATTTTGATGTTTTAGGTCCTTCTGTATCAGAGTCTGTTAAAATTTGTATTCTTAAAGTCTTAAAAAAACAACAAAAAAAATCCAAGAATGCCCTACTCTGTGGACTGGCTTAACCCTTTCAAGGCCTACTTTAAAATTTTTAATCCACATTCTGCAGCCGGGTTAATTTTTGCATATTTCAGGAAAATTGTACCTGTCTTATTCAATATGTTCTAATAGTGATTTTCCTTCTGCTATGGTCATGTATTATATACCATTTGATAGGAATATTAAGTCTGAATTTTGGATCCTGAGAGTTTTGGGCTCGGCCTGGAAAGGGTTAAATATTTCCCAGATGTGACTCGCAGTATCCAACTGTGTCAGAAACAATTCCTGGAATTAAAGCCTTGGGTTAAGTTTAAGTTTGTCCCTGGGTGCAACATTCTTCTTGCATTTCCCCTGTAAGCGTCTTGTTACCTTACAGGGGAATACGTTTGTATTCCAGGATGTTTCACATCTGGAAAAGTTTCTATTGAATAGGGGGAACTCTACTGCAGTGGAGAATGTTTAAGTTATTTTTGCCTCTGATATATAGCTTTTGCTGTTATTTTTCCTTAATATGGTTATTTGTATAAGGAAGATACCGGTTCCCATGAAGTGGACTTTCTTTGATACTTATATATATTCCTTTTGTTGTTCAATTTTACTTCTGTGGTACCAAGTTACCTTATTTTGCTGGTTTTGTAACCTTAAAATATTTTTTAAAAAAGGGGGTAAAAAACATTTTTGTTTCCTGCTAAAAATTACATGATGGTTGGAAGTGGAAGCCAGGACGGAATTACAGGGTTTTATTGCAGTAATGTGCTCTGACTTGTATACATGCTTTTTTTTTTAGTTATATTTTATTCAGGAGAGATAGAGGTTGCAGAAGAGTAGCCCTCTATGTCAAAAACAGTATTAAAGCAGCTGACATGCAGGGAACGTGGTGACAAGGAGAAGCACTGTGGATCATTTTGGAAAGAGGAAATGGTCCTCCCATCAACATTGCTATAGTGTACAGACCGATTCAAATGGAAAAAATGGCCAAAGGCTTCATCAATGATATTGCAAAGGAGGCAAAAACGGGAGACGTGCTAATACTGAGGGACTTTAATCTGCCAGATATGGATTGGAGTATCCCATCTGTAAACTGGGAAGATGTAGAAAGATCGTGGATGCCCTACAAAGGGCTTTGCTCAGACAACTGGTAAAAAGGAACCCATCAGGGAAAGGTCAACCCTGGATCTAGTACTCACTAATGGAGAGAGTGTGTGTGTCTAATGTCCTGGTGGGCACCTACATGAGCAGCAGTAACCACCACATGGTGTGGTTTGAAATAAAAACCAAGGCACAGTCCCATCACAGCAACCTCAAAGTCCAGGGGGGGAGGGGGGATTCAAAGTGTTTTAGCTAGTTAGTAGACTTGCTAACTGGTTAAAACGTGGTCACTGCAATATTCAGCAACATTAACTGCCCAAAAGAAATGCCCATTAAAAACACTGGGGCAGTCTGGACAGAGCGAGGGCTGTGACACTATCCAGTTTGTGGTGATATTCAGCCACTAATAGGATAAAATAAGTGATTTAATCTAGGACAGGCGAATGGAAACAGGGTATCTTCCACCACTGAGTATCTGGTTTTAATTAATGCCGCGGCGGCTAGATGTTTTATTTTGTTAAGCTGTTGCGGTTAGAATATGTCTCCCCCTCTCCCTAGATTTCAAAACTGCCAACTTCAGTAAATGGTAAAGTACCTGAAGGAATTGCTGGTAGGGTAGGAGGAGATAAGGAAAAATGGAAAAGACAGTAGGCTAAACGGAAAAGAGGCCATGAAAAGGGCAATAGAACTAAGGGGTCTGCTTGCTAAGCGGCACCAGTGCAAAATCTGAGCTGCGGCTCTGATTTTGCATGGAAGCTGCTGGCGCCACTTAGTAAACAGACCCCTAAATGTTAGGAAAGTGTATAACAGCAAGAGGAAAGGAGACCAATATGGTTCTTGTTGGGGATAGAGAATTTAGGAGATGTTATTTTTACAAGGAATAATCACATAAACAAGCGCGGTTGTTAAATGTAAACCGCTCTGATCTAAAATAGAGCGGTATAGAAGAACTGTTAAATAAAATAAATAAAATAACCATAAAAATCTTTTGTATGGTTCTGTTGTATAAAAGCATTAGCGATCAGGATGCAGTAACAGAAGCTTTCCTTCTCTGTGAGTTAATGATTAACGGTGAAATTGTATGACGGATCAGCAGCCTTTGTTTCTCCGTGGGAGCTTTCCTTCTCTGTGAGTTACAGTGAAACGGTATGAACAGTACAGAAAAAGTCCTTTTCTTGCAGTGAGAACTTTGAAATTGAGTGAAATAAAGCATGCATGTGACTTAATGTAAACGTCAACCAAGGGGGTATAACCACCATAACAGGAAGGGGAAAGAAAATGTATAAAAGGGGTGAAATGGAATAAAGATTTGTGCCTGCTATAGGGAACAGACACCCATTCTCATGAGAATGAAAGAATAAAATTCTTCACTGGACTCCTGGCTCTGGAATTCGATTTATTACCTTTATAACATTCTCCAAAGAAGTGGCTACAAAATAAAAGCAGCATTCATAGATTTCAGAAGATCACAAAAAAGAGGAACAGATAAAAGGATACCTCTTCTCAAAATCCCTCCCCCTCCCCGTTGATCTCCCCATCAAACTCTCCATCTGAACCATCTCAGCTGCTGATTTTCCTCTTTCAAAACCCTGTGACTGATCCTCCCCTCTGAAATACCTACCCCCCCCCCTCCCTTGGAAATTCCCCCACCCTGCTGCTCTTCACCTCCTCCTGCTGCCAGCTCTGACTGATGGTACTAAGGAGGGAGGATTACAGAGGATGGGCCAGATTTCTTTTGGGGTTCTGTCAAAACAGTAACAGCAGAGTGTGGCTTTCGGAGCACAGAATCAGAAAGAGGAAAGGGAACACGGAAGCGAGAACAGGAAGCAACGTCGGCTGTGCAGCAAAACAGGCAGTAAACCTTGACCCGTGTCCGATTCTTAAATCCATTTCCCAATCTCTTCAGAGAGACAAAGGAGCAGCTTCCTAGGTGAGGTGAGGGGAACCTGGGACAAAGAGTCCGAGGGGCTGCAGGAAATAAAAGAGCAGAATTTTCTTTTCTGCAATCCAAGGGCAGGATTGAGCGGTGCCAGGCTCATTTCTCCTTCTGCTTGCCCCATGCAGCGTGGGCGTCTCAGAGGCTGGATGGCATTGCCTCCCCCGCTGCCAGTCTCCTACCTGCTGAGCAGAAAGCCCTGCAGCCATTCTCCTGCCCTTCTCCACAGCACCAGCTCCAGTCCTGGCTCCCCCTCTTCCAGCCTGTATAACCCCTCCTGGGGGTTGCTTTAAAGATCGGTGGGTCAGTGCAGGTGCTCAGCTTCTCTCTGCCGCTGCCCGATCTCAGGGCTGCTCTGCAAAAGCCCTTCCTCTTCCGGGAGGAGGTGATGTCAGTGTGACGTCCAATCTCTCTTTCTGTGACGTCATCCCTCTGCACCCAGCAGGGAGAGAATCTTAAGGCTGCAGCTGGAATGCAGAAACCTCCAGCTCCAAATCTATTTCTGTCCCACTTTCCTCTCGTCCTGTTTCTGTGACAGCCCCTCAGCCCTGCAAGGGCCAAATCTCAGCTCCTCCCCCTGCAGCCAGAGAAAGAGCTTCCCCCCCCCCCCCCCCCCAGTTCATTTCTAGTCTTGTAAACATTAAAAGCAGAGAGGAAAATGCCTGCAGGAGCTTTTGCTCAGGTAGGAGATTGCCTTCTCTCCAAACACTGCTGCAGCTTTCTAACCAGGGACACTGCAGAGTCAGGACCCTAAACAGACCTAAGGAAAGACACTTTAGGACCATCCTGAGGGAAAAGACAGAGGGATCAGGAGTTCTGCAGAGGGGGATATTGTGTCCCAGGTAATTTGTGTAACTGGTTTCTACTTGCTCTAACCCTGCTCTGGGACTGTGTGATATGTGACTGTGAATTATATACACACAAAAACTCTCTGCCGCCCTGCTGAGCTGCATCCATGGTCACAGCTATACAAGCTGAGCCTTTTATTTTATTTGAGAGTTATATCTGCCACACAGTGTAAGTTACTTTCCCCATGCTTTTTCACAAGAGGCAAAACAGTAATTAACATCTGTTTCAAGGTGAATTGTTTCATTCTTGTTACCATCCTTTTGCCCTTCAGAGATCCACTGAGGTCAGTATTCAATAAAATGTCTGGGGAATCATTTGAAGCACCTAACCTAAATGATTAAAATTATTCTTATATTTAGTGTAGGGTTGGCAACTTTTTGAGAGAGAAAAACCCACCACCTGTGGCTTGCCATGTTCTGCCCTGTCTATAAAAATAATTGTAGAGAGGGCAAGGTCAATGGTGCAGGCTTTAGCAAAAGGGGAGGGGGATATAAGAGGTGGAACTCTTCGGCACCTATTCAGCCACAGTCCCCTTCTCAAACCCCTCCAACACACATATGCTGTGTGGAGGAGTGGCCTAGTGGTTGGGGCAAGGTACTTCAGGCCAGAAGTTTGGGGGTTCAAATCCCACTAGAGGACAGCAACCTTGGGCTGGAAGGGCTGGGGTTTCTAGTCCCACAGGTGCTCCTTGTGGTCTTGGGCAAGCCACTTAACCCTCCATAGCCCATGTTCCCTGTAAAATAGTTATAATATATCTCTAAGTTCAATGTAAACCACACTGATGCAGAATAGCATGGTATATAAGAGAATGTAAATAAAAATAAATAAATATGCTCTCCCATATGGCATAAACATATTCTGCATCCAATGAATCCTGGCCTCTTCCCCAACAATCTGTGCAAAGCAGAGCTAAAACCTTCACCATAAAACTTATCATATGAGAAAAAAAATCCCTCTCAGTACCAAGCATATTGTGAATTAATCAGGGCAGTCCCTGAATTGATTCAAAGTATTGGCACCCTAAGCAAATCCTATCCCACATGTCCCTTCTGGCTGTAAGAATTTATTGTTTAGCTTTGAATACCCTACTCTCTGCTGACCTCAGAAGCGATCGCCTAGATTGCCTGATGGTTGGGCCAGCCCTGGAATTAATAAAAAAAAAATTCAGAACCAAGATCAAATGAATCTACCATGACAATACTAACTTTCAAAACTCAAACAAGGATCCTGCCTAAAAAAAAAGTAGCAGTGGTCCCTAAAACATCAATAAACCTATTAGGAAAGATGAACAAGCCAGAATACTACGCATTCTTGAACAGAAATTCCCTGCTAACAGAATACCCGGTCTTGGTCACTCACACACACCACAGACAGGCATCCGCCAATAAAAGACCACAAAGTGAAAACAGAAATATGTAGACAAAAATTAAACGAAAACCACAAAACCAGATGCTGAATGCAGTTCACCAGAGAAATAGAAAGAAATGCATTTCTCTCTTTATTGTACAAAAGACAGCAGAAGTCAGGATTGGCATTAGGAGGGAAGCAACCAGGGCAATTGCATATTACTGGCGGACCCAGCGCAAGAAAATGCAAGAGCGCTGCATGGGGCCTGTGTAGACTATGCTTATGTTGAGATGACTCTGCTACGTCCTGCCCCATCTGATGACGTTTAAGGTTAGAGGGAGATGGAACGTGTCTCAGCTATCTCAACAAATAGGGGTGACCTGCATACAGCGGCAGGTGCATCTACTCTTGCCACTTTGCTGGGCAGACTAGATGGACCATGATGGTCTATATCTGCCATCATATACAATGTTACGCTGTCTTAGCACGAATACATGCGTTAAACCAGATCTTGACAAATGTTTTGGGAATCTAGGAGCAGGCCACTGAAACTTAGGTCACAGTGCATCCCCCCCAAAAAACAGGTGTATCGCAGTTACCTTTTTAGGGTTTAGGGCTTGATTTACTGTTTTCCTATTTTCCATGGTAAAAAGCTTAATAAATCAGGCTCTTAATGGGCCACTGCACAGTGCCAACAAAAGACGGTGGCCACACTCCTCCTCCTTTCTCTCCCACAACCTCCACTGACCCGTTAAGCTGTGTGTGGGGGTGCGGGGATGGAGTGCCTGTGTGGTGTGGAGTGGGGTTCCTCGGCATGTGCGGTGTTGTAGTAGTAGTAGTAGTAGTAGTTGTGGGTTGCCTGTGTATGTGTGTGGTGCGGAGATGGGGGTGCCTGCATGTGTGTGGCGGGAGAGGGCTGTGCCTTTGCCCCTACACATTGTGACCTTTACTTCCTATACATTCATCCCTTCCCTCCCCATGCCAACCCCTCTCCTACTGTCCCTCCCCCACCCCCAGACTTCTCCCTTAAACCGCCTCCCCTTGCACTCACCCCTGCACTCCATTCCTAGAAGTGCTGAGGTGGCCAGGAGAGCTGGTGACTGCACAGCCTGCCAAAAAAAAAAAAAGGTTACCAAGGTTGCTGCACAGATTGCTGAATAAATTAAAGGGACTCTCCTGGCTGTGGGATCGCGGCCATTTCTGAACGTCTGCCCATGGGAGCTTGGGATCCCCATGGGCAGTTAACTGGCCGCAATCCCGTGGCGGTTTTTGCACTTCTGCCCGCAGGGCTTGGGATCCCCATGGGCTGTTACTGGCCGCAATCCTGAGGTGGTTTCTGCACTTCTGCCCACTGGGCTTGGGATCCCCATGGGCTGTTACTGGCTCTCCCGGCCACAGGATTGTGGTCATTTCTGCACTTCTGTCCGCGGCATACAGGAGCAATCGGCACATATGTATATACGAGGTATGTAGAATATTGGGGCTTATACATACAGGGCCTGATATTTGAAAGCATTTACACAGTTTACGGACCAGTAAACCATATAAATGCCGTAAACGGGAATATTAAGTGGCACCTGCACAGTTAGTTCATCAAATATCCTCATCTATGTCCCCTACGCACCTGATGCTATCCAGTTAGCATCTGGGCGTGTTTGGGGTGTTCCGGAATGGGAGCAGGAATTGCTGCTAAGCAGGTAGTGGCAATATTGGACCACTACCCGTTAGCGATCTGCGCCTAAAACTAGGCCAGCTTTGGGCTCGCCTAGTTCTAGCCGCAGATGCTAACCGGATAGTGGTCCTATATCACTGCTACCCAGATAGGTTCTGCAGATGAATATCTGGACTTAGAGGTCAGCGGGTAGGGCTGTGCGCCGACGCGACCGAGACCCCACCCAAATGAATATCGGGCCCGTAAGTTATATGTTTGGCTTGGGCAGCTCACGTTATACCTGGCTTCCCTTCGTCTGCATCATATGCATAATTTATATGTATAGAGGCTGAATATCAGCACCTATACATATACAGCACAGTATTTAAAGAGATTCATGTGGTTAGCAGAACCGCTAACTGTTAATTCTCCTAGCTGGGAATATCCCTGGGTGCTGCTGCTGCATAGCCTGATGCTAACCGGTTTCCATTGGGGCTGTCCAGGGGCGGCACCTGGCAACAACGGGAAAGAGGAATATTGCTACTGCTTAGTTAGTTTCACGGCAACCCGGATATTCAGTGCTGGGGCCTGGATATGGCCCCGGCCTTGAATATCCAGATTTAAAGTTCAGCGGCGGCAGCTAGTTGCTTTAGCCGTGCTAGCCATTACCGCTAAATATCGAGCCCATAACCTGTACATATCTGCTGCTTTACCCCTTCTATGTCTTCACCCCATCACTTTTGCTCTACTATATGTATAGTGGATTTATACATAGATCACTATATTGATAATTTTATAATCGAGTGCCTACCCTGAGCCTGTTTGATAAAGAAAAGTGCGCATGCATAAGTGGTGATAAGATCTAGGCATGGGCACTTATGCCTGCTTTAGGGGAGGTGTAAATGCAGGGACCTAGATTTGTCACGTGCACTGTCACGCCACCACCACTCGCCTCTAGCTTAGAGGGGCGTGGATTATTAGAGGAACTTTCTGCTATCCGCTTTTTTAAACTATTTCCCCGCAGTGCCCTCTGGGAAATGTAGTCTTTGTTTAGCAGTATGGGTGCATCAGGCAGAAAGTTGTAGTCGGGCTCAAGGAGGTAAGGCAAATGACAGAAATTTATTTTGTACACAATGGTTCGATCATACCACATACAGGATTATTTGTTCAGGACTCTTTGAAGTAGAGCATTGTCTAGAAAACAACCCAAACACAAAATGGCTGTTTAAAGGTTCTCTATAGGTCAGGATACACAGTCTTTAACAGCAAGGATATTGCATTCCCTTTTTAGCCTTGCTGGCTAAAGCACAAAAACAAAATCATATTTAAAGTCTGTGATAGTTTAGCTTCTATTCAGCTTCAAACCTTTCTTGGCTACCTTCCAAGTAACAAATATAATCCAGGGGCAACAGAAAGCTTTGTTCTAACAGCTACTTTAGCTTACCCCAGTGTCCTCATTCCAGCAGCAGGTGATTAACAAGCTTATCACAGTTCCAGGCTTGCTCCTTAGTCCCCATAAACCTCCCCTTTACAAACACGTGGGAATCACGGCCACCCTGCTTGTGAACTACAAGTAATGTTTTCCTGGAAGACTTCCTTTCAAGACTGGCTTGCTTTCTCTACGTTCCCAGGTTTAAAGCTTGGCAAAAGGAACAGTCCATGGGAGTGTCCTCATCATTCAGCTTCACCTCGGGCTCTCCCAGCTGCATGGGATCTGACTCCCCGTCTTGCTCATAGTGCTCAGCTAACAGCCTCCCGGGGGATCTTGGAGTCTCTCTTGTTCCTGACTCCAAACTCTCTTGCAGCCTTGCTATATGCCAATTAGCACTTTCTCCTCCTGGAAGCTCAGTTCCTCTGCTCTGCTCAGCACCGGTCAAGCTTCCCTTGCTTGCATCTGTGCCTCTGCTCGTGTCAGCCTGGCTTCTTGCTTCTCTTCCCCCTCTCTCATACTCTGGCCTAGGTTTATACTTCCAGGGCTCTAGCTCCAACTCCTCCCTACCCAGGTGACGGCAATCAGCCTGACTTCGGGCACCTGAGTACTGGGAGAAGTTCCTGCCTAAGGGGTTCTGGGCCCTGTACCCTCTCCCCTTCATTCCACTAGGGGGAGCATGAAATGTGGGCCACGTGGACATTTTCTGATTCCCAGAGGTGTTTGTGGCTTTCCTACCCTGACTTGGTGAATGGGGGCCCTTTACTAGGGTGAATTCCCTGTCTCTTTGTCCTCCCCCAGACTCCGGATAGGCCTCCTTGCCACATACCCCCCTACTCAAGATATTACAGGCTGGCGGAGGTTGTTTAAGCTCCTCCAAACAGTCCGTAATCCTAGATAGGGCATCTGCATTGTGGTGTAGCTTCCCTGCCCGATGCTCTACCTTGGATAAACAGGCCACCCCAGATCTTTCCTGCCAGGGTTTGAGCACGTTTATATGGTAAATTTGTCTGCGACCCTTACTACTTTCTACCTGATAGGATACTGGGCCTACTTGTCTGACGACGTTTCATGGTCCCTTCCATTGGAACTCAAATTTTGGGGCGGTGTCCGTCATCATTACTAGAACTTTCTCTCCCAAAACTAACTGGCGGGGCTTCGCATTTTGATCATATCGCTCTTTCTGGCAACTTTGACTAGCCCGTAAATTCTCCTCAGCAACCTGGGAGGTCCTACTTAACAACCCTCTTATATCTCGGAGAAAGTGCGGGACTCCTATGGCCTCTTTCTCGGGCTCTATCCATTGCTCCCGTAATATATCCAGGACTCCCCGAGGGGCTCGACCATACATTTATTCATAAGGGGATACCCCCATGGAGGCCTGTACCCGCTCTCTGCAGGCATACAGAACAAAAGGAAGCAACCCATCCCACTCTGCCATGTTCCCGTCTAAGCCTCGTCTAAGCATCTGTTTTATTGTCTGATTTAACCTTTCTACCAGGCCATTAGACTGGGGGTGATAGGCGGCCATTTTCACATGTTGCACTCCGAAAGCGTCCCAGACCTGTGCCAGGTATTTGGACAAAAATTTGGACCCACGGTCCGTTAATATTTCCCTGGGAAAACCCACTTCGCAAAATAGTTTTACCACTTCTAACGCTATTGTTTTGGCGAAAATGTTGCGTAAAGGGACTGCCCATGGAAATCTGGTGGCTAGATCCACCATAACGAGAATATACTGGAACCCAAGGGGCCCAACTATGTCCATCGCAATTCGTCCGATAGGGTCAGAAATTATGGGGGTTGGGATCATGGGTACTACTGGAGGCCGAGTAGCCATGACCCGCTGACACGAGGGGCAGGCAGCACAAAACCGGGGTTTCTCTAAAGACCCCAGGCCAGTAAAAACGTACAAGGATCTGGTCCAGGGTTCCCTGCACCCCTTTATGGCCGCCGACCGGATGGTCATGGGCCAGTCTTAGGACCAATCCCTTAAAAACCGCGGGCACCACCAACTGTTTCCTGACCGTCCCTGCCCGGGGCTCACGACTCTCCCTGTATAATACCCCTTTGTCCAAAAGAAATCTAGGAAGGGCATCTCGCGTCACCTGGGCATACTCAAATGCCAGGGTAAGTGCCGGGTCTGCCTGTTGTTTCTTAGGGAAGGACGGGAACTTTTCAACCAACTCGGCAGATACCCAGGGTAACCCTTGGCCAGTCCCTATCTCAGCCCTTCCCTGAGCCCTACACCGCCTCTCGCGGCGTTTTACAGCCCTCTCCTTCTTGATTCTAGAAGATGGAGGGTTCTTCAGGTCATCAGACGAGGGCAAAACACTCAGAGAATCCTCAGGGGACCCGTCTCTTCGGGCGTTGGTGTGAGACCGGGTGGACACCAACCCGACCTTCTGCTTTAGGCCTTTTTGTAATCCTTCCCTAAATTGGGGACAATCCCTTCCCAATACTAAATCATAGGGGAGTTTTGGAACCACTGCCACGAGAATTTCTCTCTGTGCCCCAACCCTTTTATCACCACTTTGTACACAGGGTAGAAAGAGGCAGCTCCATGTATGCACCTAATTTGGACCAGTCCTTCTGGCTTCCTCTGGCGAGACTCATCCTGGGCCTCAATTGCCTGCCAAAGCCTTTGTGACACCATGCTTTGGTCGGCAACAGAGTCGAGCAGAACATGGGTAGTGACCCCCTGTATGTTAACACTTAAGAGAAATCCCTCTCCTAAATGTTTCACATTGGTACCAGTTAACCCAATGCGGGCTTTGCATCCCTTCTGCAGGTGACCCATCTCCCCACAACGATAGCATTTTTTTTCAGCCCACTTACCCTCTTGAGCAGACACACAAGTTTTCAAACATTTTGCATTATTTCCCTGTTTCTTTTCTGATAAATCAAAACTGGCCTCTGCCCCAACTTTTGGAGGGCCCGCCTTTGGGAGAAACGCCAAATCAGCTTCCATGTAGCGCTCCGCCAAAAGGGTTGCCTCTCCTGTGCTCTGGCAGTTTTGCTGAATCAGAAAAGATTGTACCCTTTTTGGTACTGCAGCCATAAATTGCTCCAATATCACCATATCCACCACCGCATCCATAGTTTTCCCTTCCGGGGCTAGCCACTTTAAAGCTAAACCTCGAATTCTCTGGCTTAAGGCCTTAGGTGTTTCTCCAGCCTTTAAGACCGTGGCTCTAAACATTCGGTGATACAACATTTTCGTTAACTCTAATCGGTCTCTAATTGCATTTTTTACTGCATTATAGTCCATGGCCTGGGCAGCTGGCATAGCCCTATATGCGACTAGTGCTTCCCCTGTTAAGGAGGTTGCCAATTGCACCGCCCATTGGCTAGCTGGCCAACCCACAGCTTGAGCCACCCTCTCGAATGACTCCAAGAAGTCATCTGTCATCATCAGGTGAAAGTTTTCCAAAATTAAACGCCCCGTTGGTGTGTGGGCCTGCTAGATTGTCCATTTGCGACATTTCTGGTCCCTCTGGGGTTAGGGTTCCTCCACTTCCTTGCCTCTGGGAAGTAATAAGGGCTTCCACTAAGTCCAGGACAGGCTTTTGCTGCTCCCTCATAGCCGCCGCCACATTCTATTGCGCTAGCTGGGCCAACTCCTGCTGTCGTTGAAATTGAGTAGCCATCCATTGTACCAGCTCTTTTGAATCCATCTCCAGCAATACCTTGCTCATGCGTTGACTCTCGAAGAACAAAAAAGACTTTGTCTTTTTCGCCAACCTTCTGTGCTATAAATCTTGTAAGTGTATATCCTGGATGGTAGAAAATCCTGAATGGTAGAAAATCCTCACAACTACGCCACTGTCACGCCACCACCACTCGCCTCTAGCTTAGAGGGGCGTGGATTATTAGAGGAACTTTCTGCTATCCGTTTTTTCAGCTTTTTCAAACTATTTCCCTGCAGTGCCCTCTGGGAAATGTAGTCTTTCTTTAGCTGTATGGGTGCATCAGGCAGAAAGTTGTAGTCAGGCTCAAGGAGGTAAGGCAAATGACAGAAATTTATTTTGTACACAATGGTTCGATCATACCACATACAGGATTATTTGTTCAGGACTCTTCGAAGTAGAGCATTGTCCAGAAAACAAACCCAAACACAAAAATGGCTGTTTAAAGGTTCTCTATAGGTCAGGATACACAACCTTTAACAGCAAGGATATTGCATTCCCTTTTTAGCCTTGCTGGCTAAAGCACAAAAACAAAATCACATTTAAAGTCTGTGGTAGTTTAGCTTCTATTCAGCTTCAAACCTTTCTTGGTTACCTTCCAAGTAACAAATATAATCCAGGGGCAACAGAAAGCTTTGTTCTAACAGCTACTTTAGCTTACCCCAGTGTCCTCATTCCAGCAGCAGGTGATTAACAAGCTTATCACAGTTTCAGGCTTGCTCCATAGTCCCCGGAAAATTCCCCTTTACAAACACGAGGGAATCACGGCCACCCTGCTTGTGCACTACGAGTACCTTTTTCCTGGAATACTTCCTTTCAAGACTGGCTTGCTTTCTCTACGTTCCCAGGTTTAAAGCTTGGCAAAAGGAACAGTCCATGGGAGTGTCCTCATCATTCAGCTTCACCTCAGGCTCTCCCAGCTGCATGGGTTCTGACTCCCCGTCTTGCTCACAGTGCTCAGCTAACAGCCTCCCGGGGGATCTTGGAGTCTTTCTTGTTCCTGACTCCAAACTCTCTTGCAGCCTTGCTATATGCCAATTAGCACTTTCTCCTCCTGGAAGTTCAGTTCCTCTGCTCTGCTCAGCACCGGTCAAGCTTCCCTTGCTTGCATCTGTGCCTCTGCTCGTGTCAGCCTGGTTTCCTGTTTCTCTTCCCCCTCTCTCATACTCTGGCCTAGGTTTATACTTCCAGGGCTCTAGCTCCAACTCCTCCCTACCCAGGTGACGGCAATCAGCCTGACTTCGGGCACCTGAGTACTTGGAGAATTCTCTGCCTAAGGGGTTCTAGGCCCTGTACCCTCTCCTCTTCATTCCACTAGGGTGAGCATAAAATGTGGGCCATGTGGACGTTTTCTGATTCCCGGAGGTGTTTGTGGCTTTCCTACCCTGACTCGGTGAAAGGGGGCCCTTTACTAGGGTGAATTCCCTGTCTCTTTGTCCTCCCCCAGACTCCGGATAGGCCTCCTTGCCACAGCACATGTGAGTTATATTTTATAACTTAACGTCCATATGTAAATTTAGCTCCAGATGTTGAGGAAGAGGACGACTTAGATTTAGTGACAGTTACAGAGAAATGGTTCACGGAGAGCCATAACTGGGATATAATTATACTGGGCTGTAATTTATTCAGGAAAGACAGGATAGGAATAAGGGGAAGAGGAGTGGCACTACGAGTTATATCTAAAAAATAATATTAAAGCTACAGAATTATAGGGCTTACAAGGGAAGGAAGAGGCACTGGGTTAATCTTGAAAGAGGGAATGGAGCATCCATTTGCTTTGGTGTTGTATGTAGACCTCCTTCACAGGCAGAAGAACTGGACCAAGATTTAACTGAAGACATTCATGGTATTGCTATGAAAGGAGAAGTGCTGCTGATAGATGGTTTTGATATGCTGGAAATTGATTGGTATATCCCTGCTACGGTGTCTTCTAGCAGTAAGGAGATCCTGGATTCTCTACAAGGAGAACTATTCCGGCAACAGGTAATAGAACCCACATGTGAGGAGGTCATAATGGACCAATGGGGAGTGTGTTTTGGATGCTATAATGGATGATCATCAGATGGTGTGATTCAGTATTAGGACAAGGATTGATAAATTCCATTCAAAAGCGAGGGTCTTAGACTTTAGGAAAACTAACTTTGCCAAGGTGGGACAATATCTCAAGGAGTCATTAGTGGGATGGGAACAGCTGGGGGATGTAGAAAAACAGTGGACAAAACTCAATTGCTGCTGCTCATGGCCTCCCTTGAGGGTAACCGTGTTTTTTTCCTCTATGGGTATTTGGTAGCCTGTAGCTAGGGAGTCTTATATGTGAGGACTGACTTCCTGCTTGTTCCCAGAGAAAGCGTAATTACTCACCTGTAAAAGTTGTTCTCCAGGGGCAGTAGGAATCAGTCCTCACAACCCTTCCTCCTCCCCTTGGAGTTGCTTCTTTACCATATTTTGCTGTCCTTTAGCTATGTCATCTGACTGAGCAAGATGGCACCCTTGGGTGGGAAAGGGACCACGCATGCATGGTGGCATCTCCCAAAGGCTTTCTTTGAAAGCTGGGGGGTACTTCTGCAAGGGCTCCGTTGGCGCCGATGTCACCCATATGTGAGGACTGAGTCCTGCTGTCCCCGAGAACATCTGTTACAGATGAGTAACTGTGCTTTCCTTCTTGCTTGATACCAGCATGCCTTGTTAGAGAAGTTACTTTTAAAGTTTTCAGGGAGGATGTTTTAGCTGCTGCTATATATATTAATTAGTGAAGTGCAAGGGGTTTGTACTTTAGTTTTAGCTGTTAGGTAGATTGGAAACAAGTAATTTAATATCAAAATAGAACACAGAGTATAGCATGAATGTTCCTAACTCTTTTTTTCCCATAGGTATAGGCACTTGTCCACATTAAATTTCATCTGCCATTTGGACGTTTAGTCTTCCAATTTATCAAGGTACTCTTGCAGTTTTTCACAATCCTCTTGCGTTTTAATAACTTTGAATAATTTGTGTCATCTGCAAATTTGACTACCTCATTCGTTATTCCCATTTACAGGTCATTTACGAATATGTTAAAAATCAGCGGACCCAGCACAGATCCCTGGGGTACTCCACTATTCATCTTTCTCTATTGGTCAAATTGGCCATTCAGCCCTACCCTCTGCTTTCTATCTTTTAACCAGTTCCTAATCCACAATAGTACACTGCCTCCTATCCCATATAACAAAGACTAAGAAGAAAATGCTAAGGAATGGAATGGCTACAGAAAAATTATGAAGGTGTTTAAAGGAAAAGATACAAGTTAGCAGCTTTGCTGAAAATTTAATTGCTTGTCAAAGTCATAGCAAGTTTATTTGATTAAAGGGAATTGTAAAAAAAAAAAGGTTAAAAAAACAAAAGAAAAAAAGATGAAACAACCAACATGATTGCATATAATGGATTCAGTCTGGATGCTGGCCTTGTGGAAGAGTCTGGGAGTGCAGATTATATGTCATGTGCATTTATGTCATATTGCTTGTCCTGAAGATTTGTGATTTTTTTTTTTGTATTTCTTATTGTGCAGGAAGCATAACGATATGTGTAATATAAAAGAAAAGATGTTAGATTAAATAAATAAAATAAATGTTAGCTAAATACCTAATTTATCTGTTTTTTTTATACTGCCTTATCTGGGAATCAAGGCGGTTTACAAGGAACAGGAACTTAACAAGTTTACATAGAACTTTGAGATATTTTATATTGATAGCTTATTAACAGTTACAACTTATATACAGAGAGGGGGTGGGGAGCTGGGGGGGGGGATGGGAAGAGTGCAGGAGAAGACAACTGAGATTATGTCCAATGGTTGGTGCATGGGAGAGCATTGTTCACGTGTTGGAAGTTTTTCAAAAGTGGTGTGATGTGGTCTCTCTTTTTTGCATTTGATAGGGTGCTGTGGTATTTTGGGCCAGCTGAAGCTGGTGAAGAGCATATTTAGGGAGTCCTTGGTATATACGGTTGCAGAATTCCAGTAGGCGGAATATAATTGCCTGGAGTACAGAGCGGAAATCTGAGTTTGCTAGTAGAGGTTGAAGGTTGTGTAGTATTTTTATGTTGTGGTATATTGCTTATGTGGTTTTGGTGATATGGGGGGTGAAGGTGAACCTTTGGTCAATTGTTCTGCCCAGGTATTTCACTTCCTATTTGGTTTCTAGATCCATGTTATGTATTTTGATAGTTTTGGGGGTGAGAGTGATTTGTTTCTGGAGATATGTAGTACATCCGTTTTCTTGTAGTTGATCTGTAGTCTATGTTCGTTTAGCCATTGTGAGATTTCTTGGAAGCATGAAGATATTTTGTAGGTTTGGATTGCAGATTTCTTAGGGTGTGAACATCATGATATCGTCTGCATAGATCCTGTATTGAATGTCGTGCTTGTGAAATATGGCACACATTGGTTGCATGAATATGTTAAAGAGTAGTGAAGATAGTGTGGAGCCTTGTGGGACTCCTTTAAGTTGTCTGTATGGGGCTGATTTGTTTGTTCCTATGCATACTTGTTGGTGACAGTCTGAGAAGTGCCGCTGATTCCAATGGATTGTAGTCTGGTGAACAGAAGATTGTGTGTAATGAAGTCAAACGCTGCGGTTATATCCAGGAAGATTAAGATATAAGCATGGTTAATCTTGTCAATGCCTCTTGTTATTGTTTCAATTAGAGATGTGATGAGAGTTTCAAGCCCATGGTGTGGTTTGAAGCCATGCTGATGTTGATCTAGTGGGGCATGTTTGTCTATACGGTTCTGTAGTTGCTAGAGTACTATCTTTTCAATTATTTTAGAGATGAAGGGTAGGCTGCTGATGAGCCTGTATGAGGCAGGGCCTCATTTATCGGTTATGTTTTTTTTTTTAGTATTGGTTGGAACTTGTGTCTCTTGGGGAAACTGCTAGGTACTGTCATGCTGCCGCCCCAGAGGCCAAGGTTGGTATGGGCAGGTCAGATGGACATGAGAGTTTTTTATATATTTTGAATTTGGTCCTTCTGTAAGAGGTCGGTAATGTTCCCAGGACCTACCGGGGGCCAAAGTTCAAGAGAACACACTAGCCAGAATGTAGGGAAAATAAAGCTTTATTCCCCTTTAAGCACAATGGTTCAATTATGGGAGACTACTTCAACCAACTGAAAGAAACCTTGCTTCAGGCAACAAAAAGAAATTATATTCACACTTGCTTTGTTTAACTGTTGCTTCACAGTGCTAGGCATAAACAAACTTTACAGGCATTCGCTACTGTTCACTATTTTATGTTTCATGCACAGACCTTAGGCTACCTGCCTGACAGTAGCTACAGTCCATCGGGGTTTCAGGTGGGTCTTCGTTGAATTCCACCTGCATGGGCTGAGTATCAGACAGCTGTGAATCAGTGTCAGTAAACTCTTGAGGAGTGTACTGAGGTTTCTCATATAACACATTTACTAGCTTCCAATGTTCAGCATTCAAGTCAGGGCCGCGCCCATGTGAGTGTTTGTTATGGCAGTTACTTCCCCTTGCAGGCTGCCTTATGTTATACAGTCTTTTTACCAAGGGCTTGTGCTTGGTTTCACAAACAGTTTGATAGGGAGGATATACTCCAGTATCTTGTGTTTCCTGTCTTCTTAACTTATATTGCTTATCAGAATAAAAAGGTATTTTACCTTGTTTAGTTGAGTCCCACGGCCTGGTCCTGCTGTAGTTCAGCCTGTCTTGAGCAGTAGGCTTTTCACACTCCAGCTGGCCTTCATGCAGAGTCACCACTCTCTCACATTCACACCTTTTACCATTTGAATAAGGAATATTACCATTTGCAGCAAAGACTTCATCCTTGCTCAGATAATGCTCACTGTGTCTTGCATTTACTGCTGCTGGTTCTTCACACCAAACTCTGGGGTTTATTTCTCCCCTTGTGCCTTTCTTTCCAGTACCTCTCAACCAAGGACTCCTGGAACTCTGTGGCCTCGGATTCACTATGCCCTCCTGCCAGGAACTCCTTCCTCTCTGGTGCTCTGGACACTCCTTATGGTGCTCTCCTTCTTGGTTCCTTTCCAGAAGCTCTCTGTGGTGTGACTCTCCGTGGTCTGCTTTTCCTTGATAAGCCTCTTCTTGATATGCCTCCTTTTGGTAGGCCTTCCTTGGTATGCCTCTCCTTGGTCTCTCTCTCCCCGGTCTCCCTTTAACTTGTCCTAGTTCCTCCTTTTCAAGTTCCCAGCCTTTCTTCAGGGGAACTCCCCCTTTTCTCCATTGGCTGTTAGGTTGCATTACCTCATCAGCTCTGAGGTGCAGTTCTCTGGGCCTTGGAAGGTCACTCCTGCTCCCTCTATTGGGCTCCTCATAATATTGCAGCTGATGATAAAATCTTTTTTCAGGATTTAAAACCCTTTTTCCTTCATGAATAGGCTCTGCGGTACCACAGTACATATGACCTAGATTGGCCACTATTGGAAACAGAATACTGGGCTTGATGGACCTTGGTCTGACCCAGTATGGCATATCTTATGTTCTTATATTGCCACTTTTAGGTCATTAGGGAGAATACCTTGTTCAAGAGAAATCCATGCCAGCTTGCTAATGAAAGGAGATATTTCGGTCTTAGCCATCTTGATCCAGCTAACAGGGCATGGATCCAGTGGTGATGTTGTGGTTGCTGATGATATGTTCTTATTAGAGATGGAGTTGAAGGTTGTCCATTGGTTTTTATTGGGTTTGTTGTCTATTGGAGTGTATTGTGCGTTTTTCATGGGTCTCATCCTGTTTTGGAAGAAGTTTTCCAGGGTTTGCGGGTGGAAAGAGTCTTCCAGTGTCTTATGACTGGGTAGTGTGGTTAGAGATTTCACAATGCTGAATAGCTGTCTTGGGTGATTTAAAGAACTCATTAGGATTTTTGTGTGATGATCTTTTTTTGCATTGTTCATCCTGTTGCATTATTGTTCTAGTGTTTGCATGAATCTTGTTTTTAGTTCAGGTTGCTTAGATGCTCGCCAATTTCTTTTGATCTTTCTTAGCTGTTGCTTCAAGTTCCTGAAGTCTTTGGAGTACCATGTAGCATTTGGTTTGTGTTTTGGTGAAGATCTGGTCGGGGGCATGGATGCTGCATTATTTAGTGTCTGGTTCCAATTTGCAATCACAGTTTCTGTGTTAGATGTGCTAGATTGGAGGTGGGGTGTAATTTCTTCCAGGAAGGCTTTCTTCTCGAAGGTGCATAATCTATGTTTTGTGGTGTGAATAGGGCTTTTTGTGGGGGTGTTGGAGTAGAAGGGGGGTGAAAAAGTTAATCATAGTGTGGTCAGACCATGGGACTGGGAGTGTTTGTGTCACTGAGGCATTTTTGTCTGATGCAAAGAGTTTTGGTATGAATATAAAGTCTAGTGCATTTCCTTTTGTGTGGGTGGGGGTGTTCACTACTTGTTGGTAGTCCAGAGCATCCACCACCTCGAGGAATGCATTTGCGTATTTTTTGGGGAGTGTGGTTAAGTTGAAATCTCCTAAGAGTAGAAGGGGTTTGCTTGGAGTATTGTTCCTGCTTGCCATTCCTACTATATTGGTTAAGTGGTTGGTGTTGGCTGAGGGTGCTCTGTAAACTAGGCATATACTGATGTGGTCGTTTGTTATTGACAAGCTGTCTAGGGATGTGGACTCAGATTCAGAATTATAGGCTGGTTTTGGCGACAATTAGGACTCCTCCTCCTCTTTTGTTTATACAATGGCAGCTAAGGGTTGTTTAATCTGTAGTTATGAGTTGGTTGAGGAGTACAGTGTCTGTAGCTGTTAGCTAGGTTTCTGTTATACAGAGTAGATCTGGTTCATCTCTTCGGAGTATGTCGGTGATAATTGGGATTTTGTTGCACACTGAGCGTATGTTGATGAGGGAGCAATTTAGGTATTGCTTGTCATTTGGACTGGTTCTTTGTTTGTTGAGGGTGTGTAGGGCAGGTTGTATTTGTATGAGTCTGTTGTAGTTTCTGAACCAGACGTTGTGCTGTGCGTTGTGGTGCTGCTTGCATTGTGTCCTGATGATTATTGGGATATGTTGGGTAATGCTGTTAGAGTGGTAGAGTGTTGTATTGTGGTGATGAGTATCAGTAGGGGGGTTGCAAATAAATGGTAGCTGAGTATTATGGTTTGCTGTGGTGGTGTCATGGTTGTTGAAAGTTGAGAGGTGTTGGACAAGTATGGAGTATTGTGACTTGATTGAAGATTGAGGTTCTGTATTGTCTGTTGTGTGGTGGAGAATTCCCAGGTATGATGGCTTCTGTGGGATGTTGTAGTGAATTTAGGGGTTGTTGCTGCTGTGACCTGTGATTTGGGTTGTGGGGGCTGTTTGGTTACTTTTGCATTCACTGATGTGAGTTGCGGTTTAGATGGATGTCCCTGCTGGGAGTTTTATGTTTCCTACGGTGTTAATCCATGTGAAGGGAAGTTGGTCTGGTGTCGTAGGTTTGCAGGCAGGGCTGTTTGTGAATCAGTGTCTCCCTCAGTGACTGAGAAGCTGTGTTGTATGAGAGATAGTTTCCAAAGCTCTTACCCCTTGTGAAGTGGACGGTGATAGCCCCATAGCTGTTGCACTTTTGGGCAGTGTGGAGCTGGCTCATTGGATTTCTGTTGGTGCATTGAATGCTATTTCATTTCGACCTCTATTGCTCAGGCGTCATCCCCATCTAAGGGCCATGCCAAAGGGCCCTCTGGCGAGGCCGTCAGGTGTGAACCCACCAGGCGTGGGCACCTGAGCATGCCCCTCTTCAAATTGGCAGCTTAAGTAGTTCAGCAGGGGAGTGCTCACCTCACCTGCTCCCTTTAGCAGGGCTGATCAGGCCGGCTTTGGTGGAAAACATATTTTACAAGTCACAAATAATGAATAATGCAACATCTTTCTAACAAGTAAATTAAGCAATTAAGCCAAGGTAGTGAATATGTGTTCTAATGTTTTATTAGTAGATTAACTGAAAATCCTGGTACACACCACATCCATGAAAGTGTACAAGACTACAGAGTAAAAAGAAACAACAAGAAGCAACAAAGTATCTGTAGAATACGTAAGAACAGAAGAACAGATACCAAGACTGGCAGAATATTCAGGTTTTATATACCCCTTTTATTGACCCCTATGTATTTCGGCCATTGCCTTCTTCAGGGGGATATCAAATGAGGGAGCAAACCACGAAAAAAAAATCAAAATTAAAAACATAATCATAATTAAAATTAGAATGAAAACATCGTCAAAAGACAAACCATTAAATAAATAACACAGGTACACTACCAAAAAACTGCCTCCAGTTTTGCAACTGATTCCTATAGATTTTGGGGTGCTGAATCCAGGAAAAATAGCCAAAATGTTCCATCACGTCACGTTTTCTTGCAAAATTAGATTTCTTACCCATATAAGGAATGTTTACATAATTTCTTTTTAGCCGACTGCAGTTTATTTTCTTGGCCCAAAATAGAGGTTGTAATGGTTAACTAACTAGAAACACTCCCTCATGATATTTTAGAGTGTTTTGTATTCATTTTATACATTAACAGGACAATTGGTAGGCGGGGGGCTAAATCCAGTACTCGCGCTGGCGCATGTTCTTTCCTGTTCGCCTCGCCTCGTTCGCTCGCTCAAACACGGTGGTTGCGACATGAACGTTCCTGTCAAATTTCAGTTTCTTGCAAGTTCATTATTACCTTTTGTTTGCTCAGTCGTAATCCAGCTTTATTCCGAAGTGGTTCACTACAGTTGTAGTTTGCAGTGCTGTGTATTTGTGATGGCTCACAGAGCCAGAGGTTGCGTCAACTCTCCGGACAGTTTTTGTTTTATTTGTGGGGAATATACCGTGAAAAAGCGGCAGAGGAACATTTCTGCATTTATTAAAAAAGTATATTTCGCCTATTTCGGTTTGAAGTTAGGCGATCAAGACAAACCGTGGGCTCCTCACAAAGTGTGCAAGACATGTGAGGAAGATCTACGCTTATGGATGAAAGGTAAAAAACAAGCATTTCGTTTCGGAATACCTATGATGTGGCGTGAACAAAGAGACCACAGCAGTGACTGCTATTTTTGCTCTTGCATTGTGAAGGGATACAACTTAAAAAATAAGAACGTAATAAGTTACCCCAACCTTCCCTCAGCAATTAGGCCTATGCCTCATAGCAACGAAGTACCTGTGCCTGAACCACCAAAATCTTTGGATCATATTTGTGTGGACGGTTCTGATCATGATGAGACTCATCAGATGGCTTTTCCCGATGAGTCCAGTACTTCCGAGTTTGAAACTGAACCAGATCCGAAACCTGAACTTTTCTCTCAAGCTGAATTGAATGATTTAGTCCGGGATTTAGGACTCCCAAAAGATGCTGCCCAACTGCTAGGTTCTCGGCTTAAACAGAAAAATCTATTGTCACCAGGAACAACTTTTTATTGGTACCGCAACCGCGAGACACAATTTTTGAAGTATTTCAGCAAAGAGGAAGATTTGGTATTTTGCAACGATATATACGGAGTGATGGAAAAGTTTAAACTCAAGTATGATCCTGCTGAATGGCGGCTGTTCATTGATTCGTCAAAAGACAGCATAAAAGGTGTTCTTCTTCATAATGGCAACACATTCGCTTCAGTTCCTATTGCTCACTCTGTTATTCTCCAAGAAAAATACGAGAATTTGGCCCTGATTCTTCAGAAGATTCGTTATGATGAGCATAAGTGGATGATTTGTGGAGACTTTAAAATTCTATCCATGCTATTAGGGCAGCAATCCGGTTTCACCAAATATCCCTGCTTCCTTTGCTTGTGTGATAGCCGGGCCCGCGACCTACACTGGGGGAAAAAAGACTGGCCAATTCGGGAGTATTTGAGACCCGGTGAGAAAAATGTTCTTCATGAGAGCTTGGTACCTCGTGATAAAATTTTATTACCACCTCTCCACATTAAGTTGGGTCTCATTAAGCAATTCATCAAGTCCCTTCCAAAAGATGGTGAGTGCTTTCGGTACCTTTGCTCAAAGTTACCCCGACTTTCTGAAGCAAAGCTAAAGGAAGGAGTTTTTGTTGGCCCTGATATAAGGAAACTCATTTCAGATGGAGCATTCGCTGAAACGATGTCTGAGAAGGAAAAAGAAGCCTGGGATTCCTTCAAGGATGTTGTTCTCAAATTCTTGGGGAACAGGCGGGATGAGAACTATAAGGATATTGTTGCCAGGATGCTCAATGCCTTCAAAGAACAAGGCTGTAACATGAGCCTGAAAGTCCATTTCTTGCACTCCCATGTGAACTACTTTCCCGAAAACTTGGGGGCGTACAGTGAAGAACAAGGTGAAAGGTTTCACCAGGACATCAAGGACGCAGAGAGAAGGTACCAAGGAAGATGGAACACCACTATGATGGCTGATTTCTGCTGGTTGCTGCTGCGGGAAACCCCAGATGAAAAATACGCCAAGCAGCGCACCAAGAGAAGCATTCGGGGGAAGAAGAAACGGGCCCACCAGGAGATTGATTGACCCAAGAATGACTTTAAAATCTAAACTGTGTTGACAAATATCGTGTTTTTACTAAACTTTGAAATAAAAATTTGCTAGTTATTACCACAGTGTCGGATCTCATTTATTAGAATTTTATTTTCACACCATCGGGTGTTTGTCTTCATGTATTGCAATGGTGCGGTTTGCGTTTTCTATTCTTACATACATACCTGTACAACATTTTTTGCACATTTCTTTGCTTTGCTTTGTGTCTAACCTCGCTCTTATATGCTCAATGTTTGTGCACATGTATGTGGCTGTTAAGTGCAGACAATTTTGCTACCATCACAGTGTGTTTTGTTGACATTACTCTATTCTTATGTGCTGCCTTGTTACAATTTTCTTTATTCTTATTTGAATAACTACTAAACAATTAGTATAAAGAATTCATCCAAGAAACTTTTATCTCGATCGCACTCAATCTGAAACGTTCACCTCAAACTGCTAACCCAATGTAGCAAAAACTCTGTACGTGATGGAGCAAATTGGTTACCAGATTTGGATTCAGTGCACCAAAAAACGTAAAAATCAATCGAAACATTAGAGACAGTTTAAAAAAAATTTTTTTTAGTGTACCTGTGTAATTAAATGAAATAAATATAAGAATAAATATAAACATGCAAATTGCTAGGAATCAATAAAATCAATACAACAACATCATTCCCAAAATGAACCTAATGATAAGAAATAGGACCATTAACGCATTATGGGGTATGTTTACTAAAACCCCAGTAATGTGCGGGCCGCGCTAGTGTGACCCTTCCAAAAATCATTTCTTTTTTTTGGAGCTTTCCTGGGAGTGTTTTTTAATGTTGCCCATTGATATCACTATTGGCCAGCTTGGTTATGGTTTTTTCCCCTTTTTTCGAGGTCATTTTTGAGGTTTATTTGCCCTTTTGTACCGTTCACATGTATCACACTGCTCACGTTATGGAGGTTTCCCCGGTTTTGCTGTACATTGCTGACGTAAATGGTTTCTCTTCCCTTTAAATCGGCTCTAACGCGAGGTTTTCACTCGCGGTATTTTTTTAGCTTGAATTTCAGCCCCGCTCCTGTGCAGGGAGCCTTTCCCCTCCCACTCTCCACCCATTGACCCCGTCCCTCCGCTCCTCGGGAGCCTTCCTCCTCCCTCAGAATGCCTTTCCATGCCTCTATCACACATCAGCGCGCCGCGCACTTGTGCGGGCCCGTTAGTGCAGCGCGCACGTGTGCAGGGCACAAAAACGCACTATTAGTGTGCGCTAAGGTACCTTAGCGCACGCTCAAGTGCGCCCCACACAATTGCGCAGTTTAGTAAACATACCCCTATGTGTTATTATTACAAATACCCATTTGTAAAAACTTAGGGTTCTTTTATTTTATTGAAATAAAATTAAAAGGATATCTAACATGGACCATCTTGTACATTAGGAACGGCTTGTCAGAAAGACATTGTGACAGATGTAGAAAAAACTACCATGCATACAAACATGAATAATATAGAATACACCATGTCCAAATTCAGTGTGTTTTAAAACTTTTTAATAAAACAAGCATGAGCCTTAGGGGCTTGTTTACAAAGCCGCGGTAGCGGTTCGCGGTCGTTATCGGAGCCGCGGCCCCCATTGAAATTGTAAAACCTGAATATTCTGCCAGTCTTGGTATCTGTTCTTCTGTTCCAAGACTACAGAGTAGCAATATCTACAGAGAGAATGCTGACAGCTCTCCCAGTCTATTTTAAGCTATCCTGCAAGAGTCTATTGCAGGAGTAATCTTAAATTCTCATGTTGTGTGTTTCAGTTGGTATTATGGAATGACCCCTGCTGAACTGATGTTATTAATTGGAAGTGTGAAGAAAATGCCCTGTTGCTAATGGAATAGGTAAAGCAAAGGTACTGCCTCCTAACACCACAAAACCAAGACTGATTAACTAAATTAGTATCACTGATTGAGGTAGATTCGAGATATAAATAATTTTGCTGTGTGCAAGAGATTAATTGATCCTTTACTATTATGCTGTTTTGTGTTGAAAACAATGTGACAAAGAGAAGCATTAAGCTGTTACCACTGACAATTGATATTCTAATTCATTTAAATTTTAAATTTTTAAAAGTTTTGTGATTATGAACGCACTACCTTTTGTTGAGCACAATTCTTGGTACCGTCCATGAATTGACCCTTATGTATCTGTTCCTGTTGTTTTGTGTCCTGATAGTCATAATGGTCCTTCCTTTGTGATCTGGAATGTCTGTGTTAATCAGATAGTTACACTTATTTTGATTATTGTCAGTAATGTGAGCCAAATCATTATCTATGAGAAGAGCCTTCCTAAGAATTTTTGGTAAACAATTGAAATGAGTTTAATTTATTTGCCATAAACTGCCAGTTATGTTTTAATGTTTGTTACCCCTTAAGTAATAAGATTAACTGTACCATCTAAATTGTCGCAGATGGAGAGTAAATCACAGTTAGTGATTTGTACAATCGTGCACCTGGCAAGAGAGGTATATCTATTAGCATGTGGCCTAACATTTAATTTGGTAGATAAATTAAGGAATGTAGATACAAGATAGAAGTATGCTACAAGGACCAGTGCTAACTTGGTCTACATATAGTCAAATAATTTGGGATAATTTAGTGTCAGCAGTAGATGTAATTAATTAGCAATAGTCAAGATAATTCTGTTCATCAATTCTATATTGCCATTATTTATTTATTTAAAAGGATTTATATCCCGCCTTCTCCTTTAATCAAAGCGGTAGATATAAGTAGTCGTGCTTGTTTGCAATTGAGTAGCATCAGAGGTGTGTTGTAGTGGTGAGTTTTGGTTCTGCAAATTATATATAGGGCAAGGTACTTCAGGCCGGAAGGTCAGGGGTTCAAATCCCACTAGAGGACAGCAACCTTGGGCCGGAAGGACTGGGGTTTCTAGTCCCACAGGTGCTCCTTGTGGTCTTGGGCAAGCCACTTAACCCTCCATTGCCCATGTTCCCTAAGACCCTTGTTAAAGCCTAAAGACTTCCGATCAATTTTCCAAGCTATAGTCACTCCGCACTTTGACTATGTGAATATCGTGCTACATGGCCTCCCCAAGAACACCCTTAACCCACTACAGCTAGCGATGAACGCTGCAGCCCGCATCTTAGTGGGAGCATCTGGGAGAGACCATATCATGCCGATCCTAAGGGATCTCCACTGGCTGCCAATAGGCTGCAGAATTTCCTATAAAGCTCTCCTAATCACATTCAAAGCCTTCAACAAAATATTACCATCATCGATCTCAGACCTTCTCAGTCATGCACCAAACATTAGATTCAGGAGGACACTTACTGAAAACACTCTAGTCATTCCTCGTGAATCCACAAATTTGTCCCAATCAGCTAACAACAGGGCATTTATGTCTTTTGCCCCTAGATGTTGGAACAGTCTTCCCCCTAATATCAGAGCAATACAAGACATTAGTCAATTCAGAAAAGCCATCAAGTACCATTTATTTACTAAGTACTTCCAGTTACTGTAACATGGCCTTCTGCCCACCTGCAATCAAAGCTAAATGTCTCCTATAAGTTAAACGCCTAGAGAACCAAGATAGTCGCGATGTTGATATATGTACATTACTGTAGATATCAGATTATATGTAAATAGTTTACCCAGTTCTTCCATGTTAAGTTCCCTGTTATCTGTAAACTATCTTATGACTATGTTGTCTAGATAGGTTTGTTTAATGTAAACTGCACTGATGACGAATAGCGCGGTATATAAAAGATGTTAAATAAATAAATAATAAAATAGTTATCTCCAAGTTATAATGCCCTGTTCAATGTAATTTCAGTTTGTTCAATGTAAACCGCACTGATGCAGAATAGCGCGGTATATAAGAGAATGTAAATAAAATAAATAAAATTATATACTGCATGCAGCGAATCCTAAGGGTCGAAGTCAATGGCTACTGTGAATGAAAAAAAGTCTGCAATGCTACTGAATGTGCAGACTCAGAGTAGGAGCAAAGATCAGTGATTCCAATAGGACTACTCATATATATGCAGCCACGAAGCCTGGTTGCACAGTCACTGAAACACTGCCCAAGATATGCATAGCACAGCCCATAGTGAAAAAAAGATGCTAAAAGATCTATGGAGGGTAGTTGACCACTGCCAGCAGATAGTGCTCGCAAGAATAATTGGCAGAGCCTTATTCTCTGTAAACATTTTCTTGAGACCTAGCAAGGGCAAGCAGTGTCACATTGCTTTGGTTAATTTGCAGGATTGTAATCCTTTTTCTATACTATTAAATAAAGTATATGACTTCTCCCAACCAACCAGATGACGTTCGCCTATGGACCAGATGTAGTACTGAGGACTCTGAAGGTGGTTTCCCACATCTGCAAAGTAAAGCAGAAGGCATTCCCCGCTGTGGCAGAAGACTTATTCTGGACTTGGACATGTTTGAGTTACCATTTTTTTGTAGTGATTCTTTACAGAATCATAGGAGGGACTGTAGAAAGGGACATGAAGGGGGGCTGCGAAATGTTTAGAGTGTGCGAACAGCTCTGAATATGTGGACAGTTTCACAGGGGATGTTTAAGAATTAATGAGACACTCAAATTTATATCTTGCAAGACAGGGAGCTTCTGTTTGCAGGAAGCTTGTCCTGATGAAGCTTGAGCAATATGCTTATGTTTGACTTGACCTGTCACATGTAGATTAAGGCAAATGCATGACATAGTGTAATAAGATGAAATTGTACAATGTGGCGTTTTTTTCCTAATAAAAGAAGGAGCAGCGGCCAAGCTAATTGAGGGTGTTACAGGTGACCACTCAATTTGTGGATCTCTAATTTTCCTCCCTAAAGCTTTAGCAGAACTTTGTTATTGTTAAGATCTATTTCTGTGTGCGTTGTGTTTTCATTTCTTCTCACTTGCTCCAGGGACCAAAAATAGAAAACCAAGGGCCAAGGAAGGATCCCCGTGTTTGTGGTCCCTGGCTAGGAATTCGTTACATGCAACAGAGGTAAAGGTAATTTGGTAACCTGAAGGATTGAGGATGTGATTTGAATTTTGGTATGAGGGAGTGATGGTGGGGGGGAAGAGGCGGGGACTGCCATTGGATGGGAAAACTTGGCGGTTGGGGATGTGAGGTGGAGGGGGAAGGAAAGAGGAGGGGCTGGGGTGGTGGATGGTTGAGGGGAGAGGATGAAGAGTTTTATTGTATTAACTTGGGTATGTGTAACACCATCTTCTGTGGGGGGTGTAATTTTGACTAAGGTTGGGGAGATAATTGATTTGATATTCTCAGAAATGTATCTTTATTGTTGGAATTGATAAATAGCAACTTTCAATCAACAACGGTAGGGGGAAATGGAAGAGGGTGAGGGTATGGGGCATTAGTTGACTTTGTTAGTGGGACTATGCTGATGTTATTTATGGGTTCATTAATTGTGATTGTTGTAGTGCCTATATAAAACTTAAAAAGAAAATTAAAAAAAAGAAGACCCAAAGAAAGAATTTTAAAAAATGCATTTATTTCTCTCCTTCCAGTAGACTACAGGATGGTATCCAGATGCAAGATCAAGCTAATAGGGAAGTTAACTGTTTTCCAAAACCCTATTCAACTAAGAAGAAATTTATAAAATACCTCTTCCTGGACATCAACTGGAGTGGAGGAGTAGCCTAGTGGTTAGAACACTGGCTTGGTAAGCAAGCAACCAGAGTTCGCTTCCCACTAGCACTCCTTCTGCCCTTGGGCAAGTCATTTAACCCTCCATTGCCTCAGAAGAAAGGCCTGGCAATCTACTTCCTGTGACACTGCCAAAAAACCCCAGGAGCTTCTGGGTCGCCAGGAGTCAGGACTGACTCGAAAGCACACATTGCATTTGGACATCAACTGGTATACTCGGTTCTTTCCAAAATATGCAGTGCAAGTTTGTCTCTAAAATGAGCTTCCTCCTGGAGGTCACAGGGTGTAATATGTATAGCCAGCCTATGATTGGAAATTCCTTTTAATCAAACTTGTGACATCCAATACAATGTGAAATATTTTTGTAGCCTTCTGTCCCGTTTTCTTAGTCTTTGCATTGCTTGGTACTTGAAAATCTTCTTTCTCCATTTTATGCACAGAAGAATTACCAAATTCTTCATTGGTCCCAATCCCAAAGGCTTTCTTTGAAGCTGGGGAATTGCTCTGTGCTGGCTCTGTCGGTGCTGACGTCACCCATAAGTGAGGACTGATTCATGCTGTCCCTGGAGAACACCTGTTACAGGTGAGTAACTATGCTTAAGGCTCCTGCATATTAGTATCAAGTTCATTTTGCTCCCTTTCTAATGGCCCTTAAATCATTTTTTATATGCCTGATGGTTGAGGATCTATAACTTTTTGGGGGCATGTTAATAGAGGTCTTTTTGTGGTGTGATGCTGAAGAATCACTTGGTACTGAAACCTTTATTATCAGTGCTGTTCTTATGTTTTTTTCCTTCATCACGATGTCCACTGTGGATCATTTGGTGCCTTTTCAAATGTGATGACCGAGTGAAAGTGTTGTTACACTCAGTACATATAAATGGTTTTTTCCCGCTGTGGCTCATTTGGTGCCTTTTCAGATGTGACGACTGAGTGAAACTTTTATTGCACTCAATACACATAAAAGGTTTTAGTCTGCTGTGGATCATTTGGTGCCTTTTCAGATGTGACGACCTAATGAAACTCTTATTGCACTCAGCACATGTAAAAGGTTTCAGTCCGCTGTGGATCATTTGGTGCCTTTTCAGATGCGATGATTGAATGAAACTTTTTTTGCACTCGGCACATGTAAAAGGTTTATTTCCGCTATGGATCATTTGATGCCTTCTCAAAAGCGACAGCCTACTGAAGCACTTATTGCATTCAGCACATGTAAAAGGTTTTAGTCCACTATGAATTATTTGGTGCTTTTTCAGATCTGCTGATCGAGGAAAACTTTTATTGCACTCACTACATGTAAAAGGTTTCTTCTTGCTATGAATCATTTGGTGTATTTTCAGAGATGATGAAAAAGTGAAGCTTTTATTACACTCAGTGCATATAAACGGTTTAATTCCACTGTGGATCATTTTATGCATTTTCAGATCTGATGACCGAGTGAAGCCTTTATTGCACTCAGTACATATAAATGGTTTCATTCCGCTGTGGATCATTTTATGCTTTTTCAGATCTGATGACCGAGTGAAGCTTTTGTTACATTCAGTACATGTAAAAGGTTTCAGTCCACTATGGATCATTTGATGCCTTTTCAGAAGTGACAGCCTAATGAAGCTCTTATTGCACTCAGCACATGTAAAAGGTTTCAGTCCGCTATGGATCATTTGGTGCATTTTAAGATTTGATGACTGAGTGAAACTGTTATTACAAACAGTACATGTAAAAGGTTTCTTTCCGCTATGGATCATTTCGTGGGTTTTCAGTCGTGACAGATAAATGAAGCTTTTATTACACTTAGAACATGTAAAATGTTTCTCCCCAGTGTGGCTCCTTTGGAGAATTTTTGACTCTGATAAACCAGTGAAACCTTTCTCAAATTCCAAACATGACAATTTTCTCTTTTCTATGTTTATATTTTTGGGCTTTTTTAAGAATTGCTTGAAGCTATAAGGTTTCACACATTTATTACTTTTGAAAGATATTTTTCCAATGTGTGTTCTTTGGTGTGTAATTAATACTTTCTTATGACAAAAACTTTTCCTACCGTCAATACAGGAAAGTGGATTCACTTCAGCATGAATCCTCTGGTGTAATTTCAGATTTACCTTCTGTTTGAAACATTTTTCACACTGAGAGCATGGAAAGGGTCTCTCCCCGTTGTGGCTTTTCTTATGTAATAATAAATAATAATTTTTATCAAAGATTTTTCTGCAGATGTCACACAGAAAGGATTTCCTCTCTTCCTGGTATGGTTTAGAAGTCATTTGGTCACTGCTGTTAGTTTGAAAGGATCTCTCTGTTCTCTGGTGCTCAGGGATATTTGTGAGCTTCCTGCCGCTTCTCTCACACTCGGTAACTCCATCCTGCAAATCTCCTGCAGGGTCTTCTAGCTGATGATTCCTTATGTTTCTCTTCTCAGTCCCCTGGGAAATATTCTCACAGACATTTCCTAATTGTCTTGGGATTTGTTCCATTTCTGCAGAAGGTTCTTCTTGATTCTCCTCTTTTTCCTGTTGCTGTGTGGCCTCATCTGCTGGATCTAAACAAAAAACAATCGCATATTAGTGACTAAGGAAAGCTACTAATGAGTAAGGAAATTAATTTTCTGGGATCACACAATGATAATATTGCATCTGTGAAGTTTAGCAAATTCCATGGGTTGGCACAAGTGCCCACAAAACATTTCTTCATAAGAAGGGCCACATAGGACATCTCAGTCACTGAGAGGGCCATTAGCAGAAATTTCAGGAGAAACACATGTCACTCAGAGGCCTTGCAGATCTCAGGGAAACTGACACACTTCCTTTAAACAGATCCATTTCTGCTCTTAATAGCCCAGTGCATTATTATATGCTGCGTCTCATTTTGACTTTTCTAGTACGCAGGGTTGCTCTAGTGTTGCACCCAGAGAGTTGGTGGGAGTAAATTCACTGAGTACTGAGAGGTGCTTCCCACACTGCCTTGTTTATGACCTACCTGAAGGCCACACACCTTAAAAACTTACGAGTCAATTTTCAAATGGAGTTATTTGTTCACCAGTTGCCATCTGTGCTTTTGCAGCCAGTATATGAATAGTGACAGGCTTAAAATATGTCTTCTACAACTACTACTACTACCCCTACTTATATCTATAGCGCTACAAGGTATATGCAACGCTGTACAGACACACTCCACCACCATCCATATAGTTTAAGGGCATAGGGAGGGGACACCAAAATGTTATCCTTATAGAGGTGATATTTGGGTGCTAAATGAATATGGTTTATAGTTATTCGTCATTTAATATACCACCCATCACTAGGTATCTGAGTGGTTTACAACCAATTTAAAATCAGCAACACAAAATCAAATAAAAGCAATGGGCAACTAAAATAGGTAAAGACATGGAAGGGAACTTTTACAGGATACTTGATGGGGTTATTTTAGAAGCCCTATTCGTGCTTTGGACGTCTGAAAATGGTCATAGAGATGTCCAAAGCATGGTGATGTCTCCAGAGTCATTTTAGAAGCTGTGGCTGCGGACATCCCCTGCACGAGACCATCCAAGTATGAAATGGGGGCATGGTGGAGGCGTGGCGAGGCATTCACAAGAACTTGGAGCTCATCGCCTGATCTCAGAAATGTCCTAGATGTCCGGAGTCACATCTAAGGTTATGCCTTCTCCAGGTAACATAGTAAATGACGGCAGATAAAGAAGTAAATGACGGCAGATAAAGTATGAACAGGCATCTTTTTGTTAGGCATATGTTTGGTGGATGTGGAGAAGAAGCTATACAAATAACTCTTTTAATTTACCATATGCCAACAAACACTGATGGGGACTGGGGACTCGACTCTTTGTTTTGTTATAGTGTTCGATGTTCTCCTATCATAGCTTACATGAGATGGTCATCCCTGCTCCATGCTTTTCTAAGAGGGATGTCTATGTGGCTGCCGGCATGGACGTCCATGTCACTAAAATCAGACAAAGACATCTCTGGCATATTTCTGGACATTCTACCCTTTGACTTGAACGTCCTTTTTTACTAAGTATATTCGACAGCACTGATTAATAGATAATAACCACCACTGTAGGTGTAAACATTGTGCCCGACATTTAAATTAAAAAGCTGACCACCAACACTGATTAGGGAATTGGATTTAGCTCCACCTTTCTCAGAGTTCAAGGTGAGTTATATTCAGGTACAGTATGTATTTCCCTGTCCCCAGAGGGCTTACAATATAAATTTGTACCCGAGATAATGGAGGGTTAAGTGATTTGCCCAAGGTTACAAGGAGTAACAGTGGGATTTGTACCTTGACTTCTCCAGGAACAAGCAGGAAGTCAGTCCTCACATATGGGTGACATCAGCGCCGACGGAGCCTGCGCAGAGCGTTTTCCCGGCTTTCAAAGAAAGCCTTTGGGAATGCCACCATGCACGCGTGATCCTCTTCCAAGGGTGCCATCTTGCTCAGTCTCCTTTTTTTCTACAGAGCCCAACGGACGCATGTCCTGTTACCCCAGAAAAATTCCTTTAAAATGACCTCTATAATTGAGTTTTTTCCGGTTTGTGTACCGGTTCCTCGTCCCACCTCGAGCCGGCGCTGTTCTCGGCTCCATTTTCCCTTTTCTATTGAGGCTTGCCTTGACTGGCATTCGTGCCCTTTTTCACCTTGGGGGTTGTTGACCCCAGCCGAATGTGATCTACCATGTCTCCCGGTGGTTTTAAAAAATATGATCGTTGCGGTCAAACTATGTCTGTCACAGACACCCATGACTTCTACTTGCACTGCCTCAACCCAGAGCATGACAGTACCTCCTGCGACCTATGCCAGGCAATGACTCCACGAACCAATAAGAAAAGGTCGGTGTTGCAGGAGAAGATGTTCCTGTGGCCCAGCTCTGTCTCGGCTTCACCACGCTGTCCAGAGCCGAGTACCTCCCGTGAGGCCTGGGTGTCTGCAGAGTCCCGTGGCGGCAGCTCCTTCGTAAAGACGCCAGACCCTGGCAATAAAATGAAAAAATCCTTGGAAGCCAGTCGAGATTCCACCAGGGACACCCAGTAAGATTCCGTGGCCGGACTCAGGCAACTCCGAGCAGTGCCCCCCTAAGTCCTCGGCTGGCAGTGACCATGGTCCTTGTTGAGGATGCACTTGCAAGAGTGCCGGTGCCGGGCCAAAGATCTTTAGAGCCCATGCCGAAAGCTGTGGAGCCTTCTGGTTTTGAGACCAGAATGGTAGCCCTGGAACAGAGTATCTCTGCTATCCTGGCCATGCAGCAGGCGATGATGTCCCTCGAGCCGGGCCCTGAGTGCTATCGGCCTCGGGCAAACCCTCGGTCCCGATCCTTGGGTGTCTGGTCCTCCCCTGCTAGTTTCCAGGAGTCTGACTCGAGATCCGTCAGTGGATCCTGGTTCCCCAATGCAGGCCTCGTGGCATGAGAGCTCCAAGCCTCGGACTCCTCGACGCCTAAGGATTCCGACTGGGAGACCAACGCAGAGACATCTCGACACCAGGACATCCCCTCAGAGCCGTCTCCCCCGGAACCCCAGTGCCATTCCCCACCTGAATACATGGCTTTCCACAACTACATTGGGGACATGGCCCAAGCCCTCTCAGTCCCGACCAAGTCCGAGGAGGACCAATGCACCGAAAAACTGGAGATCCTCCAATATGAGTCCATTCTAAGGAGGCTCTCTTGGTGCCAGTGCAACCCATCCTTGAGTGACTTCACTTGTGGATGTGGTTAGCCAGCACCTCGATGCCATCTACTGCATCAAGAGATGTCCAGGCTTCCAGAATTCCCAACTTTCCCACAACTCCATGATTGTGGAATCTTCGATGTAGAAGCTCAAGAGTCAGAAGACTTATTTTTTTGTACCCCTGGGTAGGGAGGCCACAGCCCTCAACGCTTGGGGTGCAAGTGCCTCCAAGGGGCCATGCTGAGCTGCCAAATACAAACCTATGGGCTCTACATAGGTATGTACCTTAACAGCCTCATTCAGGAGCTCGCGGGCTTCTCAGCAGGGCTCATCGGGGAATCCCTACAACAGTTCCAGACCTTGGTGGCGACCATCCAGGACTGCTCTAAGTTCCTGTCCTGGGCCGCCTACAGTGGTTTCAAGCCTGCAGCCCAGGCAGCAGCCACAGGCATGAGTCCTTGGTGCCGGGCGTGGCTGCAGACCTCTGACCTCGAGCAATGGGTCCAGGAAAAGCTGTTGGATGTCCTCTGCATCGGGGAGAACCTGTTTGGGAAGCCTATGGCCTTACGAGGCAGCTGAGATTGAGGCAGAGGTTGTGACCAGGCAAAGGCTCTCATAGAAGACCTCTATCCTTCCCTGTAAGAAAACCTCAGGGAAAAGGCCAATTTTCTTGAGGAAGAAGGGCCCTTTCCACCAGAGTCCCCACTACCAAGCCTTCCTGAGCCAGCAGCAACAGGGATCCCAACCCAAAGGCCAGGGACACGGACCCAGGAAGCCAAAGGCCCTCAAACCACAGACACCAATGCCAGCTCCAGCTCAACCTGGTGGGAGCTTTTGACTCCCAAGGTGGGGCCTCCCTCCCATGGGGAGACCCTCATCAGCCTGCAGGGAGCTGCCTGGCACTCTTCTCCCACAAGTGGCCTACGATTACCTCGGACCAGTGGGTGCTCCGAGTGGTGAAGGAGAGTTACCACCTCTACTTCCAGCTGCCACTTCCGGGGCATTTTCCAGGAGAGCCAGTGCGACCTCTCCTTCACCAGGCCCTCTTGCTCTCAGAGCTATCAGGTCTACTAAGGGACAGGGCAGTTGAGCCTGTTTCCTAGCACCTCCGGGGCAAGAGCTTCTATTCAAGGTACTTTCTTTTCCCCAAAAGAACCAGGGGGTCTAAGGCCCATCCTGAACCTCCAAGATCTGAACAAGTTCCTGGTGAGGGAGAAGTTTGAAATGCTCTCCTTTGGGACACTGCTGCCCTACCTCCACCAGGGAGATTGGCGTTGCTTCTTGGACCTAAAGGATGCCTACACTCACATCCTGGTCCACCCATCTCACCGGCAATACTTGAGATTCATGGTAGGGAGAGGCCACTACCCTTCAGCCTGGCTTCCTCGCCAAGAGTCTTCACAAAGTGCCTAGCAGTAGTAGCTGCCCATCTGCGCCTACAAGAGGTGTTTGTCTTCCCCTACTTGGACAACTGACTCACCATAGGTGGCATAGCTGCAGAGGTCAGTCAGGGCACAAAATATACCATCCTCCTGGAGCACCTAGGGTTCATCATCAACTACCCTAAATCACATCTCTCTCTGATGCAAGACCTAGAGTTCATCGGTGCTCAGCGGGCCAGAGCCCTCCTCCCTCAGGACAGGGCAGAATGCCTCAAGCAGCTGTCAGGGGAGATCCAACACCGCAGAACTATGCCGGCTCACCTTCTCCTCCGCCTGCTAGGACACATGGCTCCACGGTCCATGTCACACCCCTAGAACGCTTGCAAATGAGGACAGCCCAGTGGTGCCTGCATTCTCAGTGGACCCAGGCCACCGGACAACTCTGGGACAGGGTCAGGGTCTCCTGCCAGCTAGTGAGATCCCTTGACTGGTGGCAAAACCTAGGCTTCCTCTGGGCAGAAATGCCCTTCCAGGCACCTCCACTACAGAAGACTCTCTTCAGGGCTGGGGAGCTCACTGCAGAGTTCACCGCACTCAGGGAGGCTAGTCCAAGGAGGAGTCTGTACTGCAGATCAACCTCCTGGAATTCCAGGCAGTATTAGGGCTCTTTAACCTGGAAAAGAGACGGCTGAGGGGAGATATGATAGAAGTCTATAAATTAATGAATGGAGTGGAATGGGTAAACGTAGATCAATGGTTTACATTATCAGAATATAGAAGGACTAGGGGACATGCAATGAAGCTACAGGGTAAACTATTTAAGACAAATAAGAGAACATATTTTTTCACTCAACGTGTAATCAAACTCTGGAATTTGTTACCGGAGGATGTAGTAAAGGCTGTTAGTGTAGCTGGGTTTAAAAAAGGTTTGGGCAAGTTCCTGGAAGAAAGGTCCATAAACCATTATTAAGAAGGGACCCGGATATCAATGCTTGACCCAATACAAGCATTGTGGAACCTGTGTCTTTTGGGGAAACTGCTAGGTACGTATGACCTAGATTGGCCACTGTTGAAAACAGGATACTGGGCTTGATGGACCTTGGTCTGACCCAGTATGGCATATCTTATGTTCTTATTCCTCGCCCTACGTGCTTTCCGAACCCTCTTGCAGAACAGGATCTGATTTGGTCCAGACGGACAACTAGGTCGCAATGTTCTATATAAACAAGCAGAGGGGCATGGGCTCGTACTCCCTCTTCCAGGAGGCTGTAGCCCTCCTCTCCTTTGCAGTGTGCAATGGCATGCTCCTGCGAGCAGTCTACCTCCCGGGCCAGCACAACTACCTGGCAGACAAACTCAGCAGAGTCCTGCGCCATCACGAGTGGTGTCTCGACCCCATGATGGCGGAGAAGCTCTTCCACCTTTGGGCTGGCCCAAGATGGACTTGTTTGCCTCTCCGGACAACACGCAGCTGGATCTCTTCTGCTCCAGGCAGCCGCACCTACATAGGGTAGTGGCAGATGTGTTCCTGATATGCATTTCCACCGACTCCTCTGGTCACCAAGACTCTGTTTAAGATACAGAACTAGAAGGCATCAGTGATACTGATCGCCCCCAGGTGGGCCAGGCAACCCTGGTTCCCACTGCTGCTCTCACTAGCGGTCACACTCCCAGTACCCTAGGATCAAGCCCCAGACCTCCTGACTCAGGAGGAGGGCTCCCTCCTGCACCCCAATGTATAGTCACTGACATTAACGGCCTGGCTGCTGAGAGGGTAACCTTGGCCCTGCTCAACCCGCCACAAGAAGTTGAGGAGATTCTGCTAGCCTCCAAGAAGCCCTCCATGAAAAGGGCTTATGCCTTCAGGTGGCACAGGTTCACCCTGTGGTGCGCGGATAGGAAGGAGAACCCATTCTCCTCCCACGTACAGCTGGTACTCCAATACCTAGTGCATCTATCACACACAGGGCTTAAATCTAACTCAGTCTTGGTGCATCTGAGCGCCATAGCTGCTCACCACCACCCAATAGAGGGCAAGTCCTTATCTAGCCAGTCTCCCAGTTCCTGCAGGGCCTTCTGCTTTCCAAGCCCCCTGCTCGCCCTCCGGCAGCAGAATGGGACCTCAACATGGTGCTCTGCCAGCTGACCAGACCACCGTTCGAGCCCCTGGCCATCTGTCACCTCAAATACCTATCTTGGAAGATGGCTTTCTTAGTGGCCCTGACTTCAGTTTGCAGTCAGCGAGCTTCAAGCGCTGGTGGCAGACTCCCCATATACCAGGTTCTACAAAAACAGGTTGGTACTCCGCACCCACCATAAGTTCCTCCCAAATGTGGTATCCCCGTTTCACCTCAAGCAGGAGGTGGTACTCACCACTTTCTACCCGTGGCCTCATGCTGGCAGGGAGATCTCAGCAGACTAGGGCTCTCGGTAATCAAGCGTACCCTATCCTCTTGGGTGGCGGACTGCATCACCCTCGTCTATGAGTTGGCAGGCCTCTCCCTGGAGCGCTGAATCACAGTGCATCGTGTGAGGGCAATGGCCACATTGGTGGCCCACCTCTGTTCTTTGCTGGTGACAGAAATTTGTAGAGCCGCCACTTGGCAATCCATTCACATGTTCGCAGCACACTACTGCCTGGAAAATGAATCCTGCAGGGACAGCGCCTTTGGTCAGGCAGTGCTGTATAATATTATTGGAGTGTAGGCAACTCCTGCCCTCTGACCCTCGGTGCTCAGGCTAACAGAGTGATAGTGTTGCTGGACGCTAGGGACTTGCAGAGTCTCTGAGTGGGGACTCGCCTTCTGCAATTCACAGCCATCTGACCGGTCGCCGTAGGTACTGTCGTGGTTTGGTCCTTGGCAGCCTGGAGCTAGGGAGTCCCATATGTGAGGACTGACTTCCTACTTGTTCCTAGAGAAAGCGTAATTACTCACCTGTAACAGGTGTTCTCTGGGAATAGCAGGAATCAGTCCTCACAGCCCTCCCTCCTCCCCTTGGAGTTGCCATCCTTCTGTTTTTTTATTTGACTGCCATCGTAGCTATGTCATCTGACTGAGCAAGATAGCACCCTTGGGCGGGAAGGAGACCACACATGTTTGGTGGCATTCCCAAAGGCTTTCTTTGAAAGCTGGGGTAATGCTCTGCACGGGCTCCATCGGCGCCAATGTCACCCCTATGTGAGGACTGATTCCTGCTGTTTCCGGAGAACACCTGTTACAGGTGAGTAACTACGCTTTCCTTGATTCTCAGTCCACTGCTCTAATTATTATGTTTCTCCTGAATAACGTGATGAACAGAACCACAAGACAACCATTGAGTAGTTTTTGCAAAGGAAAATTTGCTTCCTAAAAATCTTCTTATTCCGTGTCTGTGTCTGTGTACCTGATAAACTAGAGAAGAAAGTAGTAGTTCAAGCTAATCCAGACATTAAGGGGATAATTTAATAAAAAGAAGCCTATGTGAAATATCCAAAAGGCCCCTCTTTTATAAAGGCAATATAGGAGCCTATGTGTCTTTATAAAAGAGGCTTGTTCAGTGAACTGCAATAATGCACAAATGCTCCCACACAAACCCGCACCGGCTCCAAAGCAGGATTAAACGTGTGCATGTGCACCTATATTTATGAAAAAAGCACTTCCTCTGTTCTCCAACAAAACTGCGCCCCCTAGGGACACCTGCTTAGAGGCTGCGTAAAAGAATACGCTATCTTTTGGTTTGACTGCCTTATACACATTTATCCCTGTGAAATTCTACAAGCCTTTGTCCTTTCGTAATGATTCCTAACATTCTGTTGGCTTTTTGGCCGATGCTGCACACTGAAAGATTTAAACGTATTGTCCGCAGTGATGGCTAATGTGGATCGCAGCATCATATAGCTATAATTTGGCTTATTCTTCCCTAAATGCACCACTTCCCCACTTATACTGGTCAACAAATTTTTACAAAAGTCATGTTACTGAAATAAAAATAGTCATTTCTTAACAATTTTTTATGTGCTGAACACGAATATGACAATGAAATTGCAAAGTTGGCTCTAATTTTTTTGTAATCTACAAGAATTAATGTTTACATCACGAAATGCATGTCAAATATAATAGGCCTTCGGTTAATACCTGTAAAAAACCAGATTTTTTCACCTGTCTCTTGTACAGCTGTTAGGGAGCTTCTCTGGGGAGTGTCCAGCAGTAGTCAGCCAGCATTGTAGTGGACCATTTTCCCTGGTATCTTTGCTCCATTGTTGCGATATCCTGGTGAAAACGTTCGCCCTATTCATCACTAACCATACCACAGTTGTCAGTAAAGAAATTGAGATGGGAATCAAGGAAATGGATTTTTTTAGAGACATATTGCAGCCAATTTTCTGATACTGCATCAGCATGTCTTCTACTAGTTCCTTGTAGATTTCTGCCCTAACATTCCCGAGAAAGTTTGTTGACACTAGGCGAAAAGCATTCCATGCTTGTTTCGTATCACCCTGCAGCAAGTTGTTGAACTGGTCATCTTTGAAGAGCTCTCGAATCTGAGGACCCACAAAAACTCCCTCTTTAATCTTTGCTTCGCTGAGTCAAGGGAATTTTTCATTGAGGTATCGGAAAGCTGGTGAAGTGCGGTCCATGGCTTTCACAAAGTTTTTCATCAAACCTAGTTTGATGTGAAGGGGTGGTAGCAGGATTTTGTGAGCCTCAACCAGAGCTGGGTGCTGGATATTCTTCTCTCCAACTGTTACATTTTGTTTGCGATTCCATTCCTTCTGCAAGTAGTGCCAATCCCTGTCTCGGTTATCCCACTCACATAAGAAACACCTGTATTTTATATATCCCTGCTGCAGTCCCATTAAAAGGGCAACTACCTTCAAGTCACCACAGAAGTGCCAGCTGTACTTGTTATAGTTATTGGAAGTCAGTAGATGCTTTAAGTTATTGTATGTCTCTTTCATGTGGACGACATGCACTACTGGAATAAATGGAAGACGGTTTCCATTGTTCAAAAGCACAACCTTCAGACTCAGTTTCGAAGAGTCTATAAATAGTCTCCATTCTTGTGGGTCATGAGTGATTTTTAAGGCATTCATGAGGCTTTCAATATCGGAACAGAATACCAGATTACTTTCCTTTCTGAAGAAAGGCTCCAACTGCTGGTGGCGCTTTCGATATGGAGTAATGTTGACATCTTCTTCTAGAAGATTCCATTGTTGGAGTCTTGATCCTAGCAATTCTGCCTTGTTCTTGGATAAGTCCAAATCATGAACCAGGTCATTTAGTTTTTCCTGTGTTATTCTGTGTGGAGTTGATGATGCATCCCAGTGAAAATCTGGGTCACTGCATGCTGACGGACCAGGAGAAGAACAGGTCATCTCACCCTTGTCTTCATCAGATGAATCAAGGAAATATTCTGATGGAGGTTCTGGAATAGGAAGTCCCTCACCATGTGGAACTGGTCTCAATGCAGACGGAATGTTTGGGTAGACTATGCTCAACTTCTTTTGCTTCGTTATTCCGCTGGAACGAGGAGGAACCAAGCAGAAGTAACAGTCATTTATGTGGTTGCTTGGCTCTCTCCACACCATGGGGACTGCAAACGGCATTGATGGTCTTTTGCAATTCAACCACTGTGAAAGCTGTGTTATACATGTAGCGCAGCATATATGCGGGGCCCAAGGCTTGTCTTGGTCACCAATCTTGCATCCGAAGTAAAGATGATATGCCTTCTTCAGTTGAGAAGTGATACTTTTCTTCTAGTTGGCAAATGTCCCCACTTATATGCGAAAGCAACAAAGGGCAAGAGTCGTCGGTGGGTGTAAACGAATTTTTATTAACCCCTACGCGTTTCGGCCGTAGCCTTCTTCAGGGGGCACACAGCTAAATGACATACAACATATAAAACATATAAATATATTAAAAATATTAAAAACATATTTGCCTATGATATTGGACCAATATTATAAATAAATACATAAAAAACGTATTCATGTACATGTGCTCACAAATCCAAAAATTTTTAAAAAACATACATCTATAATGAACGAAGAAAAAACAGGGTGGAATCACGGAATAGATGTTCAAATAAAATAATGTATATTCAAAAATATATGATAACAAACTTGTTATGATATGGGACAAAGGGAGGGAGGGAGGAAGGGAGGGAAAGGTGAGGACAGGGAGAAGGGGAGGGAATGGGAGGAGGAGAAGGAGGGGGAAGGCGCGCGGGAGGGGAGGAGGAAGGAAAGAGGAAGGAGGGGAAGGGGGAAGGGAGCAGGGGAAGGAGGGGGAAGGGAAGGGGGGAAAGGAAAGAGGAGAGAGGGGAGAGGAGGGGGGAAGGGAGGGGGGAGGGGGAGGGGGGAAGGAGGAGGTAAGGGGAGAGAGGAAATGGAGGGGGAAAGAGGGGAAAGGGGGAGGAGGGAGAAGGGGGGAGGGGGGGGAGAGGAGGAGGGGGGGAGGGGGAGGGGGGGGAGAGAGGGGGGGAGAGAGAGAGGGGGAGAGGGGGGGAGGGGGAGGGGGGAGGGAAGGGGGGGAGGGGGAGGGGAGGGGCGGAGGGGTAGAAAGGGAGAAGAGAGGGAAGGGGAGGAAGGGGGAGGGGGTGGGGGATGTGGAGGAGGAGAGAAAGATACTTGATTAAATGACTTACATGTGTATGATCGATGAAATCTGCAAACCGTAAATTATATTCACCAAAGCAACTAAGATACAAATAACATATATTATGAGTATTGTTTGATGGATAGAGGAGGGGAGGGGGAGGGAGAGGGAGAGGGAGAGGAGGGGGGAGGGGGAGGGAGATGGAGGGGACAGGGGAGGGGAAGGGGGGGCGGGGTGAGGGGAAGGGGAGGGTGTTGTGTGTGCACTTTAGCCAAACAATCTGTGAGCCTTAAAAATGAGATGATCTGTTGTAAGTATGATAGGTCAGAAAATGGCTTTATAATAATACTAGATAATAGATTGTACTTAAAAGCAAAGTGACAATAAATTTTTGCTAAGAAAATAAAGAGATTCACTTCTTACTTACATATAAACCTTCTATTGTGTGTCTATATCATCTGCAAAAACATTGTAAAAATAAACATATTGGAAAATTCATCTATATAAACTATTAAAGTAATTTTTGTGTAATTTGAAAAATTATATATACGTGAAAAATATATATGTTATGTTACTTAAAAAATATATATGTATGAAAAAGATATATAAAAATGATTGAGGAGACTATTATAACGATAGAACCATACAACGCAGTGTACTCAGACTTGGTACTAAATTTTATTCAGTGAAAAAAGGGGGAATGTTGAGTCTAAAAGCCTAACTTTGATTATGAATCATTTTATTCAAAGGGGGGAGGGGAGAGGGGAGGGAGAGGGAGATGGGGAGGAAAGAGGGGGAGGGGAGGAAAGGGAGGGGGAGGGAGGGGGAGGGGGAGGGGGGAGAGGGAGAGGGGGAGGGGGGAGGGGGGAGGGGGAGAGAGGAGAGGAGAGGGGAGAGGAAGAAGAGGGAATGAGGGGAGGGTAGGGGTGGTGGGTAGGGGGTGGATTAGATCAATTACGCTATGTTAAGGCTTAATAGAATGTTGCATCTTTTGTGGCAATTGTGTTGTAATGCTCATATGTAAACCTGCTACATGCGAACTTCAATACGATCCTGAAGATGGCTAAAAAAATGTGTATGAATGCTCCTTCAAAAAATATATATATGTATATAATAATTATTGAAAATCAGTCTTAATAAAAAAGTGAATGATGTACAGAGTCTAAATTCAAATTAGAAGAAAAAGGTGCTTGTTTTGAGCCTATAAGACTAATGTGATGCAAAGAGAAATCTATATTATTTCACAAAAAACGGACCTAATGAATACAATGTAGGAGATAGATAGGCAACAAATATAAAAAACATTAAATCGTTGCGAGGACAGACTTTCCGAGATTATATTAGATAAAAAGCACCTGTTCGAATCGTGAAAAAAACTGTTCTTGGAACAGCAAAGGATATGTCAACTGAAACGGTGTTTTGTCTTTTAAAAAAACGCCGATTTGCGCGCCCAATTTTGAATGACGTCAAATAAAGGGGAGGAACTAAATTACGGCTCAATCCTGACTATATTTGACCAATTGAATTAAAAAAGAGAGAGACTGAAGACACTTATAAAAATGACTGCGTAATCTTTTAAAAAAACAGCTAACTTGTTATGCACCTTTGTAAAACTTCTGTTATAAGAAACTAGTACTGTCCTATGGGATCTGTTAAAAGAAGAGGCACATTGGCTGCAAAATAAATATTGTAAAAGGGGACTGGATTTGAAGGCAAAACTTGTTTTTTGTTTAGTGATGGGTACAACTATTTGAAGTGCATTGTGAAAACTGAAACAAAATCTGTTAAGAACTGCGCCAAAGTATTATTAAAAGACTTTAAAGGACTAATTACGAACCACGATCTAAAGAAGGACATGACTGTATGAACTCAATTATTAGCTCTAAAAAAACGGTTTAGGATGACGTGATAGAAAAGGGATAAAAACTCGTAACATAAAGACAAGGTCATGAAGGTATCTTGCGGCAGGGAAACGTGAAGAGGGGGGGGGAGGGGGGGAGGGGGAGGGGGAGGGGGAGAGGGGGGGGAAAGGGAGGAAGGAGGGGAAAGGGAAGGGGGAAGGGGGAAGAGGGAGGGGGGAGAGAGAGGGGAGAGAGAGGGGGGGAGAGGGGGGGGAGAGGGGGGGGAGGGGGGGAGGGGAGGGGGAGTGGGGGAGAGGAGGGGGAGGGGGGGGAGGGGAGGGGGGGGAGGGGGGAAGGGAGAGGGGGGGAGAAGAGGGGTGGCGGGAAGGAGGGGGAAGGGGGGAAAAAATGAATTGCACGCTCAATAGGGTATTTTAACAAAATGTGTAGTAAATAAGGGCATCGAGTACTATCATTATAAATAATAAGATTGCTATTAAAAACTAGTGACAGAAGTATAACGTTAATCAAATGCTTTCCAACTTTAAAGGTTACAATTATATTAAAACATATTATAAAATATATTATTAGATGCATAAGAATGAATAAGCATATAAATGTGGACATTGAGGACCAGTTAAAAATAAGCCAAGTAATATAAAAAATCGTGAATAATAAAAACCCATAAATTACTAATAATAACTAAAAAATGATGCCTATGAAAATCATTGAATCTAACCATAGCTAAAACAACATAAATGTACACAGATATTGCTTATATAATGAACAAAAAGGCTTGATAAAAGTGTGATGACCTTTTACACAAGGTCATTACAAAATATATAAATCATCGTGTGAACTAAATAAATATAATGAATAATTTAATGAAAAGACAAATGAACAGATATAAATTACATAAATAAAAATGCATCATTGAAAATTAGATGTACGTTGTGACTCTTCATTTGTGAGCTTAGATAAATAAATAAATAACATAAATATTAAAATCTTATGTTAATTTAATACAAATAAAAATGTGAATAAAATTACTTTCATAACATATCGTTAGATCTGTTTCTTGGTTAAGGCCATATGGCTCCAGACCTATTAAATTTGTAAATAAAAACGTTGTTCCAACTTTAATAACTTATTGTTAACCATCTCCACCTCTCCATATGAGGAACTATGGTTCTAAGAACAGTAAATTTAAGATCTGTAACTTTGTGCATTTTTTCCATCCAATGAGATACTAATGGCTTATCTAGGACCTTTCTTACTATATTACTCCTGTGTTCTATTATACGCGTACGTATTTGTCTTGATGTTTTCCCAATGTATATCAAATTACATGGGCATAGTATGAGATAAATGGCATTGATGGTCTTGCAATTAGTATATTGTTGTAGGTATACTTTCGTTCCTGTGGTTGGGGTGTACAAAGACATTCTTGACAACGATCGATGAATGCAAACGGAGCAGTTGCCACCACAACTATAGTGCCCTTTAATTGTGGAAGTTGGTTTAATTCTTGGTAGTGCAGAAGGTACCAAATGGTGTTATAGATTAACATTGCGTTTGTAAGCTACCATGGGGCGTTTTGTAGCTAATGAAGGAATAGATGCCAATAAATGACATTCTTTACGTAAAATTATCAGCAATGGCCCTGGAATGTGAAGTGTAAGTAAGTGCACACACTATTCTATCACCCATTTTTTCTTTCTCTTTTTTCTGTAAAAGTGTGGTACGTTCTACATTATTTGCTCTTATATAGGCCTTAGTTATACAATTTGTAGGGTAACCTCTTTTTGAAACCTATTATGCATGTCTTCAGCATGTCGTTGAAAATTCTTCATCTTGTGTACATAATCTTTTCAATCTTAAGAATTGACTTATAGGTAAATTTCTTTTCAGAGAGATGTTTGTTGGCAGCTGGCATAATTAAGTAAATTATTACGTTCAGTAGGTTTTTCTATACAGATCTGTTGTGAATTGGTGAACATCTTTTTTAATCAAAATATCTAGATAAGGGATGGAATCAAAACTGTAGGAGCCTTCAAATTGGAGATTAGGATCTAAAGTATTTAACCAATTAAAGAAAGTACTAAGATTGGTTTCTGTACCTTTCCATATGATTAGAATATCGTCTATATATCGCTTCCATAATAAAATATTTGTTTTAAAGGATGGAATGATAGAAAAGTTTTTTTTCAAAATCTGTCACGTACAAGTTGGCGACGTCCGTGCCATGGGGGAGCCCATCGCTACCCTTTTATTTGCTTATAAAAAATCCCATTAAAACTAAAAAAATTCTCAGTCATAATAAGTCTAGCCATTTCTGCCACAGTAACAGGTAGGTTATACGTGTTGGTTGTTCTCTTTCCTATCAAAACATTGGCCAAGACTTCTCTACTGCTGCCTGTTGTGGTATATTTGTATACAATGCCCTTATATCTAAAGTGACCAAAATCAAATCTTTATGATATTCCTGAAAGTCCTGAAGGATGTTAATAATGTGAGTAGAGCTCTAACATATGATGTTGCTTGAACGACAAAGGGTCTCAAAATAATATCTAGGAATCTAGAAAGTGGCTCAAAAAGAGAACCTATTGCGGAGACAATAGGCCTACCTGGTGGGTTTGTAAGTGATTTAATGAATTTTTGGCACCATGTAGATGGTGGGTGTGATCGGATGTGCAACTGTGAGAAAATTTAATTCTTCATTAGTCAAGTATCCCGCTTCCTTTCCAATGAACAGTAAGGTTTCTATTCTTTGTTTTAATCTTGTGGTGGGATCGTCAAATATTTTTTCATAGAATTCGTGATCATTCAATTGTCGATGGACCTCGGTTATATATGCTTGCTTATCCTGTATGACAATTGCACCTCCTTTGTCTGGAAAATGGACGTTTTTTTACTGGCTTTATATAGACTCTCTACTTTAGTGAGTACTGTTTTCTCATATGCCATGATCAAGGGATCTACATTGGGTGGTGGATGCCACCGAGAGGGTTTTTTTACTATTGAAGAATCTGTAGTAATTTTAGTTGACGTCCATTTTCCAATCTCACCAAATTACAAAAAGAAGCACTTTATAATTTAAAGACCAATAGTCACATCATCATTAAGCCAGCAGACAAAGGAGGTGCAATTGGATAGCGAGAGAATTTGGGTCAAGAGAAGGTCTGCCTTTTTTGACCGCCGTGATAGCACTAATGAAGATTTTACACCAGACCCTTCAATTATTGAACACAAAAAGAAACGAATTAGAAGCGAGTCTGCTGAATGTTCTGAGAGCTCAGCTTCTACTTCACACACACAGAAGGACAATAAGACACTGGATAAGCAGCAAAGTAACAAGAAGAATGATTTTTTAAGTATGGACAGCCTGTGGAAGGGGGGCGGACGAAGTTCTTCCAAGACCCGCCAATATCAACAGCAGCCCCAGTTTTTTCAGAGTTCCTGGTCCAACCACGACCAGAGACAGTACAATCATTTTCCTTTGAGGGGCAGAGGACGCGGTCGGGGCCGTGGGAGGGGGGGATGGAAGAGAGACTAGTCGCACGAGCGGCGAATTAGATCACAATAATGTTATTATATTTCAAATTATAATCTGACTACTGCAGAGATATCAGTTCTTGCTAAGGGTTTATCCTTTTATACCTGTGCATGATTTTGACCCTTTTGAAACGGAGATTGATTTATACAAATTCTTCCGTTAGAATTAGAATACGAGATTTTTTCAAAGAAACCTAGGACTCCGACAGGTGATCTATCCATTATCAGTAAGGCTTCTACTTGGGTACCTCCCCCGAAAAAAACAGATCCCTTAATAGAGTCATTCGAAAAACTCGTTCTTAAACAGGTACATGAATTAAGAATCAATATTCATTCACCATTCAATAATTTATCCGTAGATGAAAGAAAGGCTATAAGATCATTACAAGCGAACTCTAAAATTATCATTAAAACCTGCTGATAAAGGGGGTGCTGTCGTAGTCCTTGATAAGGAAAAATATATTGCAGAAATAGATAGACAACTTCATGATAAAACATTCTATCTTAGATTGAATGGAGATCCGACAAATGCCCTTAAGAGCAGTATAGACAATCTGGTTTCAATTGCCTATGAAACCGGTCATTTGACGAAAAAAGAAAAAGATTTTCTCACCGTCAAGGACCCTATCATGCCTACCATATATGTAATACCCAAGATACATAAGTCTTTGGAAAATCCCCCTGGCAGACCCATAGTTTCGGCTATAGGGTCTTTATTAGAACCTATTTCGAAGTTTTTGGATGTTATCCTTAGACCCTTTGTGTTGAAAATGAGTTCATACGTTAGAGACTCAGCTCATGTAATTGAAATCCTGTCTGGCTTTCACAATTTGGGTCCTGATACAATCATGGTCACGATGGACGTAGAATCATTGTACACCAACGTGCCACAGGAAGAAGCCTTACGTATTGTTGAACAGTGTTTTTTGAATAGGGATACTCATCAACACATTCCCACTGCTTTTTTATTTGGTTTAGCTGAAATTGCTCTCTGCAAAAATTTTTTTTTTTTTTTTTTTTTGCTTTAGAGGGTTGGTTTTTTACCAACAGATTAAAGGTGTAGCCATGGGGTCATCTTTTGCGCCAGATGTGGCAAACCTTTATGTACATAACTTTGAAGAACTGTTTTTGAAAGATTTTTTATACAAGGATAATGTCCGCTTATGGATTAGATATATCGATGACATCTTTATTATATGGGTAGGCTCAGTGGAGTTATTAGAGGAATTTAATGTATGGATCAATAGCTTAGATAGCAGTTTACGGTTTCAGGTTACTTTTGATGAGACTAAGATTTCCTATTTGGATCTATTGATTAAAAGAGAGGGGTTAGGCTTTGTTACGACTCTGTATAGAAAACCTACCGACCGCAATACCCTTCTTCATCATTCAAGTTTTCATAATCCTGCTTTTAAGAATAATTTACCGGTAGGACAATTCCTACGGGTTAGGAGGATTTGTACTTTAGACGAAGAATTTGAGAATCAGTCTGTAGCTTTGCGAGAGCGATTTCAAGAATGTAGCTATCCTCCCTGTGCTATCAATAAAGCCTATGTTAGAGCGAGAGATTCGTCAAGGGCGGATTTACTTAGACCACATGGTAAGAAAAAAGGCCAGGACAAAATGGTCTGTCCCTTGAATTATTCTTTGGTTTCTCATAAGATCATAAATATCCTTAAGAAAGAATGGCACTTGATACAAGCCATTCCAGGTTTTGAAAAATTAGATTTAATGGTCGCACATAGAAGAAGTGCTAATCTTCGGGATCTCCTCGTTTCTTCGGCTCTTACGGAAAGAAAACCCCTCTCAAGCTATAAGGGTCAATATCAGTGCGGGCACTGTTCGGTTTGTACACCATTCCCTTCCGGTCCGGAAGTTTTTTACGCATCCCACCACCCAGAAAAAACATTACATACATGATCATTCCAATTGTGACACCACAAATGTCATATATGTTATTACATGTCCATGCAAGCTGCTATACGTCGGTAAGACCAAACGTACAATACGTGTCAGGATCGTTGAGCACAAGAGTAGCATCAGAAGAACGTTAGTAGAATAAACCACTTGTCCAGCATTGGATTGAGAAGAATCACTCACTCTCTGATCTACGTTTTTTGTGATCAAGAAGGTCATACCAAATTGGAGAGGTGGGGACAATGAGAAGACATTATTAAGGCTCGAACAGAGATACATTTTTTTGTTAGATACACTTCACCCCTCGGGTTTTTAAATTTAGAAAGAGACTTATCCGTGTTCCTTTAAGAGTCGTTATTGGTGGTTTGAGATTCATAGTTTTTAGCTGATCCTTATGCACAATTTCCCCTCCCTTTTTTCCTTTCCCCCCCCTCCTTCAATCCCCCCCACCCTCCCCTTTCCCCCCCCTCCCCCCCCTCGTCTTTCCCCCTCCCCCTCCCCCCTTCCCCTCCCCCTTTCCCCCCCCCCCCCCCCCCCCCCCCCCCCCCTTCCCCCCTCCCCCCCCCTTCCCCCACACCTCCCCTCCCCCCTTCCCCCTCCCCCCCCCTCCCCTCCCCCACACGTCAATCCTCTAATCTCCCCCTTCCCTTTCCCCCTTTTCCCTCCTTCCCTTTCCCTCCCCCTCCCGTTCCCTCCGCCCCTTCCCCTCTTCCTCCCCATCTTTCACACCCCTTTCCCCCTCCCCCCTCCCTACCCAACCCTTCCCCCACCCCCCAGTTCCGCAGTATTCCCTATCTCATACATTTAATAGTTCATTTATTTGAGTTGCATTATACATTATTACATTAAATCTTTTAGTCAGTAAATGCCCTTAGAATTTAGTTATTTGGTTTCAATATATAGTGATTGATCGGTGCCTTTTTTTCTTCCATTCATCTTTTTCAAGCTCTTATCGTTATACTTACGGTTCAGGTTTCTTCTTAATGCGCATGTGTCGGCGTTTTTCTACTCTTGGAATCCTCAAACGGCGTGCTACAGATGGTTCCTTGTTTTGTTACCCTTCTTAGTGTTATATAGTTGCAGGTTTGGCATTTATTATGTTTTTACAATTATTATGCAATTATTATGATGTTGTGTAGGCTTTTAAATCGAGCGTTTATAAATCCCCGATGTTTAAAGAAAGACTTTTTACTCACTCCTTTTTAAGCTTATCGTTAATCTTGGTACTTTCCTTTTCCCCTTTCTCCTCCCTCCCCTCCTCCCTACCCCTTCCTCCCCCCCTTTCCCTTTTCCCTTCTCTCCTTTCCTCCCCCCTTTCCCTTCTTCCCCTCTCCCCTTCCCTTCTTCCCCTCTCCCCTTCCCCCCCCCTTCCTTTCCCCCCCCCTCCCCCACTTTCCCCGGGTGTTTTATTTATAGCTTCTTATATGAAATGTTCTTTCACACGATTGTTTAAACGCCTTAGCTTTAAATACAATTCCATCCTTTATGGCAGTCCGGTTTCTTTTAACAGTTGGATTACATTTATTTCATTAGGAACTGATCATTTTTGTTTTTTGACCTTTAATACACAAGTCGTGCCTTCTAATTTAGCGTTCACCTGGACCTTTCCTGCACCCGACATTTTTGACGTTGTTATTAACATATTGATGTCATTTTAAAGGTTTTTCGGTTTATGCAGGCCTGAGGACCTCGGCATGCGGAGTGCTAGCGCGGCACAAGGAATACACTGTATCTATATGTTAAGGCAAGAAAGATTTTAATATATTTGCGTTTATAATTCCTTTCTTGGTTTGTTTTTGCATATCTTCGATTCCCCTTCTCTTTTGATTTTCATTAGGTTCCCACTATATTATCATGGTGTTCAACACGGTCTTATTAGTTTCAACAACCGATGAGAGTTTGTCTTGTTTGTTTCTACATAAGATTTTCTAGAGAACCCTCTCTCCTGTTTTACCATGTTTGCAAACAACCGTTGGGTGGTTGGTTTCTTGTTCGTTTTTTAGAAGAATCTTCTCTCCTATTTACATAGTTCTAATGGATAATATGCCTTATGTTGTTATCTTATTTTTTTTTAAATCAAGACCATTCATTGTAATAAGGGCTAATTTTAGAACTATAGAACTACCTTCCAAACTTCCCCCCTAACCCCCCTTATTTTTTTTTTGAATTATTTGTATGCTCATGAGTTTTCTAATAGGGATAGTAATTAAAAATACAAATTTTATGAGAGTTATGATACTTACATTTTTTAAAGACATTTACATTTAAATCAATGTATATTGAGCCTCGCTAAGATGATTTCATTTACCTCAATCAAGGGTTTAGCTACTGGTTATAGTTTAAATCATTAGAAGTCTTAAGAGGGACAGTACGTTAGGATTTTAAATAAAGATACACAATCTATATGTCAATGGGGGGCAACAGCCATGGTTTCTTGATTATTTATAACTATGTAAACACACATCATAATTTTTATCTTTTTTACTAATATTATTTTAATTTCTTTTATATGGCATATGGGTCACAGGGTTATAATTACCTTTTTTACTACCACTAATTTTTTAGTTTGTTTTCTAGAAGCTATTCTGAATTTGTCTCTGCCCGGTTTTTAATATATTAAACCGATTCTGGATGTAAAGTTTTTGTACTTCACAAACTACCCACAGGTAATATCCAGCCTTGTAGTATGGAGCTTTTATTGGCAATCATATAAATGGTTTTTAGAGGGTCCTCCTCTTCCAGTCTCCTCATCCCTTCTTGTTTTCGCAATGAATTACAGTTGTGGTTTTATTAATATTCTTTGTGTAATTCTGTGTATTTGCATTTTAGACTATATAAATGTTTTTTAGTTATTTTTATCATAATTTGTATTCCAATTTAGTGTTTCATATTCTTAATTATTGATTTATTTATATATATACATATTTTCTCATATTTAATTATATATGTGTATATAGATTGAATTTTTCCTTTTTTCGGGTCTGTTCTTTTTCCTGTGTTTATTTAGGAGTTGTTGGTTAATCAAAATACGTTAGTTAGTTGGTTTTTTTTTATGATTTTTATTAAGTTTCTTAAGATATTTGGTCACTGATGGGTCCATTTTGGGGCCTTTATAAAGTATGCTTATATATATATATCAATGGTTTATAATTTTATTTCTATTATTTTTATCTCCCACATTTTCTATATGATTATTGTTTTTAATTTGATGTTTATTAATCTATATATTGTTTTTTAGTGTGCCTGGATAGCCCCTGATTGAAGTAATTACGAAACACGGGCCTGTGTTGGGTTTTGGCCACCCCTTGGTTTAATAAAGTTTTTAAAGGTTATTATTGGTGTGTTATCTCTGGCCCCGCTTCTTTTTTTTTTTTGACTCATCGTAATTTGATCTACATTGAGTTGTTAAAACATCAAGACAAATACGTACGCGTATAATAGAACACAGGAGGTAATATAAGTAAGAAAGGTCCTAGAGATAAGCCATTAGTATCTCATTGGATGGAAAAAATGCACAAAGTTTACCAGATCTTAATTTACTGTTCTCTAGAACCATAGTTCCCCTCTTTGGAGAGGTGGAGATGTTAACAATAAGTTATTAAAGTTGGAACAACGAACAGTTTTATTTTCGATTTAATAGTCTGGAGCCAGATGGCCCTTAACCAAGCAACAGATTCTACCGATATTTTTATGAAAGTAATTTTTTATTCACATTTTTCAATTTGTATATTTTAAATTAACATAAGATTTAATATTTAGGTTATTTATTTATTTATCTAAGCTCACAAATGAAGAGTCACAACGTACATCTAAGTTTCAATGATGCCAATTTTTATTGTTATTGTGGTATGTATTTATTACTCTGTTTTCATTTGTCTTTTCATTAAATTATTCATTATATGTATTAAGTTTCACACGATGATTTATATAATATTTTGTAATGACCTTGTGTAAAAAGTCATCACACCTTTAATCCAAATATCCAAGGCCTTTTTTTGATTTCATTATATATAAGCAATATCTGTGTACATTAATGTTGTTTTTAGGGCTATGTGTTTTAGAAATTCAAAATGATTTTCATAGGCATCATTTTTTAAGGTTATTATTCGTAATTTATTTATATGGGGTTTTTATTATGTCACGATTTTTTATAATTACTGGGCTTATTTTTACTGGTCCTCAATTGTCCACATTTATAATATGCTTATTCAATTCTTATGCATCTAATAATTATAAATATTAATATCTTTTATAATATGTTTTTAATATAAGTTGTAACCTTTAAAGTTGAGAAAGCATTTGATTAAAACGTTATACTTCTGTCACTAGTTTTTAACTAGCAAAAAAAAAAATATCTTACTATTTTATAATGGATTAGTAATCATGAGCTTGGCACTGGTATTTTTATACTACACATTTTGTTAAAATTACCCCTATCGAGCATGCAATTCATTTTTTTCCCCAACCCTTCCCCTGCCCCTTTCCTCCCCCTCCTTCCGTCCTTCCCCATCTGCCCCCCTCTTTCCCCCTTTCCCATCCCTCTCGCCCTCCCCCTCCCGCCCCCTCCCCCCTCTCTCCCCCACTCCCCCCCCTCCCCCTCCCCCCCCCCTCTCTCCCCCCCTCTCTTGCCCCTCCTCTCCCCTCCCTTCCCCCCCTCCCCACCCCCCCCTCCCTCAGCTCCCCCCCCAAGCTCATGCCTCCTTTCTCTCTCCCCCTCCCCCTCCCCCCCTCTCGCTCCTCATCTCCAGTCCCTCCTCTCTCGCGTCTCCCCCCCCTCTCTCCCTCTCTCCAACCCCATCCCTCTTCCCCCCTCCCCCTTCCCTTTTTTCCCGCTCCTTTCCTCACTTTTCCCTCCTTCCTTTTTCCCGCACCCCCCTCGCTCCCCCCTCGCCCCCCCCCCCCCCCCCTCTCCCTCACCCCCTCTTCACGTTTCCGCTGCCGCCAAGATACTTCATGACCTTGGTCTTTTTATGGTTACGAGTTTTTTAATCCCCTTTTCCTATCACGTCATCCTAAACCGTTTTTTAGAGCTAATAATTGAGTTCATACATCATTGTCTTCTTTAGATCGTGTTTCTAATTTAGTCCCTTTAAAGTCTTTTAAGAATACTTTGTCGGCAGCAGTTCTTAACCAGATTTGGTTTCAGTTTTCACAATGCATTCAAATAGTTTGTACCCCATCCAACTAAACAAAACAAGTTTTTGCCTTTCAAATCCAGTCCCCCTTTTACACATATTTATTTTGCAGCAAATGTGCCTCTTCTTTTCACAGATCCCCAGAGACAGTACTAGTTTCTTATACAGAAGTTTTACAAATAAAGGTGCATAACAAGTTAGCTGTTTTTTTAAAAGATTACGCAGTCATTTTTATAAGTTCCTTCCGTCTCTCTCCTCTTCTTTTTTTAATTCAATTGGTCAAATATAGTCAGGATTGACGTAATTTTAGTTCTCCCCTTTATTTGGACGTCATTCAAAAATTGGCGCGCAAATCGGCGGTTTTTAAAAGACACCGTTTCAAGTTGACATAATCCTTTGCTGTTCCCAAGGAACAAGTTTTTCACGATTCGAACCAGGTTGGCGTTTTGTTATCTACAATATAAACTCTCGAAAGTCAGTCCCTCCGGCGAAACGATATTTAAGGTGTTTTTATATTTGTTGCCTATCTATCTCCTACATTGTATTCATTATGTCCGTTTTTTGTGAAATAATATAGATTTCTCTTTGCATCACATTAGTCTTATAGGCTCAAAACAAGAACCTTTTTCTTCTAATTTGTGTCATTGGTGAGGTAACTCTGTACAGCCATTCACATTTTTTATTAAGACCTGATTTCAATATTAGTTAGTATATACATTATATATATTTTTTGAATGAGCCATTCATACACATTTTTTTTAGCGCATCTTCAGGATCGTATGGGTGAAGTTTCGCATGTAGCAGGTTTACATATGAGCATTAACAACCCAAACACAATTGCCACAAAAGAATGCAACAATTCTATTTTAAGCCTTAACATAGCGTAATTGATTCTAACTCCACCCCATACCCACCACCCCTAACCCTCCCCGTGCATTTCCCTCTTCCTTCCTCTCCCCTCTCCTCTCCCTCCTGCCTCCTCTCCCCCCTCGCGCCCCCTCTCCCCTCCCCATATCCCCACCACTCCCCCCTCTTCCTCTCCTCTCCCTCTCCCCCCCCTCTCTCCACCCTCTTCCCTCCCACTCCCTTTCCTCCCGTCCCCCTCTTCCCCCCCCTTTTCCTCCTCCCCCATCTCCCTCTCCCGCGCCCCTCTCGCAGCCCTCCCCTCCCCCCATTTGCATAAACTTATTCATAAATCCAAAGTTAGGCCTTTTTAGACATCAAACCATTCCTCCCACTTTTTTCCCTCTTAATAAAAATTTTCTAGTACCAAGTCTGAGTACACGGAGTTTGTATGGTTCTAGTGGTTCTAGGTTCTACTAATCGTTATAAATAGTCTCCTCATATCATTTTTATATAATCTTTTTCATACATATTAATATTTTTAAGTAACATAAAATATAGATGTTTTCAGTATATATAATTTTTTCAAATTACACAAAAAATTACTTTAATTAGTTATAGTACTGAATTTTCCAATATGTTTATATGTTTTGACAATTGTTTGTTTTGCAGATGATATAGACACCACAATAGAAGGTTTATATGTAAGTAAGAAGTGAATCTTCTTTATATTTTCTTAAGCACAACATTGTATTGTCACTTTGCTTTTATAAGTACAATCTATGTATCTAGTAGTATTATTTATAAAGCCATTTTCTGACCTCTCATACTTTATTTACAAAACAGATCATCTCATTTTTAAAAAAGGAGGGCTCACCAGAATTGGTTTTGGGCAACAGTGCACCCCACACACAAGGTCTGAGTACCCTTCCACCCCCTCACCCGGGACCCCGCCCCCCCTTCCCCTCCCCCCCCCTCCTCTCCCCGCCCCCCTCCCCTCCCCCCTCCCCTCCTCCCCTCCCCCCTCCCTCCTCTACCTCCCCCCCGCCCCCCTCCCCCCTCTCCCTCGCCCCCTCCCCTCCTCCCTCGCCCCCCCCCCCCCCCTTCCTGCCCTCTCCTCCCTCGTCCCTCCTCCCTCCCCAGCCTCCCCCTCCTCCCTCCCCCCCCTCCCCTGCCGTCTATCAATGCAAACACAAATACACTCATAATATTAATGTTATTTGTAATTCTTAAGGTTGCTTTTGGGTGAATATAATTTATTAATTTAAAATTACCGGGTTTGCAGATTTCATCGATCATCATACACCATGTAGGTTCATATTTAATCAAGTATCTTTCTTCTCGCGCCTCCTCCACATCCCCCACCCCCTGGATCCCCCTTCCCACTCCTCCCCTTCCCTCTCTTCTCCCTTTCTAACCTTTCTAGCCCTCAGCCCCTCGCCCCCCCTCCATCCCCGCCGTTCTTCCCTCCCCCCCATCCCCTCCCATCCCCCTCCCCCCTCCCCCCTTCCCTCCCCCTCCTTCCCCCCACTCTCCCCCCTCTCCACCCCCCCCCTTTTTCCCTCAGTCTCCCCCCCTTCCCCCCCTCTTTCTCCCTCCGACCCTCTCCCCCCCTCTTCTCCTCCCCCCTTCTCCCGCTTCCCTCTCTCCCCCCCTCTCCACCCTCCTCCTCCCCTCCGGCCCTCCTCTCCCCCCCTCCTCCCCCCTTCTTTCCCCCTCCCTCCCCCCTTCCCCTCTTTCCCCATCCATTTTGTCCTCATCTCCCCTTAACTCTCCTCCTTCCCCCCCCCTCCCCCCTCCGTCCCACCTCCCCTTCCCTTCCCCCCGCCCCCCTCCCTCTCCCCTCTCGTCCTCTTTCCTTTCCCCCTCCCCCCTTCCCTTCCCCCCTCCTTCCCCCCTCCTACCCACTGCTCCCTTCCCCCCTTCCCCTTTCCTTCCTCCTACCCTCCTCCCTCCTCCTTCCCCCTTCCTCTCCTCCTCCCATTTCCCCCCCTCCCCTTCTCCCTGTCCTCACCTTTCCCTCCCTTCCTCCCTCCCTCCCTTATGTTCCCCAGATCATTATACAAGTTTGTTTATCATAATATTTTTGAATAATACATTATTTTATTTGAACATCTAGTTTTTCCGTGCTTCCACCCTGTGTTTTTCTCTTCGTTCATTATAGATGTATGTTTTTTTTTTTAAAAAATTTTTTTGGATTTGTGAGCACATTGTACATGAATACGTTTTGTTCTAATGTATTTATTTAAATATTTGGTCCAATATCATAGGCAAAATATGTTTTTTATAAATATTTTTAATATATTTATATGTTTTATAATGTTGTAATTAGGTCATTTACGCTGTGTGGGTCCCCCCCCCTGAAGAAGGCTAATAACCGGCCGAAAACGCGTAGGGGTTAATAAAAATTTGTTTACAACACACCCACTTCGACGGACTCTTGCCCTTTGTGTTGCTTTTCCTCCCCCTGTGTTCTCCTGCAAGAGCAAGCTTTTCCCCCTTGTTTTTTTTTTTTTTTGTTTTTTTTTTTTTTCCCCCCACTTTATTAATTATAGTGCGAAACATCAACCAACCGACCGCTAACCCACTTCAGGAAGGCATTAAAAAGAGCAATCATCTGTTCACTATATACGAATTCCCCGATTCCCTCCACTCCCAGCCTTAGTAAACATGCATGGTGGCTCCTCAGGACAATCACCCCCGCTACACAAATACAAACCCAACTAATCATAGCCCAGCACGGAAAAAGGATATACCAGCTCGGTACTCAGTCAAACAGTCCCCCCGAAATAGAATTTAGACACTTAGCGTAAATAAGATGTTGATAGAGACCGCTGCCTAAAGTAGGTACCAGTGTAAATAAGATGTAGATAGTTTCCCCAGTTACTTCGCAAGTTGATCTCTCCCCGTTCATTGTAAATACAACTCAGAGTGCCTGCGTTGTATAGTTGTATGCTGAATGTAAACCACGCTGATCGAAAATAGCGCGCGGTATAGAAGAAATGTAATGGGTAATAACAAGCGTATAGCCCCCCCCCACAGTGTATGTGTGTGTCACTATAGACACTTCCCCCATAACTACTTCCTCCTCCACACTAACAGGGTAGGCAACGCCAAACTTGTCACAGTATTAACGCAGTTTCGCGGCATTACTTGTTCTGTATTGTACCTAAATGGCTAAAACTTATATGATTAATACTAAAAGTTACTATTTAACCCAGTAAGCTTAAATAAACTGTCTCGCACACAGTCTGAAAATATTTTAGATGCTGCACACCTTTTCCGACTGAGTATAGTACACAGTAACTGCTGATGTCAGATGGCTTCAGGAAGCAGCCGTCTGGCAGTAGTATTGCATTGGCAATGCAGAAAATGATGCAATCAACACTCTGGAATGATGTGTGCATGCGTGGTATTATGCAACGTGATGCAATATTTCGATCATTCAAGGCTTATTTGGGATGCTTGTTAATGTCCTCCTACTGGATAAATTTACGCACGGTGAACATGTCACAGAAAATGAAACTACATGCAATTATCTTCAAAACGCAGAGCCAATAAAATTTTTAAATGTTATATTCGTGTTCAGCTCACTAAGATACTACAGATTATGGGCCTTTTAAAAAATACTTAAAAAAAAGTCAGTTAAGCGATTTCAATGATGACCAGTGGTATTATCACTGACCAAAGGTTAAGATTTCATCTTGCCTAATCGTAGAGGTCTTGTTTGTGGTCATCAGTGCGACTGACTGAGAGGGCTAACACGCACATTATGTAGTTTGATTACTACTGGCACGGATTTGCTCTCAAGATTGATTGCAGATTGTGCGCTCAACTTAGGTGCCAGACCGAAGACACGACACCACACATTGCACAGAGAGCTTATTCGCGCCCTGGCTGGGCTAGTCAGCAATGAGCTGATGGGACGATGGTGTCACGATGGCAGCGAGAGGATGGATCTCATCTTAGATTTCTGTGACAACTGCAACAAACACTACCGCCTTTGACATGTCCCAAATATTCTCGTGTGATAGAAGTAGTATGGGGTTCCCTCTGCTAGTTGGACACCAATCTAACTACTTTTTTCCAGCTCTTCCGTCATTGAGACTTGCCCTACGACGCAACCCAATATAACCACCGAATGGTATAGTTAGCAAAACAAAACACAATGCACTATAGTGCTGGAAACATGAGACGCCCCACTAGTCAGAAGATACACTCAACTGCGTTCATACTGGGCCGAGGGATAGCGCGAAAGACATTTCAGAGTAAAGCCAAGCATTTATAATGGATGTGGTTGGATCAAAGCCCTCGTCGGGAGACGTATGACTTGCCTGAAATGTAGCTTGCCATGAAATGAGATGTCAGAAGCTGCAAAGACGTCTTACATATTGGGACATGGAATGTATGAAGCATGAACCAAGGCGAAGTTGGGAGGTGGTCAAGAATGAAATGGAATAAGTACAACTCGCAAAGGTCTGCTGGCGTGTGCAGTGAACTGAAATAGACTGGCATCAAGCACTTTGCCTCTGATGATTACATGCGTCTTATAACTATCTATGGCTTGAAGATGAAAAACCAACGAAATGGTTGTTGCATTTATAATTAAGAAGAAGCACTTTGGCAACAAACGTAACTGTAATGATGAATGCAATTGCAGAATCTGTGAAAATGGCTTAATTTTATATTCGTCTATTATGAGGAATGTCCATCAAACACAAACTATAATTCAGTATATGACCCCAACAAACAGCTGCAGAAGAGGATGAAGTATGATGAGTTCTATGAACAAGTATAAGCTGAAATTTTGACAGACAACATGCAACACGCGGCAATTATCCTGATAGTCCAAATTGGGTGAATGGAACTCAAAAGTTGGCAGGCAAAGTAGAAGTCAAAGTGGTTGCAACCTTATGCGACTAGGCAACAGAAATTGAAAACTGGAGAAATACTGATAGGAATGCTGCAGAGATCGATGATTTATTCATTCTCAAACACCAGCAAATACAAGCGGCGGATGTACACATGGACTTCACCCAGTGGATTGTACAAAAATCCAAATTGACTACATCTGTGGAAGTAAACAATGGAAAAAAACTCTATAACAAAGACCAAAAACCTGGAGCTGACTATGGTAACAGATCACCAAATACTAGTATGCCAAACTCAAGCTAAAACTGAAAAGAGCAAGCCACCTCATGAAATGTAGCAAAATATGACCTTGAGAATATACCACCAAAATTTTTAAAGACTGTCTGCCAAAATGATTTTGCTCCTTTAGATAAAAATTGACAGAGCTACAGAAGAGTTATGGGATGACAATCAAGAAGGTTGTGCTGGAAGAAAGTGAGGAAGGCTATCCAAAAAGGTGGAAAAAAAGCAAAAAAACGGGCCAAAATGGATGACCGAAGGAAACCCTGAACATTGCTCAGAACTGCAGAGAGGTTAAAGTCAGAGGAGCAAGAGAAGCAATCACAGAACTCAAAGATTTTCACCATGAAGCACAAGACAAGACAAGAAGTAATACAATGACCCATGCAAGGAAATAGAAAGCAGAATCTATTAGCGGAAGAAACAAGATCGGCTTTCCTAAAGCTACAAGAGTTAAAGAAAAAAATCTAGCCTCAAATTAGACTGTTACAAGATGCTCAAGGATTCATGTGGAATGATGCCCGAGAAGATCAAGGAAAGGTGCAAAGAATATACAGAGTCATTATTACGATAAAGATCAAGTGTGGACCAACAGCCGTTTAAAACTGGGCTTCTGATCTGGAACCATTGGTGATGAAAGAAGAAAGTGAAGCAGACATTAAAAGCCTTATCAAAGAACAAAGCACCAGGCATCAATAATTTAAGTTATTTATTAGCTACATTTATATCACGCACTTTTCACCGGGTCAAAAGCGGCCTAACAAAAAAGGGCGGGGGGGGGGGGGGGAGGGGGGGGGTGGGGCGGGGACAGTAATCAAGTCGACAGAAAAAAGGGGGGGAGCTGTCTTCAAGAGGTTCGAACATTAAGATGATTCGAAAAGAAAGGAACAGATTAGACAAAAAGACGTAGACAAAAAAGACGTAAGTTTCCTAGGTTGGTGATAGAGAGGGAATTTAGCGGGCTGGAGGTGCAATCATTGAGAGGAGTCTTGTTCTGGTCCAAGATATTAGTTGAAATAGAAATGGATTTTAGTTGTTTTCGGATGTGGGGAGGTCACTGTTTCTTCAAGATCAGGTTCGGGAGGGAGTTCCAGAGGGAGGGGTCCGTAAAGTTCGAATGCTCTGTTGCAGGTCTTGTTGATTGAATTTAGTTTTGTTCGTGGGGGATGTGGAGTAGTGTTGTTGGGTATGTTCTGACAGGTTGGTTTGTTGAGGGTGGTCTGGCGTAGTAGGAGTCCGGGAGCTTGAAAGCAAGATTTTGCTCTGGATGCGAGGGGCTTTGTGGGAAATGATGCAGGATAGATTTGTATTTTATTCTTGCTTCGAAAGCGAGGGGGGAGGCAGGATGTGGAGTTCTTTTAGAGATTGGAGGTGGTGATTGTGGTCTATGTTTTTTCGCTTGTGCGATGATTCCTTGCCTGTAGTGTTTAGTGCTATTCGTATGGGGGTTGATGGTGGGCTGGCGGGTAGTCCGTGGGATAAATCGTTATTATTCAGTAGTCCAGGTGGGGAAGCCATCATGATTGACATCCGAATGTTCGGCAAGCTCCTTATGAGCATGGCCATTGCGATTGATTGAATACTACAGCCCAATCTGATGCAGCTGGTACCGTAACCTATTCCAAGCTCTGCCAAGAAATATGGGAAAGACAAGCATGCATGGCCCAAACTGACTGGAAAAGGTCTGTTTGTTTATTATCCAGTACTAAAGAAGGGTGATCCAAACTGACTGTGGAAAAATTATGCACAATTGCTGTGATCCCACATGCCAGCAAGCAATTCTACTCAAGATGATTCAGAATGAGACTACAGGCCATACCTGGACGCCGACACTTCCTGAAAAAGTTGTAAGTAAGCGCTTCAGGAAAGGCGTGAGAGGAACGAGAAACAATCATCGCGGATATGAGATGGATCCTTGAAAACGGGACTACAAGAATACCAAAAAGATATGCTTATTTATGCTTTATCGACTACACGCAAGGCTTTGTACTGTTGTAAAACCATGAGAAACTCTGGGAGCCCCAACCAATTCAGAAAGCCAATGGCCATTTTTATACAAGCAACACATGATCGTATTCTTGCACACTATTCTGTTACATTCGATCAAGAAGCAAACAGTTTGAATGGAAACAAGCGAGAAAACTAGAATTTTTTTTAAAATAAGGCAAAAGGTGATCTAAGGACAAGGGCTGCATACTTTCCCCCTACCTGTTTAATTTATAGGGCAGGAAAACAAAAAATCATTAAGGAGAAGCCAGGCGATGGTCTGAAGACAACAGAGGTGTGAAGATTAGTGGAAGGAAGACTCATCAACAACCTTCGGCTCTGCTGATGATACCACATTACTGGATGAACGTGAAGATGATCTGAAAAATTTGCTTCTCACAATCAAGAGAACGTCGTTCTCACCAAATGGGCCTGCACCTTAATGTAAAGAAGACAAAGATCATAACAACTGCGCAAAAATCAATAAGTTCATCTTTGTTTGAAGCGAGAAGAGGGAAATTGAAATCTGTGCGGGAAAACTTAACTACTTGGATCACCTGTCAATAAAGAAGCCAACAAGCCAGTCAAGAAAAATCTGATGACGCATTGATTCTTGTTGACCAGAATGGCTATTGAAGGACCTAGACAAGAGCTTTCTCAAGAAGCAGGAAACAAGGTGTCTCTCCATACAAAGATGTTCAACTTCGTCAAGCCATGGTACTTTGAATAACATCAAATGTATGCGAAAAGCTGGACATGTGAAAAAGATCGACAAGGAAAGAAAAGTTAAATGGCCTTGGAATTATATGGGGTGCTGGCGGGGTATATCATGGAATGCCCGAAGAACAAACCAGTCAGTATAGAGGAGATCAAGCCTAAGCTTTCTTTAGAAGCTCAGATGACAAGAATTCAACTTTCATTACTTGGTGTAACTCATGCGAAGAGGAGAGATCATTAGAGAAAGATATCATGCTTGGCAAAGATAGAAGGTCAATCGCAAAAGAGGGAGGCCAGCCATGACGATGGATCGAGAACAATAAACTGCAGAACCGGGTACAGGTCTGTCAAGATTGAGCAGACGTTTGAATGAAGACCAAATACAATTTAGGGAGAAACTAGCCAGAGGATCGCCATGAGTCGACACTGACTCAATGGTACTAACAACAACATGTGCAAAAAAATATCGTTTGTGTAAGCAGTCTTTGCAGCGGAAACAGAAATGCTGGCTTAGGAAGCTACATTTTTCTTGAAGTTCCCTTATAAGTGCATCGTTGCTTTGCAAGGGACAACATTTATTTTTCAGGATGTTCCTCATTTAGAAAAATTTCTGTGGATAGACAGCATTAGATATCTGCGGTGGGAGGGGGTTAAAATAACGGTTGCCCTACTAATGTGCCATATGGTTTATGTGTTTTCTTGTCATTGTAGACGTTTTTTTGATATCTAATCATAGCCCCTTAATTTGGACTTTAATATTGGTATTTTCATTTGCTTAGCTATTCCTTTTTTGGAATGTGGTTATTTCTGTGAGATGGTTTTTCTTTATAAATGTGGGATGTATATGAGTGTTAAATGTTATAATCCAAAAAACAACAAAAACAAAACAAAATTGGTAGGAACATTGCCGGTGTTACAGTGCCTGCCTTCCAGTTATATGCCAGAGTTAGGGCATGATTTTAATGATAGGTTAAAAAGTACTAATAGTTAGCTCTGCAGTTTCATCTTGTAGTTTTTTTCAGCACTGTGCCTGTATACCAACGGGTCCCAAACTGATTTGATATTCTTTAGTTGCATTTTGTTCATTACATCTTCCAGGTTCACTGGAACTCATCACCATTCACATCTTCCTCGGTAATAAATGAAGTAAAAAATTAATGTAGAGGCACATTTTAGAAAGGTAATTTAGGTGCCCTATGGGAAGGACAAGTCAAAACATCCAAAAATCATGAAAAGGAGCAGCAGAGGAAAGTGGACAACATGTAAATGCATTCGAAAATTAACCTTCTACATCAACCTAAAAGGAAAAACTGGGATGGCAGGAATAACAGTCCCAGACAGATGCACAAATGAAATATTGAAAACTGGTGGAACGAGCACTTCAGTAAGTTGGCATGAGGATATAATCGTCAAATACAGGTCCATGTCTTCCATTTTACAAATGGCGAAAAGTAGCACTGCAGCAGTATTCAAAGAAACTTTGATATTTATTTATTGTCAGTTAAACCTTTTTTACTGCCTATCAAAGTTTCGAAGTGAGTACAATAAAAACATTACATAATCTGCAACACACAAAGCACGACATTCTATGGAAAAAACAAGCAGGAAGTCATGGTAACATACATAGCAACACAGTATATGAAAGCAGATAAAGACCAGTATGGTCCAGCTAGTATGCCCGACAAGGCGGCCAAGAGTAGGTGAACATGCTGCTTCGTGCAGGTCAACCCTCCACATGCCTTTGTTTAGGGGTGTACCCACCGTTTGGATGTAAGTCATCCCTATTAGTTGAGATATGAGGAGTTTGTTTATTTTGATTATATTCCTGTTGCTGTAAAGGTCGCCTTCCTGGAATCATTTCCCGTCTTTTTATACCCTTTGCGATATATGGTCTCCAAAACTGAACACAATATGCCAAGTGAGGCCTCACCAGCGACTTGTACAGTTGCATTAGTATCTCTGCATGCTGCTGGTTAACTTATCTGTATGCAACCCAGCATCCTTCTGGCTTTTACCACTGCACTTGTCACACTGCTTCGCCAATTGAGGTCCTCAGAAACAATCACTCCGAGTTCTTTACCTGGTCCATGCCACACCAACTTCTCACCTCATATTGCCAATACAATTCCCTTGGATTTCTGCTTCCCAAGTACATGGACACTGCAACTTCTTCACATTAAATATTAACTGCCACGCATTTAGGAACATTCTTCCAGTTTTTGTAGGTCTTTTTTTCCTCATATTATCCACTCCCTCAGGGGAGTCCACTCTGTTGCAAAGTTTCGTGTCATCTGCCAAAAAGACAGGACTTCCATTCAGTCCTTCAGCAATATCAATCACAAATACATTGAACACTACATGTCCCAGGACCGAACCGCTAATCACCTTCCTTTCATCTGAGTGAGTGCTGTTTACCATCACCTTCTCTTGTCTGTCAGTCACTGTCTTCTGCCGTGGCAGCTCAGAGGGCTGCTCGGGCCATCGCCCTCGGCATCGCACCTGCGGACTCCGCAATGCCGGTGACAATGGGACTATTACCTGGCTCCGGCAGCATCGCTTGCCAGTGCCCACCGATGACGTTTGGCTCTTTGAGGGAAGTGCCATTAGCGTCGAGAGATCGAAATCCGGTCTCCAAAACCCATCCTCATTAAGTCAATCCTCAATTATGGGTGACGTCGGCAAGATGGAGCTCGCATGGTAACCTCTTCACAGCTTTCAAAGAAAGCCTTTTGGAGAATCACCATGCAGTTGTGGCTGCCTTCCCGCCCAAGGATGCCATCTTGCATCAGTCTCCTTTATTCCAGGGGGCCCATCAGATGTTTAATCTGCCACCCCAGAAAAGGATGATTTTGTTTCCCTTCTCAGAATGTTTTCTTCTTTGGGTAAACATACTGGTGTCTTCTTGCCTCCAAGGCCCACGGCGTCCACTGCTGCCTTGGCACTGCATTTTTCTTGGGTCTTTTTGCTCTTCAGGGTCTTTTTTCTTGGTGCACGGGAATCCTTGTGCACTCGCTGGATGGTACACTTGAGTTTGACCTTGCGGGGCGCCGTCTTCCCCAATATGTCCTCGGCTAGGGAGTTCAAGCCGGGTGATCACTGCGGGCCCACTGTATTCCACACAGGACCAACCACAAATTGCGGGTTTTGTATAAGCGTCGGTTGAGACCACGATGGACTCCTCCTGTGGGCTCTGTCAGCAAGTGACCACGCAAGAGATGGAGGGGAAACCGGGAGAGGAGGAGAAGCAGCGAGAACACATGTTTGGGAAGACCTTTGTCTTGGCCACAGCATCGCTTTGCAGAGCCACTGGCCTCAGCCCTGCAGACTCAGCATCAGCCTCAGCCTCGGCCTCAGCCTCGGGCCCGCGTGATGGTCATGCCTGTTCTGAGCACTGCAGATCGTGGGTTGTGGGACAGGGGATCGATCCTCTGCTGAAGGCCCCGTCCCCCAAATCGCCCGAACCGCAGTGGCATTGGTGGGTGATGCTTGCCAGGAGCCATGGGTTATAGTCCCATGGTCACGTGGCAGCGGAGTTCCCAGTGCAATGACAGGGCCAATGGTTCAGGAGCAGCCCTCTGAACTGCCCTGGCAGGAGAAAGTGCCATCAGCTTCGAGAGATCAACCTCGGTACGTGAAACCCATCCTCATCAAGGACGGCCCCTTGAAGGAGCTGGAATTAGGTCAGAAGGTTTTTCCGTTGCCCATGGCGGGTAGCTGTGGAGACCTTTGGCCTCGAGGGCAGAAATGGCGGCCCTCAAAACCCAGCATCACTGCCTTCTTGGCCCAGTAACACGGACCAATACCTGGTTTCTTTGCGGTTCATCGATCAAGACCAACGGCCACTTTACTGCTGAGGGCGGCTCCCGAAGTCGTGGACAAAATCCTAGAGATGCCATCGGCCTGGAGGTGATTCCAGGCCCCATTGTTGGTTCTGCTCAGGGTGGAGGACTTCCACGGCCAAAGCCTATGGTTCAGGACTGCAGGAGCTCTGGGGGCCTCATGGACCCAGTAACTTAGCAGTGGCCCTGGAGGATTCTCAAGGTCTGCTCCGACCGAGTCGGACTGGAATGGAATGATGACGAATTCACACCGATACCTGCCTCCATTGCGATGTTCCTTCAGGACCCATCCTCTCTGGAGGACGGGTGCAGGGACCCTCCCAAGGGCCTCTCCTTTTTGGCGTTTGTTCAGGACATGGTGGAAGGATCCTCCAGTTTGTGGAGTGCTGAAGGAGGGCACCTCATGGATCTGAAGGAGGGCACTCATGGTTCCGGTTCCCCCCATCCTCGAAAAGGAATTCATTCTGCATGTGGGGGAACCCGGCTTCAGTGACAATGTTGAGCAGGCAAGCTTGATGCCATGTATCGAGTCCTTAGGAGTCCAAAATGCACAGCTGCAGCACCATACCTCCATGGTAGTGGAGTCGGCCATGCTAAGGATCAAAAGCCAAAAGATGCACTCCTCAGGGCCCCCCCAGGAGGTGCGGCACACTCCATGGATGCCTTGAGCAGAAAGTACTACCAGGGTTCGATGCTCAGTGGCAGGATCCAGGCCTACCAGCTCCATATGGGATGTACTTGAGGGATATGGTGAGGGAGAGTTCAATGGGTGCTCAGCTGGGCTGGCAGAAGAACTTCGTCAGAGGTTCCAGGACCCTGACCTCGACGGTCAAGGAGTGCTCCAAGAGCACTCATGTGACCTCGTGATGGCTACAATACTCCAACATGGCGCAATGGGTGCAAAACAAGCTGGTCAATATCCCATGCCAGGGGGAGAGAGAATCTCTTGGTAAGCCCATGATGGACAAGGCTGCCGAGCTGGAGTACGAGTTTCCTGACCAGGACCAAGC